>WNGS01092210.1:5094060-5115814 GCA_020271785.1 Procambarus virginalis
TTACTATTTTGTATGTAGTGATCATATCACCTCTTTTTCTTCTGTCTTCTAGTTTTGGTATATTAATGCCTCTAACCTCTCCTCGTAGCTCTTGCCCTTGAGTTCTGGGAGCCACTTGGTAGACATGTATTTGCACCTTTTCCTTTTTGTTGATGTGATCCTTAAGATGTGGGCACCACACAACGCTGCACTACTCTAGCTATTGGCCTAACAAAAAGTCGTGACAATTTCTTAGTACAGGCACACCTCAGTTTAAGAGTTTAATGGTCTGGAGACGCCTCGTATTCCGAAAATTCGTATTCTGAAGCGTAATTTCCCCATAAGAAATAATGGGAAATGAATTAATCCGTTCCTGACTACCCAAAAACCCCATATCAAACTAAATTTTTATCCCTAATTCATCTAAATAAACCTACAAGACTGTGTTAAGTTATTACTTACCTTGCTCTTGAATGCTGTAGGTGTATGGACGATGGTGAGGAGGGGGGAGGAGGAGAGGAGTTACTGTTTGGAAGGGGAGGAGTCCCCTTCCATTATCACATCAGGCGGTGAGGACTTCAACTGGTATGCACACACTGGCACATTTTACCTGATACCCTAGGACTGCTTGTCTTACTAAGAATTTCTGTAAAGACACTTGTTTTTCCCTACATTTTAATCACTGTCTGTAGTAAGACATCACATTATCATTTAAAGGTCAATGCAAGGCCTGCTACAGCTTTATTCTGGGTGAGTTTTTCAACAAACTTTGCAGTTCTTCCCATACTTCACACCTTTCTTAATCAAGGAGGGACATCCTCTACCGCCTCTACTCACAGCTATTTTCTTAGGTTGAACCTTATCAATGGCTTTCTTGAACCCAGGTGAGAATATAATAACAACTGTATAGTCATATGACCAAAAATCCAACAAAACTGAAAATCCAGGTGAAGAAATTGATGTGGGATAGTCACTGGGCGCGAGACAATGGTAAACTGAGGGCGGAGGGGCGACGATCGCCGTCCACACACGCCTAGGTCAGCCGTACGCGTACCACAAACTCGTGTCCCGAGGTAACCCTCGCGTTCCGAGACATAATTTCCGAGGAAATCCTGCTCGTCTTCCGAACAACTTCGCATACAGGGACACTCACGTAGTTCAGAGCTACCACTGTATATCGCCATCCTGGATTTAAAAAGCAATTCTGAAGTTAGAAAGCGTGGCATAGTAGCTCCTCGCACAACGTTCTGTGTGTGGTCCTCAGGTGATACGTTTTCTATCTAGAACCACCCCTAGATCTCTTTCTTTATCAGAATTCTTAAAGATTTCCACATAAATATAGTTGCGTGGGGTCTATGGTCTCCTATTCCACATTCCCCATAACATGGCATTTATTAATATTAAATTCCATTTGCCAAGTGGTGCTCCATATACTTATTTTTGTCCAGGTCATCTTAAGGGCATGACAATCATCTAAGTTTCAATAATTTTTAATGGAAACTACTTTCATATACTTTATCCTGAAATTAGACATAAGATGGAATCATGCTGAAAATTACCGATTACTCTATCAAGTCACTAAAGGTGCAATGTCTAACACTATAAATACAAATTACCTGTATTCTGCGATTTTAATTTCTAATTTAAGTTAGGTGACTTGGAAATATTAACTTAATGAAATGGAACTAATGTTGACAAACTTCTCAATGCAAATTCACTTATTCTATAATGAACATGCACATCTATGCAAAATCTGAAACTGGAATAAGCCATGATCTGAGGCAACTGCCCAATCACTTGGTACAGTATTAACCACAAGCAAATATGGCAATATTAATCACTGGTAACGGCTGAAATCTTAAGCTTTGAAATATTGAAGTAACTTTCTAGTTGATACTTCAGTCCATATATTTTAATTTTTGAAGGCTAAGTAATGCCTAAAATTAGTGTCAAGGTGCTAAATAACATTGACAAACATCTTGCTCTTAATATGCATTCATGTGTAAAGGACTAAAATATACTGACACCAAAACATCTATGCAACAAGTTCTAAAAGTACTGTACCTTCCTAAACACCTCAAACATTACTAGCCATCATTATGGGTGCCACTAGGGATACATAAATTAAAGTTATTCTAGAAATTTGGACACTGCATAATGGGCTAGGTTATGTATTGGAACTTAAAAGGCCATGTTTCATACTTTCCTATTGTCATTGTATTCTACAGGGTTAGACCCCATTCACCTATTTCCACTGGTCCCTAAAAAGTAAGGCCAAAACATTTGATTTGGTAAGACCCTGTAAAAATGACACTAGACAAGTTATAAGACAAAAGTGCACCAAACATTCTGAATAACACATCAGTATTCAGACAACATCTGAACCCTACAAGTGTTTGAAGTGCTCTGTGTATATATATCTAACGAGCACCATAATCAGGAAGAGACAAGGACCGGGTGTCTATTCAATCCAATCTCAAGTAAGTAATTATCAAAAGAAGGCACCAAACCAGGAAGGCTATGTAGCACCACCAAATGTGAGGAAAAATCAGAGGGCACTAAATATCACCAAGGATGCCAATATGAGAACAGAAGCGCATAAGGCGAACGATATAAAAGTATCCATTCACTATCCAGGGACAATTGACCGCGAGGGACATTCAGAAAGCAAGACACACACTTGTCCTGGAAATCAGGACATTCAACAAGAAAGTGCACGACTAACAATGCAATTTGGACAATAAGGAGCAGGGCGGCACTCCATTAAGTGACCGCGAGTTAAATGCGTATGGCCAAGACGTAACGTAGCCAGAGCCGTTTCCCACCGCCGGTTACGGTGGTAGGAGGAAGGCCACAGGGACACACGACCCTTAAGAGTACGCAGTTTGTTACCAATAACAGAAGACCAACAACCCTGCCAACTGGCAAGAATGGAGGAATGAATAACTGGGTAAAAGTTGGAATACAGAATACCTTTGCGGGAGATGGGACAAGTGAGGATAGCTTCCTTAGTGGGAGCATCCGCATGCTCATTTAAAGAGATGCCAACATGGCTGGGAACCCAGTAAAACTCTACCGACTTAAATTTACTGCAGATAAGAAACAGCCAATCTTGAATCTCAATGACCACCGAGTGGAACGGATTAAAGGACCCCCAAAGCCATGAGGGCACTACGAGAGTCAACTACCACCACAAAGGAGGATTGACAATGAGAAAGCAGGAGACGAAGAGCATAGAGATATAGCATAAAGTTCTGCTGTGAAGATGCTAGCCTCTGGAGGGAGGCGACACACACAAGTATGGTCGGGAAAAACAACAAAATAACCCATACCTTCAGCAGACTTAGACCCATCAGTGAAGATGGAAACGGAGTGGGAGTGTGAAGAAAAGTGCTCAAAGAAAAGGCGTTTCAGGACCATAGGAGGGGTAAAAGCTTTAGTGATGCAGGTCAGGGAAGAACAAAATTTGGGAAGAGGGACCCTCCACGGGGGCAAGGACGGAACAATATGAGGAGAAACATTGGTAAGATGAACCGAAAGAGAATCTTGTAAGCGAGACAAAAGGACAGAAAGAGGAAAGTGATGAAGAGGAACAGGAACCACAGGGGAGGTAAAAGTCAAAGCACAACAGAGGCGAGAGGGAAGATGCTGTAAGGAGCGCGCAAGATAGTGAAGACAGTAGCGATTATGGTGGTCCTGGAGAGAGAGGAAGCCAGTATCAGCATACAAGCTGAGGATAGGAGTGGAACGAAAGGCACCAGAGCAGAGGCACAACCCAGTGTAGTGCAAAGGATCAAGACGGCGAAGAGTAGAAGAAGCAGAAGAGTGTGCAGGACAACCATAATAGAGTTTAGACAGGACGAGAGAGGAGTGCAAATGGAGGAGCGTGCGCCAATCTGCACCCCTGGTTGATACCTGGTTGATACCTGGTTGATGGGGTTCTGGGAGTTCTTCTACTCCCCAAGCCCGGCCCGAGGCCAGGCTCGACTTGTGAGAGTTTGATCCACCAGGCTGTTGCTTGGAGCGGCCCGCAGAGCCACATACCCACCACAGCCCGGCTGATCCGGGACTTCTCTTAGGAAACAGTCCAGTTTTCTCTTGAAGATGTCCACGGTTGTTCCGGCAATATTTCTTATAGTCGCTGGGAGGACGTTGAACAACCGCGGACCTCTGATGTTTATACAGTGTTCTCTGATTGTGCCTATGGCACCTCTGCTCTTCACTGGTTCAATCTTGCATTTTCTTCCATATCGTTCACTCCAGTACGTTGTTATTTTACTGTGTAGATTTGGGACCTGGCCCTCCAGTATTTTCCACGTGTATATTATTTGGTATCTCTCTCGTCTCCTTTCTAGAGAGTACATTTGGAGAGCTTTGAGACGATCCCAATAATTTAGGTGTTTTATCTCGTCTATGCGTGCCGTATATGTTCTCTGTATTCCCTCTATTTCAGCAATCTCTCCTGCTCTGAAGGGGGAAGTGAGTACTGAGCAGTATTCGAGACGGGACAACACAAGTGACTTGAAGAGTACAACCATTGTGATGGGATCCCTGGATTTGAAAGTTCTCGTAATCCATCCGATCATTTTTCTGGCTGATGCGATATTTGCTTGGTTATGCTCCCTAAACGTTAGATCGTCGGACATCATTATTCCCAAATCCTTGACATGCTGTTTTTCTACTATGGGAAGATTTGATTGTGTTTTGTACCCTGTATTATGTTTCAGATCCTCATTTTTGCCGTACCTGAGTACCTGAAATTTATCACTGTTAAACATCATATTATTTTCTGCTGCCCAATCGAAAACTTTGTTGACATCTGTTTGTAGTTTTTCAATGTCTTCAGCAGAGGTAATTTTCATGCTGATTTTTGTGTCATCTGCGAAGGATGACACGAAGCTGTGACGTGTATTTTTGTCTATATCAGATATGAGAATAAGGAACAGTAGCGGTGCAAGGACTGTACCTTGAGGTACAGAGCTTTTAACATCGCTTGGACTCGATTTTATCTGATTGACTGTTACTCTTTGTGTTCTGTTCGACAGGAAATTGAGTATCCAGCGTCCTACTTTTCCAGTTATTCCCATTGACCTCATTTTGTGAGCTATCACCCCATGGTCACATTTGTCGAAAGCCTTTGCAAAGTCTGTGTATACAACATCTGCATTTTGCTTTTCTTCTAGGGCTTCTGTGATTTTGTCATAGTGGTTGAGTAACTGTGACAGACAGGATCTTCCCGCTCTAAATCCATGTTGTCCTGGATTGTGCAATTCATTGTTTTCCATAAAACTAGAAATTTGATTCCTAATCACTCTTTCAAACACTTTTATTATGTGTGATGTTAGTGCAACTGGCCTATAATTTTTTGCCAAGGCTTTACTCCCCCCCTTGTGCAACGGAGCTATATCTGCAGATTTAAGTGCTGCTGGTATCTCCCCTGTATCCAGGCTCTTTCTCCATATTACGCTGAGTGCTCTCGCTACTGGTACTTTACATTTCTTTATGAATATTGAATTCCATGAGTCAGGCCCAGGGGCTGAGTGCATGGGCATATTGTCAATTTCTCTTTCAAAGTCTTCCGAGTTTGTGGTAATATCCGTTATATTATCTGCAGCTTGAATGTCATTCATAAAGAAGCTGTCTGGGTCATCAACTTTCATGTTGTTAATTGGTGTGCTAAACATAGCCTCATACTGGCTTCTTAGAATTTCACTAATCTCTTTGTTGTCCTCTGTGTACGTACCTTCATTTGTAATTAACGGTCCAATACTGGTCGAGGTTTTGGATTTTGATTTAGCGTATGTGAAAAAATATTTCGGATTTTTCCTTATCTCTTGTATAGCTCTCTGTTCCAATTCCATTTCCTCAGACTCATATGATCGCTTCAACGTTTGTTCGATTTCTTCGATCTCCCTGCTTAGGCTTATTTTCCTTGCTTGTGATAGTTGTGTCTGCCGAAGCATTTCCGTAATTTTTTCCTTCTCCTGTACAGTCGTCTGCGTTCTCTTTCTAGAGTGTTCCTCTTTCTGCCCCTCCTCACCGGCACGTGCTTCAAGCAGACCTTGTAAGCTTCAGCTGTCAGTTGAGCTATTCCCTGTGTGGGAGTTTTGTCGCTTAAGACCGTCTCCCATTGAATGGTTGAAAGGTCTACATTTATTTTTTCCCAGTCAATCCTCTTATTGTTGAAATTGAATTGATTGAATATTCCTTCTCGCTTGTTGGGTCTCTTAGATCTACTACCGTTATTTATGCTAGTTCGCACTTCAATGAGCTTATGGTCTGAGTATGAAGTATCTGAGATTGTTATGTCTCTGATTAGTTCATCATTGTTTGTGAATAACAAGTCTAGTGTGTTTTCGTTCCTAGTTGGTTCTGTAATCTGTTGATTGAGCGAGAATTTGTCACAGAATCTCAAAAGTTCTCTGACCTGTGGCTGGTTATTTCCCGGGTCATTCCCTGCTATGATATTTGTGTTTGCCATTCTCCATCTTAGACTCGGTAAATTGAAATCTCCAAGGAAGATAATATCTGGAGCTGGGTTTGCTAGGTCATCAAGTATGTTCTCTATTTTGTGCATCTGCTCTGTGAATTCCTCAACCGTTGTATCTGGCGGTTTATATATTAAAATAATAATTAGGTTTAGTTTCTCTACCTTAATTCCAAGTACCTCTACCACCTCATTAGTTGAGTTTAGTAGTTCTGTGCATACCAGGTCCTCTTTAATATACAGACCTACTCCCCCATTTGACCTAGTTTTTCTATCACATCTGTATAAATTATAATTTGGAATCCAGATTTCACCATCCATGTAATCTTTGTATGAGTTTCCGTGAATGCCCCAAATATGGAGTTTGACTCTAATAGGAGACCATTTATGAACTTGACTTTATTTCTTGACTTTGGCTTTAGACCTTGAATGTTTGCAAAAATGAATGATTGTCCATATTGTGTGTCACTTCTGGAAGGTTTTGGTGGTTCTCCCTCCTCTCTATCCTGACCCAGGGTGTGTTGTTGTGGCAATGGTTTGTCCAGTTTTGGAAGTGATATTGGGAGTGTGGTAGTCTCTGTGTAGTTGGGGGGTGTAGTATGTGTGGGCTTGATGACGAAATGTAGTCCAGTCCCCAAGAAGTATGGGACAAAACCTTAAGGAGGTTAAGGGCCTTAGAGCATTCAACTCGGGGGTAAGAGATATGGGGCGACCAGGACAAACGAGTGTCAAAGAATAACCCAAAAGCTTCGCGGAATCTTTGTACACAACTGGATGACCATAAAGTAACAAAGAGAGACGAAGAACGACCCGCTTCCGAGTAAAAGTCATAGCACAAGTTTTGGTTGTAGAGAACTTGAAGCCAAGATTGGTGGCCCAAGATGACATGGCATCAATCACAAGTTGAAGCCACCGTTGAAGGAGAAGCGAATCATCCCCTCGACAGCAAAGAGTAAGATCGTCAACATAAAGAGCGGAAAAGATGCTAGAAGGAAGGGAGGGAAGAAAGAAGACCATTGAGGGCAACCGGAAAAAGAGTAGTGCTCAGAACACTACCTTGGGGCACACCTTCGTACTGCCGAAAAGAGGCAGAGAGAGTGGCACTAAGTCTGACTCTAAAGGAATGACGAGAGAGGAAGCTTTGGAGGAAGAGAGGGAGATTACCATGAAGGCGAAAAGAATGAAATTGGGACAGAATATGGTATCTCCAAGCCGTGTCATAAGCCTTTTCCAGATCAAAAAGGACAACAACAACGGAGGTCTTTGCAGCAAAAGGAGTACGAATATAGACCTCCAAGTTCACCAAGACATCAGTCGCGCTCAGGCACTTGCGAAAACCAAATTGAGAAGGAGAGAGGTGGTGATGGTGTTCCAAGAACCACATCAGACGAACATTTACCATACGCTCAGAGTTTGCAGACACAACTCGTGAGGGCAATAGGGCAAAAGTCCATAGGGGAAGTACCGAAAGGCCCTGGTTTCCGAATAGGGAGTACAATGGCATCGAACCAGTCCTAAGGGACTGATGACGACTCCCAGACCTGGCTATACAGACTCTGTAAACACTGAGACGTGCACGGAGGGAGATAGCGAAGCATCTCATAATGAACGTCATCCGAGCCCGCTGCTGTAGATCCACAGAGGGCCAGGGCAGACTGAAGTTCGGAAAGAGAGAGGATCATTATAGGGAAGATGGAGATGAGTGTGGAAATCTAAGGGATGAGATTCAAGAAGAGGCTTACGAAGAAGGAGGATTGAGGAAGATGAGAACCAGAGCTAACAGTAGAAAAGTGGCAACCCAGTTCGGTCGTGACCTGCACTGGGTCTGCCACAAGGTTACCACGGAGGTGGAGAACCGGTGAGACATCGGGAACGAACTTACCCGCAATCTTGTGGATCTTCTTCCAGATCTGTGGCAGAGGAGTATCGGACGTAATGGTGGAAACATAAAATTTCCAACTCTCGCGTTTAGCTGTACGGATGGTCCTACAGGCCACCGCACTAGCCTTCCGAAACAAAATAAAAGAATCAGCCGTCTGCCAGCGTTGGTGTTTCTTTCAGGCTGTATGCTTACAGCGGACAGCCCGAGCACAGTCTGCATTCCACCAGGGAACGCACTTCCGCGTGCCTCGGAAGGTAGAGCGAGGAATAGAGCAGAGAGCAGCGTCGAAGACGGTGTCATGAAAAAAGGAGGAGGGCGCGAGGAAGAGGCAGAGAGAGTAGCACGGAGGGTGAATAGGTTCCAGTCAGCCTTGACAAACTGCCATCTAGGGAAGGAGAGGGGAGGGTGAAAAGTGAAAAAGGAAACGAGGATGGGGAAATGATCACTGTTATGGAGGTCATCAAGAACCCGCCACGTAAAATCTAAGTAAAGGACGACAAGCAGAGAGAAAGATCAAGACAGGAAAGGGTGCGAGTTCGAGAGTCCACATGAGTGGACTCACCAGAATTCAGGAGAGAGAAGAAGCGAGGACGAACGGTTCAAGAAGGCTGCCTCGGGTGTTTGTCAGAACATCACCCTCAGAGGGTATGTCGAAAGTTGAAATCACCCAAGGGAGCATCGGCTCTGGCAAAGAGTCCAGGAGGTGCTTAAGATCAGGAAGGGAAAGTGGGACATTTGGAGGGAGATAAATGGAACAGACTGTATACCATTTACCCACAAAAAGACAGGCAGCAGAACAATGAATAGGTGACGGAAGAAGTAGGGGGACAAACGGAATATCAGAACGAATTAAGAGAACAGGAGAGTTATGGGCCCCAGCAAGAGCTGGGGGGTGGGGGAGAAAGAAAGGAATAACTACGAAAGTGACCAGGATGAGCACCAAGCATTGGTTCCTGGAGACAAACACAAAGTGGTGAAAACTGTGTAATTAGAAGTTGGAGTTCATGGAAGTTGGCATAACATCCACGAATATTCCACTGAAGAATAGACATCATCAAAGAGAAAGGACAGTAAGAGAGAACAATACAGAAACAAGGTAAAGAAGAACACAGTTTATTAAAGAATGTCAGGATCAGGAGCAGGGTCAGCAAAATCAGGGTTAGGGGGTATGGGTAAACTTAGTAAGGATGGAGGGAAGGGAGCGAAAAGACAGACCAGAGGCGGACTGACGGGGTCCAGAGGAGGAGACAACCGAGAAGGACATTCAAAGACAGCTGGAGGAGGGGGGGGGGGCAGAAATCAGGAAGTGCACCTCAGCAAGGGCAGCAACTGTGAGGGAATCGGGGGCGAAAGAAACCTCCATATCTGGGACAGGGGGCCCGACCACTGAAATGGGAGGGGACGTAGTGATGGAGAGGGGGGTGAGGAAGAAAGCGATACCTTCTTACCCGCTGAAGAGGAGCCAGGCTTACATTTCTGACTAAGAGACAGGCGTTCCAGTAACAACTTACCAGGCGAAAGACTCAATGGTCTCAGCAGGCGAAGAGGAACGGGAGCGAACAACATGAAGATTGCTGGGAGGATGATGGATATCAGCCTGGACAGACAGGCGGCGTGGAGAGTCAAGAGACTGGGGGAGAGGGTTGGAAGAAAGAGTGGGGGGAGATGGGAAAGAAGACATAGGAGACATGGTGAACTGGATAGGAGGGGGGAAAACTCCAGATGGAGAACCAGGAGGTAGACTTTCGGGACAGGACGCAAAGGAATAGGGGAGGAGGGTGGAGGGCGTGTTCGGGTCTAAGGCCTGAAAACGGTTGTGAGACCGAGGAGGTGGAGAAGGACAGGAGAGGTCGAACGCACACACACGAGCGTATGATACACCCCGAAAGGGGTGGACGACGAACTTGGCGTCTCGCTTCAGGAAAAGTCAGACGATCACGGTGGTCAAGTCAAGGACGGCCTCGAGTTTGTAGTGTATACACGAGCGTGAGAAGGTAGGTGGGCCTCACCGCAATTGAGGCAGCAAGCCTGGGGAGAAGTGCACTCGAACTTAGAATGATCATCGTCCCCACACATGGGGCATAGATACACAGTACTTGTGCACTTGAGGACACCGTGCCCAACACTTCCAACACTTATTGTAAAGTAGGGAGGGAATGTACTCCTGAATGGAGCATCTGGCACCGGCAAGAATAACAGAGGGCGGAAGAGCCCTACTATCAAAGGTGATTTTACAACTCGAGGGGCTGACGGTGACGACCACGAGGGGGTCGAGTAAACGTGTCCACCTGGAGGACAGAATGGCCTTGGGCTTCAAGGATATGTTTAATATCCTCATGGCAGTCTTTGAGGTCCCNTTTGCACTACCGACTCGGGACAAGCACAGTATGGAGAGAGAAAAAAAAAAAAAACTACCTGCTATTGGTGGCAACACGTGCCTTGTAATGCAGTAAATGTGGGAGTTAGGTTTCAGGTGTGTGCGAGTCCTTTTTCCTGTAGCCCTGAGACTCGCCTTGCTGCCCATGAATCTTCCCATGGTGATAATAAATAGGTACATTAACAAATTTGTATTAATAAATTCCAACAAATGTAGAAGACAAGTTTTCATTAGGATATGTTGAAATGTACCTATTTGAATAGGTAGTGCCTATCCAAATACGAAGAATGTTCAAATTTGCAATCAAGTCCAACAAATGTGGAAAAGTAATTTCATAAGGGAAGAAAAGTACCTATTTGAATAGGTAGTACCTATTTGAATAGGTAGTACCTATTTGAATAGGTAGTACCTATTTGAATAGGTAGTACCTATTTGAATAGGTAGTACCTATTTGAATAGGTAGTACCTATTTGAATAGGTAGTACCTATTTGAATAGGTAGTACCTATTTGAATAGGTAGTACCTATCCAAATTGATAGAATATGTTCAAATTTGCAATAATCGAGTCCAACAAATGTGGAAAACAGTAATTTCATAAGGAAAGAAAAGTACCTATTTGAATAGGTAATACCTATTTGAATAGGTAGTACCTATTTGAATAGGTAATACCTATTCAAATAGGTAGTATTTATCCAAATTGATAGAATATGTTCAGATTTGCAATAATCAAGTCCAACAAATGTGGAAAACAGTAATTTCATAAGGAAAGAAAAGTACCTATTTGAATAGGTAGTACCTATTTGAATAGGTAGTACCTATTTGAATAGGTAGTACCTATTTGAATAGGTAGTACCTATTTGAATAGGTAGTACCTATTTGAATAGGTAGTACCTATCCAAATAGGTAGAATGTTAAAATTTGCAATGATCAAGTCCAACAAATGTGGAAAATAGTAATTTCATAAGGAAATCGAAGTACCTATTTGAATAGGTATTACCTATTTGAATAGGTATTACCTATTTGAATAGGTATTACCTATTTGAATAGGTATTACCTATTTGAATAGGTAGTACCTATTTGAATAGGTAATACCTATTCAAATAGGTAGTAGTTATCCAAAATGATAGAATATGTTCAGATTTGCAATAATCAAGTCCAACAAATGTGGAAAACAGTACTGTAATTTCATAAGGAAAGAAAAGTACCTATTTGAATAGGTAGTACCTATTTGAATAGGTAGTACCTATTTGAATAGGTAGTACCTATTTGAATAGGTAGTACCTATCCAAATTGATAGAATATGTTCAGATTTGCAATAATCGAGTCCAACAAATGTGGAAAACAGTAATTTCATAAGGAAAGAAAAGTACCTATTTGAATAGGTAATACCTATTTGAATAGGTAGTACCTATTTGAATAGGTAATACCTATTCAAATAGGTAGTATTTATCCAAATTGATAGAATATGTTCAGATTTGCAATAATCAAGTCCAACAAATGTGGAAAACAGTAATTTCATAAGAAAAGTACCTATTTGAATAGGTAGTACCTATTTGAATAGGTAGTACCTATTTAAATAGGTAGTACCTATTTGAATAGGTAGTACCTATCCAAATAGGTAGAATGTTAAAATTTGCAATGATCAAGTCCAACAAATGTGGAAAATAGTAATTTCATAAGGAAATCGAAGTACCTATTTGAATAGGTATTACCTATTTGAATAGGTATTACCTATTTGAATAGGTAGTACCTATTTGAATAGGTAATACCTATTCAAATAGGTAGTAGTTATCCAAATTGATAGAATATGTTCAGATTTGCAATAATCAAGTCCAACAAATGTGGAAAACAGTACTGTAATTTCATAAGGAAAGAAAAGTACCTATTTGAATAGGTAGTACCTATTTGAATAGGTAGTACCTATTTGAATAGGTAGTACCTATTTGAATAGGTAGTACCTATTTGAATAGGTAGTACCTATCCAAATTGATAGAATATGTTCAGATTTGCAATAATCGAGTCCAACAAATGTGGAAAACAGTAATTTCATAAGGAAAGAAAAGTACCTATTTGAATAGGTAATACCTATTTGAATAGGTAGTACCTATTTGAATAGGTAATACCTATTCAAATAGGTAGTATTTATCCAAATTGATAGAATATGTTCAGATTTGCAATAATCAAGTCCAACAAATGTGGAAAACAGTAATTTCATCAGGAAAGAAAAGTACCTAATTGAATAGGTATAAAGTACCTATTTGAATAGGTATAAAGTACCTATTTGAATAGGTATAAAGTACCTATTTGAATAGGTATAAAGTACCTATTTGAATAGGTAGAATGTTCAAATTTGCAATAATCCAGTCCAACAATGTGGAAATCAGTAATTTCATAAGGAAAGAAAAGTACCTATTTGAATAGGTAATACCTATTTGAATAGATAGTACCTATCCAAATAGGTAGAATGTTCAAATCTGCAATAATCAAGTACAACCAATGTGGAAGACTTATTTTCATTTAGAAAAGTACCTATTTGAATAGGTAGAAATTACCTATTTGAATAGGTAGAAAGTACCTATTTGAATAGGTAAATGAACGAATTTGTAGCAATAAATTCCCACAGATGTAGAAAATTTAGGTGTCTAGTTTTTATAAGATATGTAGCAAATTACCTATTTGAATAGGTAGAAATACCTATTTGAATGCATAGAAGTAGCCAATTAGAAGTACTGTACGTAGAAGTACACTATTCCGATAGGTATATTTTTGCCTATTCAAGTAGGTCCTTTTCAACTTATTCAGAGTAGATACTTTTTCTACCTATTCCGTAGATACAGTCTCCTTTTTACATGTACCTATTTGGTAAAATAGGTACAAAACTATAAAATCTTACCTATTTGGTAAAATAGGTACATGTAAAATGGAGACAGTATCTAGTTTTCATAAAGATATGTAGAAAAGTACATATTTGAATAGGTAGGAAAAGTAACTACTTGAATAAGTTGAAAAGGACCTACTTGAACAGGTAAAAATATACCAATCAGAATAGTGTCTATTTGAATAAGTAGAAAAGGCACATGTAGAAGACTAACTAGTTTTCATACGAATAGGTAGAAAAGTACCTATCTGAAAAGGTATAAAGGTACCTATCTGAAAAGGTATAAAGGTACCTATCTGAAAAGGTATAAAGGTACCTATCTGAAAAGGTATAAAGGTACCTATCTGAAAAGGTAGAAAGGTACCTATTTGAACAGGTAGGAAAGCACATTCAAAATGGTCTATAAAGCCTGAATGTGTTGTAGAGAACCAGACACAGCACCTGGCACTGTTCCGGACTACATCCAACCGTTTCAGGGTCCCTGGGAAAGTTCCAGTGCCTATGTAATGGATCTCTCTCCCCCAACAATAAAGAAAACAAATTCTTTCACACACACTCCACTGCTATCACTGGCACTGCAATATCAGCAGCACTTTAGAGTTACCTAGTTGGGTCTCGCCCATTGTTATCTGTAGAGGTACACACATCAGTTCACTTGCTGTCATGTACTATGTAATTTATGTACAGTAATGTTGACATGTAGCACTAGAATGTCTGGATGGTTTATTTTTTTCAATGGTATGTAATTTGGACAGGGTGGATAAGTGTTAAACTCTCATACTAAAGCAGGATAAATGAAACTACAGTAGCAAAACGATAGGATTTACTTCTTTTAAAATTTTAACATGCCATCAATGGGACATTTTACAACACAGTTCACAATGCTCTGCGAGAAAATCAGTTTGGCTGGAAAAATGGGAAGTTCATTTAGGAAGGACAAGGAGGAATGCACGGCAACTGAGAGAAGCTGTAGGGGAGAAACTATTATTCATGATACAGTGCTTTTAATTTCTCAATTTATGAAAGAAATACTAGACAAAATCCAGTACATTACAGTATCGAGGTACTAATTATTGACTTCTGCTTGTGGCACAAATTTATATTCTTTGGTATAGTCATTATTTCTCCAAATTTTTTACCAGTCTCCAAAATATTCTACTTGTAAATTATGAATTTTATGAAAATTTGTAAAAGTAAATTACATAGATTAAAAAAAAAACTTAGTTTGAGGTGTATATACCACAATAATTTTTTCCACATTCTGAGCAACAACGAATAAGTAGTACAAACTTTGGCATAAGTTTCAAAGTGGTATTGTTAAAACACCTCACACAAACACCACCACCTGTGAACCCGAGTGACAACCTTTAGGTCAAACAAATCATCCACTGACTAAGTATTAGCAGACATTGAATACACTGAATACGCACTAAAAATACTTGACAACAAACTAGTCCCATGAATAGATATTTTTTACTTGCAACTACACAACACAAGCGCGTGGTGAAAAGCTTGAGGTCTCGAAGACACGAGATGCCGTTCTATTTAACCCACTTTATCCCTAACATTGAAGTTCCTGTATACACATTGCAAGTGTGACTGATAACCTACTACACTATCTATATAGAAGATCCATCTGTGCTAAATCCCTGGACACTGATGGTTATTTAGCAGGTGGTTATAGTGGTGATCCTCCCTGGTGCTTCCTCAGCTGTCGGCAAGGTGCACTTGTGCCGCTCCTGGGCAAATCCAACTCCACATTATCTGATCACCTGTTGCACACACGAGTAGAGGCTAATTCTCTCTTCCACATGAGCATAGCAAGGTCATCTCCAGTGCATGACTCAGTAAAGCTAAACATATTCTTTTCTACTTAGCATACAAAGACCAGATCATGTGGAGTTGTGCCAACAACCAGCAATAATGCACCAAATTAAATAAATATAGTTAAACCATAATCTATGGTTTATTAGTTAGAGAAAAAAATCCCAACCAATGGTTAAGGAATAAAAATACTGATAATAAATGGGTTTCAATTAACATACAACAACACAAAGCTTATCTGAAGAAAGGATTAAAGTTTTCAACATAACCAATGAAATATGAATGTACAACAAATACATTTATGATAGAGGTGGCTATTTCTTTTCTAAGCACAATTGTATTTTAACATTAAATGTGAAACAAACATGCAACCTTCCAGCTTTAGACAAGAATCATATAGCTCATTATTAAACAAAATATGCATCTGGAAGGACCGACCTCTTTACAAGAGAAATACAGTAAATGTATTTCAAAGAAAACATATTGAAGATTAGCTACACCAGAAGATAATTTGTTATATATACTGTATATGTATACACATTATATATATATAATATATATATATATATATATATATATATATATATATATATATATATATATATATACAGTATATTATATATATAATATATAATATATATATATATTTATATATATATATATTATATATATTTATATATATAATATACATATTATATATATTTATATATATATATATATATATATTTATATATATTATATATAAATTTATATATAATATTATATATATATTTTATATATATATATATTTATATATATATATTTATATATATATAATATATATTTATATATATAATATATATTTATATATTATATAAATATATATATATATATTTCAAATATATAATATAATAATACTGCATATATATACTGTATATTTATGTTGGACCTAGAAGCCAGAATGCACTTCTCGGCCTACTATGCAAGGCCCGATTTGCATGATTTACCGAGTGATTTTCTTTATTTTCAATAAATTGTTTCCAATTAGTTTATTTGAATTATTATTATATTATTTTATATTAAGAACATAAATTATCGACTTAATTGTGTTAGTTTAGGTTAGGTTAGGTAGGGTTGGTTAGGTTCGGTCATATATCTACGTTAGTTTCAACTGAAATTTAAAAGAAATTAACTCATACATAATGAAATGGATAGCTTTATCATTTCATAAGAAAAAAATAATGAAAAACATAAATTCAGGAAAACTTTGCTTATTACGCAAATCGGGTCTTGCACAGTAGGCCGAGTACGACATTCTGGCTACTAGGTACAACATATATTATATATATATATATATATATATATATATATATATATATATATATATATATATATATATATTATATATATATATATATATATATATATTATATATATATATATATATATATATATATATATATATATATATATATATATATTATATACATATACAAGAGATGCAAGTCATTGAGGGGTAGGAAAAGGAAGGATAGATGAAAGAATGCAGAGAAAGAGGAATGTGGGAGTAGACTGATAGACATGCATCCTGGAGTGACAGGAATTAGCCTTGTGCACTAGGAACAGGCAGCAACTATTCATCTGAACAATGTTGCACTTGAATATGAAGACAAACATCAGATGAACAGTGTGAGAGGTACATATTTATTCCATCAAGTGAAAGTGTTGGGCTAATGGAGTGAAACTGCGGACCTTGAGAGCAGAAGTACACAGCTTGGTAAATCTTAGACAACAATTCAACCTGAACGTGTACATTTCCATGTACATAACAATATTTATATTATTTACAAAACGCTAATCTGTTATTATCATCAATAAATTTTTGTGCTGCTTCAACAACAACTTGCTTGACTTAGGAATATTCTTCATAGAAGGCAAAATGCCCACTTCATTTTCTTAATACAATTGCTTGTGATCCTTAGGAAACATCTCTATTATTACTCGCCTAATATTATTTACACTGTACAGACTATGTGTGCGAGTCGTGTGCTTCTGTAACACGTTCCCACAATTGGTTAACTTAAAAGTTTTGAGGCTTCATGTTATAGAAATTAAGAGTTTCATAGTTTTATCCATTAACAGACAAACCACATGTCAAGTTTATCACAGCACAAGCACTTCTTTAATATTTTCCTACATGCTAAGATGATGTACATTCCTAAGATGTCAGTCAAAATAAATGAAACAGCATATAACAAATATAAACTGACCCTCAGCTAGTATGGTGCCAGGGATCTGTGATAAGAAACTAATACCTGCAGATACAGGAACTGACAACAAATATACCCACTTCACACTGAAGACGACACACCCTCTACACAAGATACTATTCCTTGGCTTGTCCTCCTCTGATTTATCAATACAAAGGAAGACAGCCATCTGAAATTGGGGTTTCCACTTCCCAGCAATGCTAAAAAAAAAAAAAATATTGCCAGGAAAGTATTATTGCATATTGTGCTCCATTTACTCATGAGAATAATGCACACAATTTGAACAGTTATCACATGTTAACTATCAACAATGCAACAAACATTCTATTCCAATTGTCACATATATGTTTTAAACCTTCCAATATATTCCATGCTGCAATACAACTTAAGACATTGCTGGTGACAACAGTTATGCACAGTAGTTAATGAGGTCAGGTCTCTTTGGTAGTTTCTTTACTTGTGGAATGATTGAGTCACAGTACTAAGTTGTGGAGACAAGACTTTGAATGCCTATTTTTGTTTGATATTGGTCTCATAGGTCTGCGGAACATGATTTTTAATACCATTATATAATTAAGCGGTTTTCTTAATTATTTTAAATTCTCAAGTCTGGACACCCTTACATCTCAAACCGAGACGTCCTTCAGCAAATCCTTTGGGATTGTTAGGTGCATTATAATTATATACAAACTATATCATTTTAAGGACAACTAAAACAAGTTACAAAAATAATTACAGCTTTTTCACCCTTAAATCTTGTTGTATTTTTAATAATGCAGGTGTTCAAGACAAGTGTCTTGGGCTGAGGGTGTGTTGCAGTCCACCAGATATACAGGACACTGGGGAAGCGTGGAGATGTGTGTGTGTGTGTGTGTGTGTGTGTGTGTGTGTGTGTGTGTGTTCACCTAGATGTGCTTTCAGGGTTGAGCTAGGCTCCTAGCCCCGCCTTCCAAATGTTCGCAGAGTATTGCAACGACTATCATATTATATCTTACAGTATTTACATTTAAAATTTTGATTTGAATTTGCTTCATAGACTTCTGCATCTATTCTACTCCATTTATCGACAGTTCTAACACTGAAAAAGTTCTTCTCGCTGTTTCTATGATGCGTTTACATCTCATCATCATCTATGAACCCTCGTTCTGCTATTCCTAACTTTGAACAATGCTGCTTTGTCTAGTTTGTCAATTTCCCTCAGATTCTTGCATATTATCATCATGTTTCCCCCTCTTCCCCTTTTCTTTCCTTTCCTCCAGTGTGGTAAGGACAAATTCTCATACTTTCCTCAAAGCTCAATCCCCTCAACACTGGAACAAGTCTCGTTGCATATCTTTGTACCTTTTCTACTTTCTCCTTGTCCTTTTTCAGATAGGGGTCCCCATGCTGGGGGATGCATGTTCAAGAGTGGGTCTCATCTTCGCTGTAATTAGGGCCCAGAAACTTGGGCAAAGCCCAAGTTTCTGAAGGATACATGGGTGTTGTCAAGTATGCCACATTCAGCGGTTGTTATTCTGCTAATGTGGGCTTCTGGCATCAGATTTGGGGTTATGTCCACTCCCAGGTCTTTCTTCTTTTCTCATTGAAGATTGTCTTCCTTTTATCCTATACTGCTGTACTGGTCTTCGCACTCCTGTTCCAATCCTCATAACTGTATATTTGGCTGGGTTAAATTCTAACATCCATTTGTCAGACCACTTCTGTAGTGTCCAAATTCTCTTGCAATGCATCACACACTAACCCTGACCCGAAGAGAATGACTTCTTATTAGTTTTGCATCATCTGCAAACATTGTTATGAAGAATCCAATTTCCTGTCAGGTCATTGATAGGAATGACCTGTTCTAGGGCCCATTAAAAACATAATGGGCCCCTAGAACCAACCTTTCTGATACTCCACTTTGTCTCTGCTCACTGTAACCCATTGCTTCCTTCCTGAGATGTACTCTGACCCACCTTGGGACTCTTCCAGATATGCCAACTTGCTCTTCTAGTTTGACTAGAAGTGTTTCATGCAGACTTCTATATTCATATATCAAATGCCTTCTAGCAGTCAAGGAATATGCAGGCTGCCCATCCCTCTTTCTCATTTGATTTCTGTCATCTTGTTGTAGAACGTCAGCAAGTTTGTCGAGCAAGATTTTCCTTTAATTGCTTGACACCTTGACATCTACACAAAATTTATTTGTTCTAAATGTTCTTCTAGTCTGCTTCAGACAAGTCTAACAACTTACAGGGGGATATTTGTTAGTGATACAGATCTGTAGTTCAACAGTTTCTGTCTTCCCCTTTCTTGAAGACAAACTTGAAGACAAACTGATACCTAATATGATTGGTATCATATTAGCCATTTTCCTGTTGTCAAGAAGTTCCTCTCTTTCTAGAGGAATTAAATATGGCAAGTGGGCTGCACAATGCTTCAGCTACCTCTTAGTATCCATGTTCATAATTTGTCTGGTCCCACGGCTTTTGTCACATCCAGTTCCTGCAGTTGCTTTTTTACTACGTCTGGTGTCACTTATTTTACCGAGGCTTTCCTGTGGAATTTCTCCCGTTCAGTTTGGGCTCTAAGCTCTATGGCAAATCAAATTCCAGCTTGAGTACATCCTGAAAGTTTTTTTTAAGTGCCTCACAAAATTTATGTTTTTTCCATGTGTCCTCCCTCATTTTTGTCAAGTCTGATAACCTGCTCATTCACAGTCATCTTCCTCCTGATATGACTATGGAATATATGTGTGGGCACGTGTTTACTATTTGTGCCTGCAGGATTGAGCCATTAGCTCTTGGACCCTGCCTTACTAATGTTGGTAGTCTAATGTACTGATTCCTGACCTATTTTCCTTTATCATATCTACTATATATACTTCTCGCACAGACATCTCCAGAATGCAGCCTGTAGCAGCTGTCTAATTCCTAGGTACCTATTTACTGCTAGGTGAATGGGTGCATCAGTGAAAGAAACTAACCCATTTGTTTATGCCTCAACTAGGAATTGACCCCGGGCCCTTAGGACTATGACCGAGTGCTGTCCATTTTGTGTGTGTAGCTACAGGATGGGAGCTACACTTGTGGTGTCCCCTCTTCCCGGTACTCTTTGTCATATAATGCTGTGTGTAAGAGGTTATCTTCAGTGGGTGTGGGTTATGAGAAAAAGTTAGCATACTAAATCATTAACATACTGTATTACATCAATGAATACATAAGCAACAACTTCAAAATCCATACACAATGCTCTCATTTCCAACTATGCAAACAAGAGCTAACACAAAACCTGATATGATGCACAATAAGGCATCAGAGTGGCAGAGCTGTTGGTCTTTAATCATTGGGGTTTACACTGTAATTAGGGTTTACACTGTAAACCATCAACGGCATAAATTCATCCCTGCCATCACCTAACCTCCTTTATGGTATGTTATACTACTGTCAAGGCAGGAAGTCTGTTAGGCTCACCGAGGTCCTCCTAGTCCAGGGCAAGGCTCTTTGTGCAGTCACATGAGCAGTTATTGACCAAATTACAAGTCTTAACGAAATGGACAAGTGATGCACACTGCCTTGCCTCGGCATACCTTCTCTGCCAGTAACTGATTTGAGGGTGAGCTAACCAACAGAACAAGAGCTTGGTTAGCCGAGTCTGTATAATTTGGAAATCACAGGATGGAAGCCTGTGGCTTTAGGGGGCATGTTATGCAATGGCAGGAATACACTCTTTAGAATGATCTTAGTTACTACTCTCATCCTCATCTGTGGTAGGTAGCTTGACAAGTTTCAATCATATTTACATCTAATATATAGACATAAAATTATAAATTATGCTGCTTTCTTCCTTGAGTGTGGGAAGTAAGTATCAGTAAGAGGATTAGCTCAGACTCACACAGCTCCCAGTCTGTAAAACTGGACGGTAATGACCAACTTCAGAGGAAGATACACAACCTTTGAGCTCTAGATTTTTCTCGAACGTGAATTTAGAACCAGTAAAAAAAATTGCACAAAATGAAAAATCTGAAATCTCTTTTTCCTAACTAACTTAACTTCAAAGCTTTCCATAAGGCAGCCATGATATTGTTCCTTGGTGTCAA
>WNGS01092210.1:5123947-5140808 GCA_020271785.1 Procambarus virginalis
TGGGTCACAAGCTAAACAGCAGTGCTGTGAGCTCATGCTGCATGCATCAGGCTTGGTGGCTCACTCAATACTGAGGCCCTCACACTGGGAATTTGGCCCACGATTTTTTTTTAAATGGCGTCTGTTTACAAGAGCCCCGATAAGGCGAGGTGAACTCCGTGTATCCGCGGGCCGTTTAAATCTTGCGTAGTACGCCAATACATCATATGACGGATGTGCAATTTATAGCAAGTCACTCAACCCATCATATGATGTGTTGCGCAACTTAAGGGTTAAGCCAACTGTCACACATTTGCAATAGGTCATTATGTGTGACTGTTCACTTCAACTGCTTCCTGAGATTCTCTCAGGTATAACAGTATTTGACACATTTTTTTCATCTTAGGTGCTTTAAGTTGGTAAACAAGCTGATGTTTGAGGCATGGTTTGAGAGGTTTTCTAAACAGTGTCCTATTGAGGCAATAGCAGCAGCAACCATCACCACCTCTTTGCATTACAATCTTGCCAATCTTAAAGTAATGGTCTGCCTAGTAAACCTTGCTACATTATTAAAAGTACTTTTATTAGTAAACTTTGGTATTTAGCTATGTTGATCACGGCATTTATTGAAATGTATTTAAATTGAATATTTGGCCACCATGCCTAGTAGTCATGACTGACATGAGTCTGCAGCCATTAAAGTCCTTCCCTCATTTTGTTTTATTAGGACTGTCCAGCATTTGAAAGCTCTGCAATTTTGTTAACCGACATTGTTTCTTGTAGGTCATCACTGAGAGCAAATGTATTGCTGTACATGGTAGCTTGGTAAGCTTGGACTTTGTGGCTACTTGTATGGTTAGTATTTGATATTTTTAAAACAGTACTGCTAAATATAACTAAGCAATGTATACAAATTAGATAAGTTTAAATTCAAAAAAAGACCTGGATAAATACTGGTTGGGAAAAAAAGGGTTGTGATTTTTGGCCCAGATTACTGGGTAACAATAGATGTGGGAGTACTGAATTGAGTCAAGCATGGCAGTAACACAGTCTAGGAGTTTGGTTGATTATAAATAGGTGGACTTGTATAAGCCAATAGGCTTCTGCAATTTTCTTAATTCTCACGGTCTAATGTTATGTTATGTACATTTTCAACAACTTAAATGTCTTTTTGAGCTCTTGTCTTGATATGCTTTATCTCAACAGCTAAACATCCCTGTAACTAAATCATTTTAGATCTTTCAGGAGATGTTATTAAGGAATAAATTTGGTCACCATTCATTACTTTCGCTACTACTATTCAGTAATGTAATGTCTGTTACCTTTTCATTGTGAAGCATCACTGCTGACATGTTGTCCCTGCTGTCCTCGTACTCTTCCAGAGTTGCCTGAAGAATTATGTTTTCTCCAACATGGGTCACGATTTCCAGACGGCAATCAGACTGTGCAATAAATAACTATATTAATCCAAAGAAACTCGAGCCATCACTATGATTTCCAACACAACACATCAAAACTAATGAAATGCCAAATCACAGGTGTAAATTAAGTTTTAACCAAGCACGTTAGTACTAACAGTTAGTGAATAATGTGTTCTGGAGAGGCTGATCATTGGTACAGTATAATGCTGATGAGTATTGCAGTATTCATGGAAGATGAAATATTAGAGTGAGAATTCAATTTCTTTATCCATTTGAAAATTTTAATTTTTCCAATGTTCAAATTATTTTGCAACATCTCGCATCTCAACACACTTGAATGTTGATTCTCATACTGTCTCACTACTTTCTCTATACTGACACCTTCACTGTTTCCTTTCTCTATACTGACACTCCTTCACTGTTCCCTTTCTCTATACTGACACTCCTTCACTGTTCCCTTTCTCTATACTGACATCCTTCACTGTTCCCTTTCTCTATACTGACACTCCTTCACTGTTCCCTTTCTCTATACTGACACTCCTTCACTGTTCCCTTTCTCTATACTGACACTCCTTCACTGTTCCCTTTCTCTATACTGACACTCCTTCACTGTTCCCTTTCTCTATACAGTACTGACACTCCTTTTGCAATATACTCTTCACTTCTCTATACAGACATCTGTCACCCTCACCTACTCTCTATTAACATCCCTCTCATATACTCCATAACTTTCTGTATAATGACGCTTCTCTCACATACACATCCATCCATACTCCCATACATACATACTCCTCCCATACATACATACTGACACTGCTCTCACTCCCTTACATTCTCTATACAGTACAACCTTGATTCAATTGACTACATGGACCAACCCCAATTCGTCACGGTGATGGATTCGTTTCAACCGTAGATGCCAACAGGATGCATTTCCCACACCAATGGGCTAAGCTCACTTAACAAAATTTTCATTTTAACCTGTAATATAAGACAAGTACCAAATGAACCTGTCTGCACTAAAATTTAACCATATCCAGCTTATTTATCAGTATGCCGCTCCATCATGGAGTCCCCACCTGAAGAAACACATAAGGAAACTGGAGAAGGTCAGAGGTTTGCGACGAGGCTTGTCCCAGAGTTACGAGGGATGGGATATGAAGAGCGTCTGAAGGAACTGACCTTACGACACTAGAGAAAAGAAGGGAGAGAGGAGATGTGATAGGGACATATAAAATACTCAGGGGAATTGACAAAGTGGAAACAGATGAAATGTTCACATGTAATAATAACAGAATGAGGGGACATGGGTGGAAACTCAGATGAGTCACAGAGATGTTAGGAAGTTTTCTTTCAGTGTGAGAGTAGTGGAAAAATGGAATGCACTTGGGGAACAGGTTGTGGAAGCAAACTCTATTCATACTTTTAAAATTAGGTATGATAGGGAAATGGGACAGGAGTCATTGCTGTAAACAACCGATGGCTGGAAAGGCGGGATCCAAGAGTCAATGCTCGATCCTGCAAGCACAAATAGGTGAGTACACATACTGACAAAAATGAGGGCAGTAATCAGAGGCATTGTATCGGACTGGAAAAATGTCACGAATGGAGTACCCGAGTTCAGTTCTTGCACCAGTAATGTTTGTTGTCTACATAAACAATCAGATGGAATACAGAATTATATTAACATATTTGCTGATAATGCTAGGATACTAGGGAAGAAACTTTGACAACTAGCCGCCCATTCGAGCTGACCTGGCCCTTGGTTGGTACCTGACTGAGGTGTGAGCTTTCAGTATCTGCCTGTAGACTGATAGACACCACACTCGGATGTTCCACAGTGTTCTGCTACTCTATTGTTCTCATGTGAACTGCTCTGTTACACCAACCCACATCACTTCATGATTTTCTTGTACACCAATGAAGGTCACAATATTCCTTACTGCTCCACATCATGTCATACCTTAATATGCTGATGCACATCATATGACACTTCACTCTTATGCTGCTCTCTCCCAAGCCATACCATACTTGTATACGGGTGCACAAAATGTCATACCTACCTTGTATATAAATCTGTATTATGTCATACCTTACCTGTATACTAACCCTCACCATATCATACCTTAATTGTATACCAATCCACATCACATCTTACAAATATACCAATCCACATCATGTCATTACTTTTACACGGATCCACATTGTCATACCAATCCGAATCACGTCATACTGTACTGATACACCTTACTTGTACTTTATACTGATCCACATCACATGTCTTATTCATATACTGATCTGCACCTATACATCCCTTGTACTGTATACTTATCCACCCCACATTGTATTCACACATATTGATCCACAAAGCTATAAAATAGAAAGTTATAATACTGCACAAGATTCCAGTACAGTTAGGACAGTACAGAGAACACCTTCAAATAAGTGTGTCAAAATAGACAGGGTAGCAGTGTACGTATGTGAAGCCATCCACAGGAAGATTGATTTCTGAAGTTATAAGACGAATACTGAAATAAGTGAGGTGCTCCTTTTGGTTCTCAGTCATGTCAAACCATCACAATAGTAAAATAAAAACAATGGGCAAAAAGATTGTGCTAAGAACAATGCAGAGAAATGCCATGATGTGAAAAGATTTGATTTATAGATGACATTTTGTCTGTATCAACTACATCAAATCCAACAGACACAAAGCTATTGCTCATGAAAAAAAAAAATGCTAGATATATCTACCTCACCACCACTGTTAGAGCTTATAAGCCCTGTGTATGCAAAACTTTATCTACAAATAGTCTTCTCTCATCTTGGTGTTCCTCTACATACATTGGCATAATAGTAAATTATGTTGAGAGAAAGCTGGCATTGGTGGAAACTAATTACATTTAATGCTGCAAGTAACAAACAACAGAGCCTTTGCCTGCCCATACTTGTCTTCTGAGTTCTTGCCAGTGCCATCCAGCAGTTGTTTATAATGGAGCTTTGTTTAAAACTAGAGTACACTGTTTAATGGAAAGCATTTCCAAAACAACTAACCATGCACAGTATCCAGATACAATCCATTTCAATTTACAGTCTTCAGGCTGAAGATAATGATCAAATGTGCTGGGTATGAATATAGGGGGCTCTAGGAGATATGGGAAGGGAGAAGTGCTGAAAAGAAAAGGTGTGGGCAGGGACAGGTGTGGGGAGGATATATCGGGTTGCTATCCACCCTCTCCTGTTATGACAGTACATTAATGACAATTTGTGTACTGTACACTATAGAGAACTGTATGTGCAAAATAGGGATCTTTTTGTATCAAACAGTTCACAACTTGCTCAATTACAAAAACATAAATGCTATTCACTATTTCTTAGTGAAAAAACTGAGCAACAAAAGTCAAACTTAACCTAGGGCTAACATAGTCATACTATATTTACCTAGGTAAAGTTTTTGTTGTCACATAATATGAATACCTGTATAATGTTATTTCTCAAAAAGGGCAAATTATAACCATTTTGATGAGCTAAACTTCATATTTTTACATATAACACATTGTAGTTAATATGCTGTCTTAACAGGAGCATGGATTGGATGTAGTGTTCGTGGAGGATAAGGAGGTAGGAATGAAGGGAGATTCAAATAAGGTGAGTGTGGATGGGATTAGATGTGGTCAAGAAGACAGACCGAGGCAGACAAGTACAGGAGAGGCACGGGCAAGGCAGGGAAACAAGCATATACAAGGCAGGGAGAGAGAGAGAGAGGCATAGGCAAGGCAGGGCACGTTATAAGCACCTTGATGTGTCGGACGTCGGGGCTACTTACTCGGCGGTCACGCTGCATGGAAGGTGGAGACATGATTATACCCAGGGTTATTACTGAGCACCAGGGTGAGCTAGCAGAGACAACATTTACACTGGAGAGTGCTAGCAGGGGACCACATTACCATTGGTGGGTGTAGCTAGCTCAAGAACATACTAAAACTGGAGAGGGAGGTGGGGAATTGTAGCTAGCTGGATAACACTAGCTTGTGGCAGGGAAGGTAGCTAACAGCTATCTGTAGAATTACCCAAATCCTTTCAGTTACATAAATATAAAATTAATATCACTTTTCTAGAAATAATGCTGGTGCTGAATTTTGTAATGAAATATGACAAAAATAGGTGGAGAGAGAAGTCGGCCACATGTATTCCGAACCCCTCAGGACTGAGATTGAACGGAAAACCTGTTGCGTTTGGATAAGTGGTTCATCATTATGAAAAGCTAAGGGAAAAACATTGACAATGTTGTTTCAAAAATTAGACAGTGTCTTATTTGTACTTACCAATACAAGAGGTTCTGATCTGCTTGTTAACTTGAATATAGTTCATGGAGCATTGCTATTTACATAGAAAAGGTGGTGGTGGATGATGATAGTGTCGAGATGACTGAAATAAAGATTAATGATGAGGTAACCTCGGCACACTGCCTTTTACCATGTACCTAATGCCATGGCAGAGTTTAAAGCGTCTGAGCCATCCATTTGTGTATGAACACTGCTCCAGTGGCACTGTGTATGGTCCTGGGCAAACTAGTTCCATCTTTATTGCACATTTTTAGTCAGATTGCCTGCAACACCAGTTATCCAAATTTTTTTTCCCTACAAACCCAAATCAGATACAGTACCAGGCATTTTCGGAAAAAAAAAGGTGTTCATAAAGCACGTGACAAAGCAATATACAGTATCCCAATATATTGGTGCCTAGACACTGTTTGCTAGCAAATCAACCCTTCATGCATGCTGCAATATTAAAAAAAAAGTCAGGATATAAATGAGTGCCAAAGAATCATTTACCAGATGATGGTATATGGATGCCAATAGTTGTTTGATAACTTGTGTTCATTACCTTACTTGCTAATTTAACTGGTGCACAGATTAAGTTTTTCAGAATCTTTTAGTATACTGTAAATACCATTTCACATAGGTACAATTCTGCATTATCCAACAACATGATACAGACAAGGCAGCTAAAGCTGCATATATCTGAAATTGAGTTAGACCTTGGTATTCCAATCTCTTAAAAACCACACTACTGTACTTTGAGAAACTGTAATGATTCGTATCAGTAACAAATAAAATCAATCTCTGCATTAGAGTAAAATTTCCTTTCTGAATTTACCATTTGTCTTATCTGTCTCATCTGCAAATTAACTGATATCCCTATTTACTCAAACATCAAGATCTTTAACATAAATTATGATTTTTTTCCCCCATATACAAGAGTTCTTACATTCTTGTACTCCCACTAGCACGCATAGCATTTCGAGCAAAACCTTAATCCTAATTTTTCCCGGAATACGACCCGCCAAATCATTTAATAACCAGGTACCCATTCACTACTGGATGAACAGGGGCTTCAGTTAAGGATTGGCGCCCAGTAAATCTTCCCCAGCCAGGATATGAACATAGGCCAAAGCGCTCGTGAAATACTAGGCGTGTGTGTTACCACTTCATCACGGGGACTGCTTTACTGAAAGTATATACTGTATTGACTAACTTTTTTTTAGCATTTACTAAGCCAAAATGTTATGGAATCTACATAAAATTAACTCTGATACCATCATTAATAATTTTATTGTATCTCTAATTTAAGATACAAGCTTGTTACAATTATTTCTGAATTATGCATAGGTAAGGATTAGGAATTGCTTGTTAATGAGTAAATTTTGAACACAATCCCCCTACATATTTGAGTGGCTACATACTCTCTATAATTCCAGTATCTGGTTATGTAAACAATGTAACTACAAAATCATGCAATTTTAATCAACCAGTATATAAATCAAATTGTTGAAATTTTATGTTAAGGTTTGTCAACGTATGTCGCTACTCAAAATTGTAAGCTATGTCATTCAATTAATCACGTTCTTAAAATGAAAGTATTTTATGACTATACTAAATATCTTATCATTTTTATAACCAGCAGTGATCAATTTTGTTTCGTTGACATTATGGGCGGCACCTCAGGGAGGACACAATTCAAATTCACTGACAATGTCACTGTCACAGAGAGCCGGTCGGCCGAGCGGACAGCACGCTGGACTTGTGATCTTGTGATCCTGGGTTCGATCCCAGGCGCCGGCGAGAAACAATGGGCAGAGTTTCTTTCACCCTATGCCCCTGTTACCTAGCAGTAAAATAGGTACCTGGGTGTTAGTCAGCTGTCACGGGCTGCTTCCTGGGGGTGGAGGCCTGGTCGAGGACCGGGCCACGGGGACACTAAAAAGCCCCGAAATCATCTCAAGATAACCTCAAGATGTTATCATAGTGCCACTGTTCTCTGCACCTCATTAGAGGGGGCCAGTTTCTGGCTCATGGTCCCTGGTAGATCTAAAAGATCTCGGTGACTGATGGCATCTAATAGCTTGGCACTAAATCAGCATTGTAGCTTCATGGAGCCACAAGGCCCTTCCCCAAAAAAGTGTAGTTGTCAGTACAATTAATGATGGCTAAACCTGGTCCCCTCTTAATTCATATTGAACTATTTGTCATACTTCTTGTGTGTGCAAGTTACTTTGATATGTAGTTTTGAAATTAGGTACATATCTAAAAATACTATATGCCAGTCAGGCACTATGTATTAAGGAATGAAATCCTAATTTTTCAGAGGTGTGGGTCTGGAATTTTTGTTATTTATTTGGTCATTAGGCAAACTTAAGTGCACAGCACTGCTGCAACCTTCATCAATATGAGGGATTATGTAGTATGGATCAAGATGGTACCGGTATTACAGTCCTGGTTGATACCTGGTTGATGGGGTTCTGGGAGTTCTTCTACTCCCCAAGCCTGGCCCGAGGGCAGACTTGACTTGTGACAGTTTGGTCCACCAGGCTGTTGCTTGGAGTGATCCTCAGGCCTACATACCCATCACAGCCCGGTTGGTCCGGCACTCCTTCAAGAAAACAATCTAGTTTCCTCTTGGAGATGTCCACGGTTGTTCCTGCAATATTTCTGATCCTCGCTGGTAGGACGTTGAACAACCGTGAACCTCTGATGTTCATACAGTGTTCTCTGACTGTGCCCATGGCACCTCTGCTCTTCACTGGTTCTATTCTGCATTTTCTTCCATGTCGTTCACTCCAGTACGTTGTTATTTTACTGTGCAAATTTGGGACCTGTCCCTCCAGTATTTTCCATGTGTATATTATTTGGTATCTCTCTCGTCTCCTTTCTAGCGAGTACATTTGGAGAGCTTTGAGAAGATCCTAATAATTTAGGTGCTTTATCTTGTCTATGCATGCTGTATATGTTCTCTGTATTCCCTCTATTTCAGTCGAGTTCGCTCTTGACTCGCAATCGAGAATCCCGGGCGGGACAGAAATGGGTGGCCACATTTCCTATTACCAAATGTCCACATTCACCTAGCAGTATTGTAAATAGGTACCCAGGAGTTAGTCAGCTTGTTGTGAGGTTACATTCTGGGGAGGGTCAGTAATTTGACCTTAGGGAAGGGGGTGACCTTGATATAAGCTTAACACGTATACATAAACTAGCTGCCTGTCCCCCAACACAATGAACAAGAGCTAGCTATAAGATTAACTAATACTGTATACCACATCTCACAGGATGGTTGACCATACTATTTTACAAACTTTAGAGTATCTTCTAATATCAGAGAGTAAGTTAAATAAGTACAAGGCTCTACATCCCTCATGCCATTTGGAGTAAAATTATTGATACCGTGGCATTCATTAATAATAGCACTAAGTGCATGTTTGAGCTCTTGTTCACTGTTGGTGAGGTTCAACCTACCTGTCCTCTTACAAAGAACGTCGCTTTTTGCTTGTATGCGTTACTAAGGCCAAAAATCATTGTACAGCACTAAAAAATGGAATCAGCTCTCGAAAGTGACATATACTATCCCAAGGGGCCTGACAGCTGAGTGGACAGTGATTCGGATTCATAGTCCTGAGATTCTGGGTTTGATCCCCAGTGGAGGCAGAAACAAATGGGCATAGTTTCTTTCACCCTGATGCTCCTGTTATCCAGCAGTAAATAGGTACCTGGGAGTTAGACAGCTGCTACGGGCTGCTTCCTGGGGTGTGTGTAACAAAAAAGGAGGCCTGGTCGAGGACCAGGCCACGGGGACGCTAAGCCCGAAATCATCTCAAGATAACCTCCCATTTTCTGTTTTGGGTCCTCTGATTTAGTCTGTTAAGTTAAGAGAGGATATTTAACAGATTTAACAGACATTAACTTAACCATTTTCTTGACTTTTTGAAACCTTATGATGGGCTGGTTCATTACCTGCAGTTATCTAACATAAATGATATCCCAGTCAAATTCTGGCAATTAAACTGTCACACTTTCTGGTGGATATTTTAAGCTGTTCATAAATATTGTTCTTCAGTTCTAAACATATCATAACTTTATACTAGTGCTTTTTGCCCTTCAGTGTTGGTGATTGGTCTTCTGTCAGCCCTAATTTCTTAGTTTGGTTTTTAAAATAGAGATTATAATACCTAGGTTAAATTCAATTTAAGATATAATACATGTAGCTTTAGCTGCCTTGTCTATCATGCTGGACAATACAGTATCTACAGTATATAATATGGAGAACTTAATCTGTACATCAGTTAAATTATAAAGTGAAGCAGCAGACAATACTAATAATTAATTTTTATTCAGAAGACTGTGTACAATGCACTTCAGAGGAAGGGACAATTGTAGAAATAGGTGTTACACGTATTAATGCGAGCAAGCTAATAATGATCGTCAACTATGTACAATAATGATTCTACAGGGTTCATTAAATTTTCCTAATTTTTTCATAAATATTTGGTGACCATTTTCTCTACATTTTGTTGTAACCTGTCATTCTACTTATTAAAATCACTTGCTAAATGTGCAACAATTTGAGTATAAAAGTTTCATGATTTGATCAACAAACACAGAGGACTGATATGCCAGCAAACAGTCCAGGCACCAATATATCTGGTATATGTCAATGTCTGTCTTTACAATATAGGCACTTAGATCGTCACCCTCCTTTGGTGTCACCTGCCACTTATTTTGTCTTATTTCATTATAATGAGTTCATTTTCTAGTAGAAGGATGTTTACCATGTTCTACATTCAGCACAAACATTTGTCAAAATTGCATATTTCTTCAAAGCTTGTAAGTTTAACAGGTTTTGGGTAGAAGTGGGAAATTCTGAGAACCCTTTAGCAGTGGGACCACACTAAAAAGGGAAATGGGGGAAGCTGTAGCTAACAGGGAAGCCATTTATGTCAGAAACGCACTGCGAATTAGTGCTTCAGGCATTGTACCTGCCCTACACATGATACATACAATCCTCCTGTTGCCTATGTATATGTACTTTTGCTCAAGAAAAAAATTATAATAATAATAATAATAATATAATAATAATAATAATAGTTCCTGCGACGGCGCTGGAACCAATCGTATTGGCGTATGCCTTTCCATTGGAGACTTTCAGCGCCGTGGAGAGGGGGGACCTGCTGCCTGGGTAACAGCTTCTCCCCCGAATCAACCTACCCTGGCTTTGCGCCCTGGTGAGGCCACTCCAGACCGACAACCAGAGCGCAGCTCCATAGTCTCCCGAGACTGATGGATGACTACTGCTACTATTATTATTATACCAGCAAGCTAGCAGGGTATCACACTAGCACAAAAGGGAGAGGGGTAAAGCTAGTAGGAGATGCCACACTAAAATAAGGGGGATTAGCTAGCAGAGGGAACCACTAACCAGGTGTTGGGGGGGGGGGAGGTTAACAATGTAAACTCACTAAAAGGGAGAGGGTTAGTAAATGGGAGGACCACAGTATTATAGAGGGGGGCAGGCTAGCAAAAGAACCTTACTAAAACAGTTAAGCCTGCTAATTTCCAGGACAGCTACAGCATTAGGGAGAGGGGAGGGGATAGCTAGTATAGAGATAAGACTAATAAGGGAACCTCACTAATGGAGATGGCTAGCTTGCATGGGAATAACAATTATCTTGGAGGAGAGGTACTACCTACCAGTGGGACTGCACTAACATGGAGTTTGGGGGCGGGTGGTTCTAGCTACCAAAGAAATAACACTAACATATGGGGGTCTTACTAGCAGGGGGGGAGTGGGAGATCAGACTAAGGTCGAAAGTTTGCAGGGGCATTCACCAACATGGAGGGAAGGGGGATAGCTAACAGATGGACAACACTAATATGGGAGGAGCTAACACAAACCAGATAACACAGGAGGATTAGCTAACAATGGGACCTCATTAACATGGTGGAAGGGGGGAGGACTATACTACAAGGAGAAAGTGCCAAGCTATTATGGCTATACAGAACTTGAAAGGGATCAAGATAAGGATCTGGGATGGGACAGGGAAAAACGAATGGTGCCCAACCACTTGGACGATCGGGGTTTGAACACACACCTGTGTGAAACGAGACTGTACCCTGCTGTTCTATTGTTCAGCAAAAGTGGTTGGGCAAAAGGGACGGGAAACATGCTAGCTAGCAGGATTACCTCAATAACATGGCGAGAATTGGGCTAAGTAATATGGGAACCAGACCAACATAAGGCTTAAAAAAAAAAAAAGTGGCAGGCTAGCCAGCATGGGAACTACACAACACGGAGGGGAGGGGGGGGGGCTAACTTGCACTGGTCTCACATCAACATGAAAAGGACTACCTAGAAAAGCTATCACAGGGATAACACAAACATGAGACATGTAGCTGGTACAAGGACCATGTTAACACACCACTCGCCAACATGTTTTCTTTTACCATTAAAATATTCCCGTTATCTTCAAAATCAAGAAAAACTTTGTTAATGACATCTTAATACACAATTAACAATCTGACCTAGAGAGTATGAATTATAGATGCACTGCTATATACAGCACCCTCACCACAGTTTCTCATCCTACCACTTCAAGAGATTTCATGCAATTTTGTCTTGCTTGTTATCTGCTACTTTTAACTGCCATCAACATTTTATGGAACACATGAAAACCTGTTTCTTGGTATTTTGCTCTCACACACATGAAGCAAATTATGGATGCCTTCAATGGTAAACATATGGGAACAGAGTAGTCTCTCAGGATCTATATACAGTACAAGTAGGAAAGAAACAAAATGACAAGTAATAGCAAGAAAGAATGAAAACAAGAACATGAGAAAACCGAAAAGTATGAGAAGATATGTGGGAATTTGAATCGGCATTCTAGTGACTCCCAGACATTTACCTTAACTCACTCAGCCACAGTAGGACAAGACGTATTCAACCCAGAACTCTACAGAGTCCTCTGGGAGAATCTGGAGGCCCCAACTGGTGCCACAACAACACTTTGGATATACCGTATTTCATTGATATATTTGGTGCTACATAGCCTTCCTGGCTTTGTGCCTTCTATTAATAATTACTTACTTATATCACTCCAATGTGATTTCATTGTGTGATGTCCACACATTATCCATTGTAATGTGTGGACAGTGAAGCAACCCATTCAGTGCTGGTGCTGTGGGAGTGTAATCAACAAACCGTCAGTAGGAGTGTAGCCAGTGGATTATCAGTACGCAGCCGTCCTCATCGAGAAAAGTGATTACATACAGCTGCCAAATCCCATTTATAAATGAAAAATGCTTTGCATACAACTCAACTGATGACGTTCGAACATTTCTTAAACAGTGCTTCACTAACCTCTGTTCGAATTGCAATGTGGTAATTGCTTCACTCACAAATAAAAACAATTACCCAGCGAAACAGACGTACTTAAATATGCAAAATACGCTAATATATAAATTATAATTGGGAAAACTCCTACAGTAATTTGAATGAACAGCATGTAAAACTTGATGAATGCATCCTTGAGGACGGCTGCTGCAAGGAATGAAAACAGTCAACAAACCATCGACAGGAGTATAGCCCGAGAACCATCAGTGGACGTGTAGCCAGAGAGCCATCAGTGGAAGTGTAGCCAGAGAACCATCAGTGGACGTGTAGCCAGAGAGCCATCAGTGGAAGTGTAGCCAGAGAACCATCAGTGGACGTGTAGCCAGAGAGCCATCAGTGGAAGTGTAGCCAGAGAACCATCAGTGGACGTGTAGCCAGAGAGCCATCAGTGGACGTGTAGCCAGAGAACCATCAGTGGACGTGTAGCCAGAGAGCCATCAGTGGAAGTGTAGCCAGAGAACCGTCAGTGGACGTGTAGCCAGAGAGCCATCAGTGGACGTGTAGCCAGAGAGCCATCAGTGGAAGTGTAGCCAGAGAGCCATCAGTGGACGTGTAGCCAGAGAGCCATCAGTGGACGTGTAGCCAGAGAGCCATCAGTGGACGTGCAGCCAGAGAGCCATCAGTGGACGTGTAGCCAGAGAACCGTCAGTGGACGTGTAGCCAGAGAGCCATCAGTGGACGTGTAGCCAGAGAGCCATCAGTGGAAGTGTAGCCAGAGAGCCATCAGTGGACGTGTAGCCAGAGAACCGTCAGTGGACGTGTAGCCAGAGAACCATCAGTGGACGTGTAGCCAGAGAGCCATCAGTGGACGTGTAGCCAAAGAACCTTCAGTGGAAGTGTAGCCAGAGAACCATCAGTGGAAGTGTAGCCAGAGAACCATCAGTGGAAGTGTAGCCAGAGAACCGTCAGTGGAAGTGTAGCCAGAGAGCCATCAGTGGACGTGTAGCCAGAGAACCGTCAGTGGACGTGTAGCCAGAGAGCCATCAGTGGACGTGTAGCCAGAGAGCCATCAGTGGACGTGTAGCCAAAGAACCATCAGTGGAAGTGTAGCCAGAGAACCATCAGTGGAAGTGTAGCCAGAGAACCATCAGTGGAAGTGTAGCCAGAGAACCGTCAGTGGAAGTGTAGCCAGAGAGCCATCAGTGGACGTGTAGCCAGAGAACCGTCAGTGGAAGTATAGCCAGAGAACCATCAGTGGACGTGTAGCCAGAGAACCGTCAGTGGAAGTGTAGCCAGAGAGCCATCAGTGGACGTGTAGCCAGAGAACCGTCAGTGGAAGTATAGCCAGAGAACCATCAGTGGACGTGTAGCCAGAGAACCGTCAGTGGAAGTATAGCCAGAGAACCATCAGTGGACGTGTAGCCAGAGAGCCATCAGTGAAGTGTAGCATGAGAACCGTCAGTGAAAATAGTCAACATGGATTTAGAGTGGGAAGAAAATGTTTTTCACATTTACTCGACCACTGACAAAATCACGGAAGCATAAGGATAACAAAATGTAGATGTGGTATACACTGACCTTGTGCTGGCATTTGATAAGTGTGACCATAGAGTGATGGCACAAAATGAGATGAATTGGATTAACAGGTAGAGCAATAGATATTAAATCTCTGTCAAACAGAATGCAAAGAGCAACACTCAAAATAAGTCCAAGCACAGTAAAACACACTGTACTGCTGAGCACAGCCCTTGCACCACTGCTTTTTCCTTATTTTCATATAAGATATAGATAAAAGATACATTATAGCTTCATGCCATCTTTGGTAGATATAGTACAAAAATCAGCATGAAAATTACTTGGATAGAAAACACTGAAAAACTAAAGCCTAATATTAATAAAGTTTTTGATCAGGTAGTGGAAAATAACATGTTTAACAGTGATAAATTCCAGCTGCTTAGGCATGGAAAACTAAACACCTTAAACAAAACACAGGGTACAAGATGCAATCAGATCTACCCATAGCAGGAAAGCAATATAATTGTGACACTAGCTCTTCACACATGTCAGTTGCTTAATTTAGAACCTGTACTTGTGGTCGATCTCGAACCCATTGTTGATGTGACGACTTATATTGAATTTGTAACTAGCTCATCAAGATTGTAACTTGCTTAGCTAAATGAATTGTGGGGTTCAGTCCCTGAGCCCATTATGTGCCTCTGTAACCCTTTCCACTACCACCCACAAGATGGGTATGAGGTGCATAATAAATGAACTAAACTAAAAAACTAACTAACTCATGACCTAAGATTTAGGTAGCATAATCAAGCTCCCTAGGTGTCAGCTAGAAAATTGATTGGATGGATTATGAGAACATTCAAATCCAGGGATCCCATCACAAATTACTTGGGATGTCTCGCCTTGAGTACTGTTCAATACTCACTTCCTCCTTCAGAGCAGGAGAGATTGCTGAAATAGAGGGAATACAGAGAACATTTACGGAACACAGACACGATAAAGCACCTAATGTTTTGCACCATCTCAAAGCACTCAAAATGTACTCTCTCGAAAGATGAAATAGGTATCACATAATATACTGTATACCATACATGGAAAAAACTGGAAGGTTAAGTACCAAAACTCCCAGAACCCTCTCCAAGTAAGATTCAGGTAAGAACCACCAGCGGAACTGTAGCTAACGAACCACCAGTGGAAGTGTAGCCAGCGAACCAGCAGCAGGAGTGTATGATTACATTCACCCAAAGTATTGCGGGGAGTACTCTGGATAACAACCAATCATCTCAACTAATTCGTCTCTTTTTATGGTGTGTTACCCAACCTGCAAATTTCTAAGTACCTACCAGCACAGTAATATGAAAAGCAGCTGCTCACAAATATCCATATTTTCTGTGTGTTATTAAGTTAGGTGGCTTGCTTGGGTTTGTACTTTTCTGGTTAGCTTCAAACTTTGAATTTTGTACACTGGCAAATCAAAAGAACAGGCTGGCCTGTCATGTGGGAGATCAGGGGTTCGATTTCCCGCCAGGAAACCAGTGTTGAAATGGCAAAATCTAAATTAAAAAAAGATATGGGTGCATGATTAGCAGGAATTTAAAGACAAAACATTAATGCATAGTGTTCGGAGTAAAGCAAATAGGATACCGTGATTTCTTTCTAGAAGTGTTAGAAATAAAATAGAGAATTTATTCTTCGGCTGTATCTTTCTCTTGTTAGGCCCCATTTAGATTACGCGGGTTTAATTTTTGTCGCCATACTATAGAATGGACAAATTCATTTCAACAAAAGCTTGCAAAGTTAATCGCAGGAAGTGCAAACCTTCCATCCAAAGATATTTTTAGAAAGCTTAATTTACTTTCTCTGGAATGGCAAAGAACTAGAGGTGACATAACAGAAGTGTATAAAAGGATGAAAGGGCATAATTAATATGGTATTAAATATGTCAACACAAAATAATGGATATAAATTGTAAAAGTTTAAATTTAGGAGAGACCTGGGTAAATAATGGTTTGGAAACAGGGTTGTTAATTTGTGGAATAAATTACTGGACAATGTAATAGAAGTGGGATCACTTGCTTGACTTAAGAGTATGTTGGACACATGAATGAGTTTAAGTAGATGTTATATAATTATATAAATATATTCTATAAATAGGATTTACCTTTAATAAGACAATAGGGATTCTGCAGAGTCCTTAATTCTTCATCTCTTATAGTCTTAGTGGGAGAAAGGGCATTGCCCTTGCTTCCTCATACAGGAGTCTCCATGGGTGACCAAGGCCAAAG
>WNGS01092210.1:5141808-5154308 GCA_020271785.1 Procambarus virginalis
AATATAAGATAGAGGTTATAATAACACTAGCTAATGACTAAATTTTATGTATTTCCAGTGTGTGTACAAAATATATACACATGTACTGTAATATTTTTTTTTTTTTTTTTTTTTTTGAGATATATACAAGAGTTGTTACATTCTTGTACAGCCACTAGTACGCGTAGCGTTTCGGGCAGGTCCCTGGAATACGATCCCCGCCGCGAGGAATCGTTGTTACAACCAAGTACACATTTTACTGTTGCGTTAAACAGAGGCTACAGTTAAGGATTTGCGCCCAGTAAATCCTCCCCGGCCAGGATACGAACCCATGACATAGCGCTCGCGGAACGCCAGGCGAGTGTCTTACCACTACACCACGGAGACTGACAAAGTCTGTATGTATGTAATATGTACATACAAAGTATGTATGTAATATATAATATATACCTATATATGTATATATGTGTATGTACATAATATATAAATACTGTATAGATATGTTCATATGTGAATAATGCTTGAATGGTGACCTCAAGCCAATATTCAACTGAAAATCTTGACCCCTGAAGGATTCAAACCCGGTGAGCCAAGATCTCCATACCCCCAGCAGTCCAGTGCTGTAACCACTTGGCCACCGACTGTTGAGCAATCTAACAGTCTTACCGGGTTGGAGACCTCCTACAGGCACCCAACAACACTCTTGGTTGTGTAAATTATAATAATTATTATATAAATATACATTAATAAATATATATTTACTAGCGCCAAGTAAGTAAATATATATTAATAAATATATATTTACATAATACCTAAATATAACACAACACAATAACGTGTAAATTATACATTCTACAGTCAATTTTTATTTTTAGTCAACCTTAAACAAATGACATTTGGAGAAATCTACTTTTCTACTAAAGAAGGTACATTGGGTTTATTAGAGTACAGAGACTTGAAGTTTTACATTCTTGTAAAGCCACTAGCCCACTTAACGTTTCGGGCATATGTATGTATGTATGCATGTATGTATGTATGTATGTATGTATGTATGTATGTATGTATGTATGTATATGCATTAAATCTGTCTTGGTAGAGTATTTTCCCTTGTATAAATTATTTTCAGACCAAAATATGTTCAAATTAATTATATTACTCCACTAAATATACACACCAAAAGCATAAACATCAATTCCACCAGAGGTATGACCTCTCCTGACCTGCCAAAACAGAGTACTGCGAGAAGCGGCACTCGAACGATGAGACCATAGACTACATCGAGGAGGGGTGGGGCAAGCGCTTCTACAAGGACGAGGAGTGCTCCGAATTGTGCCTGTGTCACGCTGAAGAGAAGTTAGCATGCAGCGTGTTGGAGTGTGTAGAGGCGCGTCCTTGTGAAACCAGCTATGCTGTTTACACCCACGCTGCCCCGGCTTACCAGGCCTCCCGTGGAGAGTGTTTTTGTTACTCAGGGTCCTTCATCTGCGTCAGGCCTCCGCAAGGTTAGTTGTCTTTTAAGATGGTCAATCATCTCGCAAGTAGCCAAGGATACAGAGTAGAGGGAAAAAGATTGACTTGCATTATAATCTATTATCTTGTGTAGCATTCTCATACTGTATTGGCATTTTTAATGATATTTAGAAAACTCTTGAATATTATTCAGCATGGGCAGTGTTATATTAAACCTAAATTTGGGTAAATGTAAGCACGTTTAGTAACATAACTGATTAAACACACTTCATTCATTCATTTAACACCATAACAAAAATATTGAGAAAAATCAAGCAAAATTGTTGCTAGTTTCAAAATGTCATATCTCTGTTGCCAGGGGAAACTTTTCCAAGGGTTTCTTACTTGAATTGTTGCTTAAGGTTTGTGCTTTTATATTAGCACAGTTAAATGATTTAAAATCAAATGCATTTTGTTAGATTAAATAATATTGTATTTGTTTATCTCCAACTGCATTTGTAAACCATGACACCACACCAAACTCATAATTCCAGAACTTGCTTTTAAAGATAGCTTTAAGAACGATGTAGGAGCTCAGTTCAACACCAGCAGTGACTGAGAAATTATCCATCATGCTAAACTAGGCTTGAGCAAAAATATTGCCTACTTAAAAGTAGATATTCTAAAGAACCAAAGAAATATTTATTCAAATTAGATTAAGTACCTTGTTTTAAACATAGCATAATTAAACCTACTTGAAATCAAATAGATTTAGTTAAGTAAGGTGAGAGGTGCAAAATATTACATTTGGCAACCCTTGTTGCATAATGAAATTTCAAATGTAGTGAGTAAGCGTTAATATTTCTGCAGTATTTGCAGAACTGGGGCCAGATTCACGAAAGGATTTATGCAAGCACTTACGAATGTGTACATCTTTCCCCAATCTTTGACTGCTTTGGTTACATTTATCAAACAGTTTACAAGCATGAAAACTTCCCATTCAACTGTTGTTATTGTTATAAACAGACTCCTGGTGCTTTGGAGTTCATTAACTATTTGATAATTGGAAACATAGCCGCCAAAGATTGAGAAAAGATGTACAGGCTTGTAAGTGCTTGCATAAGTGCTTACGTGAATCTGGCCTCTGTATTTTAACTGCAGTTGTGCTATTGTAACCTACCTTACCTGTAACCCTGTAACCTACCTTACCACTCTATTGTCAACCCATGTCTGTTATTTTTTTATTCAACGCTGTTTGTCTACCTATTGTATTTGTGCTGCTTTTTCAGTCATGTTCCCCCCCTTTTTTTATCTTTATTTGTATCTGTTCTCAATACATTTTATTCTTTTGCTCAATTAGTATTAAGTTTTAGATATTAATGTTTTTCTTGCCCGAAACGCATTGCGTAATAGTGGCTTTAGGCATTGTATGTACTAGCTCTATCTATAAATCCACTTATGTAAAATCACTTTATGTATGTACCTTTCCTGAATAAACATATTTATTATTTATTATTTATTTATTGAGTCTGGTAATTAGTTTACACATAAACTAAACAAAGCTGTCTTTACCTAATCAAGGCCTATGCAAATAATAATAATAATAATAATAATAATAAACACTAACCTAAAAAAGCATTATTAACAATTATATTAATGTGAGAGCAGTTGATAGAAGAGACTGTCCATACAAATACTGTTTTCTGAGTTTGTTCTGACCTGAACAAATATTTTGTTAAGGTCACGTTATTCTAAAGTGGGTTTGATTAGGCTAGTCAGGGTTAGGTCAGGTTAAGGTGATTTAGATTGGCGAGAAACAATGCAAATAAATGACCATTTATTTTACCATGACATTGTAGGTTATATTAGACAGTGGTAAAATTGATGTCTAATAAAAGCTAACTCATTGATACCTAACACGCATTCCATGAAATAGATTTAACCCTTGAACAGCTCAGCAAAAGGGGCAGGGAAGTGAAAAATATTTGAATTATGTAAAAATTACTTTAAAATGTTAAACAAATCTACAACTTATTGGCTTCAGTGTCATGAAACTTTCATCAAAATATTTTCAGAAATGTATTTTAGACAAATTTTTTAAAAAGGATGTTTTGTTGATAAGGAGAAGATCTCCTATTAACTGGAACTGAGAGAGAATGCAGTAATAAAGAGTTGCAACCACCTGTCCAATGCACAAAGAATAGTAGTAAGAAGTGTCCACAGAGTGGATATGCAGCTGGTGCCTTTATAGCATTGCTGAGTAATACATAATAACACAAATAATAATGAGTACAGTATATTATTAAGTTCTATTTTGTTATATATCATATAAATACATTTCCCAATTTTAATATGGTATGCAGGCAAAATGTGCCAGAGAGTGCACTCCAGAAAAATCTTTACTGCCTGTGTTATAATGTAAGGGGACTCCCCTTCCAAACAGTAATCTCCCCTGATCATCATTTTCCATACCCCAACAGGAGTCATCAGCAAAGGTAAGTAAAAACTTGAACGTACTTTTGTAGTGTAGATTTGGGTGAATTAGGTATAAAATTTACTTTGAAGTGAAGATTTTGGAGAGTCGGGAACGGATTAATTCATTTCCCATTATTTCTTATGTGGAAATTAGCTTCGGTTTACGAATTTTCGGGTTACGGACCGTCTCCAGGAACGGATTAAGGTCTTAAACCGAGGTACCCCTGTATTTAAAATTCCATAGTGACAATAATTTTTACAGTAAACTATACTGATAACCTATATTCTAAATGTATGAAAATGAAGATCATATGCTAATCTTAGAGCATAATAACACCAAATGAACAGTTGGTGATATTTTATATTTTTGAAGCTGATTTCAAAACCTGACATTTTCAATATTTAATTTTATAATTATTTTTTATTTTCTTGCATTTGCTTATGTTGGTACCTTTTAGACAGGGTTGGAGCATTTGCCTAGTAGATTATGCACTGTGTTATGCAATGTGGAATAGGAAAACATATACCCCACAAAACCTATAAATTATGTGAGAAATCTTTAAAAAATTCTGATAAAGAAAGAGATCTAGGGGTGGTTCTAGATAGAAAACTATCACCTGAGGACCACATAAAGAACGTTGTGTGAGGAGCCTATGCTTCACTTTTTAACTTCAGAATTGCTTTTAAATACATGGATGGCGAAATACTAAAGAAATTGTTCACGACTTTTGTTAGGCCAAAGCTAGAATATGCAGCAGCTGTGTGGTGCCCATATCTTAAGAAGCACATCAACAAACTGGAAAAGGTGCAAAGACATGCTACTAAGTGGCTCCCAGAACTGAAGGGCAAGAGCTACAAGGAGAAGTTAGAGGCATTAAATGTGCTAAAACTAGATGACAGAAGAAAGCGGTGATATCACTACGTACAAAATAGTAAGAGGAATTGATAAAATCGATAGGGAAGATTTCCTGAGACCTGGAACTTCAAGAACAAGAGGTCATAGATTTAAACTAACGAAACAAAGCTGCCGGAGAAATATACGAAAATTCAGTTTTGTAAACAGAGTGGTAGACGGTTGGAACAAGTTAAGTGAGAAGGTGGTGGAGGCCAAGACCGTCAGTAGTTTCAAAGCGTTATATGACAGAGTGCTGGGAAGACGGGACACCACGAGCGTAGCTCTCATCCTGTAACTACACTTAGGTAATTACACTTAGGTAATTACACAGGTGGAAAAGGTGACACCCCTAGGGTCAACACTTGCATTAAAAGGAGCTCCAGCATATTTCAACAATCCTAAGTATTGTAGTACAGGTTGAAGATAGTGAGTGGTGTCCCAGGGAACATAAAGGTATAGTGCTTTTGAAAAATAGGCGAGATAACAGGAATGTGCTAAGGGAAGTGGAAGAAATTGGATGAGAAAAAGTTGCCCAAGTGTTTCCAGGGCGGACAAGAACATTTAAGATGGCTGTCAGCAAGAGGAAAAACAAAACAGAGCTTGATTTTTGGGGATTCAATGAAGAAAGCATTATTATAAGCAGTCTTCACAAGTTGGCAAAATTAGATACTATAGTGAACTCATGTAGAGTAGTTGTAGATCAAATTTAATCAGTAAATTGAAAGAAAGTAATGACCATTTGTGTAGCAAAGTTTTATGTCTTGAGGGTTTAGTGAAAGATTTGTGCAAGGACAAGAATCAATTGGAAACAAATTGCAAAGCCATGGAAGAGGAAAATAAACTCTTAAAAATAGCTTTGGAAGAAGTTAAAGCAAATTTAAACATAAACGACTACAATAGGTTAGGTAAGGAAATTCAACAGAGAAACCGCTTTTGTCAGCACAGATGGAGGAAGTTACACAGGGAATAGAACAGTGCAGGAAGGATATGCAACTCGCCTATGCACAAATGGCCAAGGAGAAGGAAAAATTGAAGAAGCAGTAAAGGAAGCCAAACACTGCAGCAACCAGGATAAAACGAGCATTAGGCTGGAAGTGAGAAAGGAATTGGCATCTAACCTGAAGTTGGTGCAAAACACAGTTGATTGGAGTAAGTCCCTGATAATTTTTGGTTGCAAAGAACAGGAGATAACATCTTGGTCAGAAAGAGCTGTAGAAGAAATGAAAGTACTGTAGTAGATAAAATTGTTGGCCTCGTGGAAGGTCTTGCTTCCATAGAGAATGTGTGCGACTATAGGAGAATAGGCAGGTAGGTAAAAGGGAAAGATCGACCTTTGAGGATCACCCTAAATGGTGCCAAACAGATGGAAGAAGTACTAAGGAATGCTAGAAAATTACAAAGTGATGAGGATGGGAGTGTGGTCGTTAAGACGAGAGCTTTCAAGAGAAGACAGAGAGAAGCTGAAACTAAACCTCGTAGAGGCAAAAACGTCTAAATGAGAGCAGAAACGAAGAAGAAATCAATTCTTTTTTCTACAAAGTGATAGGGGTAGGCAGGCCAGTAAAATGGTACAAAAAGGCAAACCAACAAAATTGCTAGAGAGGGGTAGTGAAGAATAAGGAGAGGGGGAACATGTTCTTGAAAATAGTATACATCAATGTAGATGGAGTGAGATTGATGATACTGGAGTTAAGTGATGTAATAAAGCTGCAGACACCAGACATTGTTGCACTCACGGAAACAAAACTTGAAGATGTTATTTTAAATAAGGTCATATTCCCAAAGAGCTACTCAATTTAGAGACAGGACAGAAAAATTAGGAAAAGGGGGTGGCGTTGCTGTGCTGGTGAAAGAACACCTAAAGGTAAACGAAATAATGATTGTCAATCCACGAGAAGTTGACATAATAACACTAGAGATCTGCCATGAAGATGATAAACTAATGATTGTAAGTGCATATAGTCCACCGCCAAGCAACACATAGTCAAAAGAGGAGCTAGATAGTAAATGAGAGGGTCTTATAATAATAATAATGATAATAATAATAATAATAATAATAATGAGAGAGATTATAGCAAAAGCGGATAAAGATAGATCAAGACTGTTGATAGTCGGCGATTTCAACTTGAAATCCATAGACTGGGAATCATATAAATCTAGAACAGAGGATTTTTGGACCTGTAGATTTGTAGACCTCATCCTGGAAATATTCTTGTATCAACATGTTAAACAAGCTAAGAGATGAGGGAAGGGGACGTTCCCTCCATGCTAGATTCGATATTTACCAGGAAGGAGGAAGAGATATTCGACATTCAGTACCTTCCTCCCTTGGGTAAAAGTGACCATGTCTATTTGGGAATAAAGTATGCAATGCGATATAATCTGGAAGAAAATAAGGAGGTTGAAGCAGTTGAAAAACCTGACTTCAGGAGAGGATATTATGGGGACCTTAGAAATTTTTTAGTGAGTATAATTGGACAGACGTGTTGCTAGGCAAGGAAGTAAATGAGATGTATGTCAAGTTTTGTGAAATATATGATAAATGCACAAAAAAAATTATTCTAGAGCAGAGATGCAGAACTAGGAAACAGGATTGGTTCAACAGAAATTGCGAGAGGGCCAAAGACCAAAAGACACAAAAATGGAATCAATATAGGAAGAGGCCAAACCCCCAAACATACCAACGATACAAAGATGCGAGAAACAACTACATGGCAGTGAGGAGACAGGCAGAATGAAATTTTGAAAAAGGGATTGCAAACAAATGTAAAACAGAACCAGGTCTAGTCTGTAAATTCATAAACAACAAATTGCAGGTAAAGGATAATATTCAGAGGTTGAAAATGGGAAATAGATTAATGGAAAATGGAAAGGAAATGTGTGAAACATTAAACAAAAAGTTCCAAAGTGTGTTTGTACAAAATGAATTCTTCAGGGAACCAGACACAATAAAAAATCCAGGGAACAACATAGAGCACATAGGTGTCTAGAGACGAAGTGGAAAAAATGCTCAAGGAGCTAAGTAAGAACAAAGCAATTGGTCCAGATGGAGTTTCACCATGGGTTCTGAGAGTATGTGCTCCTGAGCTCTGCATTCCACTTCAATTGATTTTTCAGGCATCCCTGTGTACAGGAGTTGTAGCTGATGTGTGGAAAGAGGCTAACATAGTTCCAATCTACAAAAGTGGCAGCAGGGAAGACTCCCTGAATTATAGACCTGTATCATTGACAAGTGTAATAGTCAAAATATTGGAAAAAATAATTAAAACTAAATGGGTAGAACACCTGGAGAAAAATTATGTAATATCAGACAGTATAGTTTTCGATCTGGATGATCCTGTGTAATGAACTTACTCAGCTTCTATGATCGAGGCACAGAGATTTTACAGGAAAGAGATGGTTGGGTTGACAGCATCTATCTGGACCTAAAAACGGCTTTTGATAGAGTTCCACATAAGAGGTTGTTCTGGAAAGTGGAACATATTGGAGGGGTGACAGGTAAGCTTCTAACATGGATGAAAAATTTCCTAAATGACAGAAAAATGAGGGCCGTAATCAGAGGCAATGTATAAAATTGGAGGAATGTCACAAGTGGAGTACCACAGGGTTCAGTTCTTGCACCGGTAATGTTCATTGTCTACATAAATGATCTACCAGTTGGAATACAGAATTATATGAACATGTTTGCTGATGATGCTAAGATAATAGGGAAGGTAAGAAACCTAGATGATTGTCATGCCCTTCAAGAAGACCTGGACAAGATATGTATATAGAGCAACACTTGGCAAATGGAATTTAATGTGAATAAATGCCATGTTATGGAATGTGGAATTGGAGAACATAGACCCCACTCAACCTATAAATTATGTGAGAAATCTTTAAAGAATTCTGACAAAGAAAGGTATCTAGGGGTGGTTCTGGATAGAAGAAAACTGTCACCTGATGACCACATTAAGAACATTGTGCAAGACGCCTATGCTACACTTTCTAACTTCAGAATTGCTTTTAAATAAATGGATGGAGAAATACTAAAAAAATTGTTCATGACTTTGCTAGACCCAAGCTGGAATATGCAGCGGTTGTATGATGCCCATATCTTAAGAAGCACATCAATAAACTGGAAAAGGTGCAATGACATGCCATGAAGTGGCTCCCAGAACTGAAGGACAAGAGTTACGAGGAGAAGTTAGAGGCATTAAATATGCAAAAACTAGAAGATAGAGGAAAGAGGGGATATGAACACTACGTACAAAATAATAACAGGAATCAATAAAATTGATTGGGAAGAATTCCTGAGACCCAGAACTTCAAGAATAAGAGGTCATAGATTTAAAGTAACGAAACAAAGCTGCCAGAGGAATATAAGAAAATTCACTTTTGTAAACAGAGTGGTAGATGGTTGGAACAAATTAGGCGAGAAGGTGGTGGAGGCCATAATCGTCAGTAATTTCAAAGTGTTATGACAGAGTGCTGGGGAGATGGGATACCATGAGCATAGCTCTCATCCTGTAACTACACTTAAATTCAAATTCAAATTCTTTATTCAGGAAAAGTACATACATAGTGATTTACAAACATAAAGTTGGATTATAGATAGCTAGTACATACAATACCTAGAGCCACTAATATGCATAATGTTTTGAGCAAGGTGTGGGGGGGGGGGGGGGGAACACTTAGACTAAAACTTAATAGTAATTGGGATTAGGTATAAATTGTCTTAAAAAAGGAATAAAAAAAGGGGGGGGGTGAACATGACAAATCACCAATTGTACAAGTTGGAGAACAAACAGCATTGTTTAAAAAAAAAAAAGACATGGGTTGACATTTAGGGGGTAAGGTAGGTTACATGGAGTTAATTAGGTAGTACTTGATTTTACTCTTAAACTGGATGAGAGAGGTACAGCCTTTGACATGATTTGGGAGGTCATTCCACATTCTGGGTCCCTTAATTTGTAGAGCATTTCTAGTTTGGTTAAATCGCACTCTTGGAATATCAAATAGGTATTTGTTTATGGTGTGATCAAATCAAATATTTATTCAGGTAAAGTACATACATACATACAAGGTGAGATACAAAACATTCATGGATTTATAGATAGAGCTAGTACATACAATGCCTAAAGCCACTATTACGCAAAGCGTTTCGGGCAGGAAAAACATTTAAGACTAAAACTTAATACTAATTGAGATTAAAGTATAAATTGTGTTGAGAAAAAAAAATGAAAGGCTGGAACATGGCAGAAAAATAGCAAAATACTTAGGTAATTACACGCGCACACACGCACGTACATGCATAAACTTCCTCTAATGGAAAATTCAACATACAGTACTTTGAAATATAAACAAATAAAACATAAAAAATTAACAAAAATAAAACAAACTTAACAGAAAACATTTAGATAAATAATAACAAAAGCTAGACTATACCAATCAAACAACAAATGTTTAGACTTAATATACCTGTCTTTACATTGCAATTTAAAAAAAAAAATCATCTGGTGAATATTTAATGTTTAAAATTTTTAAATTAGATTTTAGATTAAAAATTATACAAGATTTAATAAAATTGAATAAAAAAAAATTTAATATACAAGCATGGTGTTAAGTGTCTTTATGATCCGACAGACAACTACGATGTGAACCACGGCGTGTTCTTGTTTATTGGGTATAGCAAGGCTGAGGAACTCCTTCTGCGGCCATACACCAAGATCTCCTCGTGGATGCTGCCATGGACAAACTAGGTGACCTGGTGCGGGAATCTTCACTTCAGCTCAATGGAGTGAGTTATAGTCGTCTGTTAATCTTCCAAATGCTTCACGTTCTTCATCTTGGGATGCCCTCCTCTTGCTTCTTACTTGCTCATTTGGGGATGCACTTCCTCAGGATTCCGGCTTTCTCCTCTTGGGATGCTACTCTGCTGCTGTTGTTGGTACTCTTATCTCTTACTGGCTTTTTCTTCCCTTAGAGATATGCCTCCTATGCAATTTTACCTCCCATTATTAAAGTTTTTATACAGCTTTTAAATTTTAGGCTTTGACTAGTATTTATATATATATATATATATATATATATATATATATATATATATATATATATATATATATATATATATATATATATATATTGGCACCTCGACTAACGATTGCCCTTACTTACGATAATTTCGAGTTACAATGTAAATTTGATAGAAAAATGCGACTTGACTTCAGATTGTGTCATCGACTAACGACATTTGTTGGTACACGTTTGGGTCGACCGAGCGCGTGGTTCCCAGTCACGCGGGCCGACCTGCCTCAGTTTACTAGAGCTGCCCGCTTAGTGACAATCACCCCTATAAGAAATAACGTTTTTGTGGTGATTTTTTGCATTTTGAACATAAAACTGAATATTATAACACGCCATGGGTCCAAGAAAGTCAGTGGTAAAGTTCAACATATGAAAAACACATGTAAGAATGACCATAGAGGGACAAAAAAAAGAGATCATACGTAGACATGAAAATGGTACTCTTGTTGAACTAGTTAGGCAGTACAATAAATCTTCAGAGGAGGAGGAGGCGGCGGCATTAGAGGATGTCCCTTCCTCATTAATTAAGAAATGTGTGCAGTATAGGAAGGACTGCAAAGTTTTGCTGAAAAAGAATCACCCAGATAAAGCTGTAACAGCCCATTGCATTGATCTTTTTAATGACAATGTGATGCCTCACTACAGACAAGTGTTGGAAAGAAGGGAAAATCAATTTTCAATGGAACGATTTCTAGTGAGAAAATCAAGCAGTGAGCCACAAGCAAGTTCTAGTGGTATGCAGGCAAAACATGCCAGAGAGTGTATCCCAGAAGAGTCATCACTGCTGATGTATAATGGAAGGGGACTTCCCTTCCAAACAGTAACCACTCTCCTCCTCCCCCCCCCCATCACCATCTTCCATACGCCATCAAGAGTCCTTCATAAAGGTAAGATGAAATATATACTGAATTGTAGTTAGAGAAAAAAATTGTATTCAGTATGAAATGTATTTTGCAAGTTAATATTTTGGAGGGTGGGGAACCGATTAATTCAATCTTTATTTCTTATGGGAAAAATCGCGTCGACTTAAGATATTTCGACTTACGATAAGTCTCTGAGAACGAATTACCATCGTAAATCAAGGCCCCACTGTATATATATATATAATATATATAATGTTCAAAAAATCCTATTGATTAGAGTAGTTAAATAATTGCCTAGTGTACACTATGTATTAACTACAGTGGGGCTCGACTTACGATGATAATCCGTTCCCAGAGATGGATCGCAAGTCGAAATATGTAAGTCGAAGCGATTTTTCCCATAAGAAATAAAGGAAATTTAATTTAATCCGATCCCCAGCCCTCCAAAATATTAACTTACAAATACATTTCATACTGAATACAATTTTGTTCTCTAACTTCAATACAGTAAATATGCTTATCTTACCTTATGGAGGACTCTTGATGGCGTATGGAAGATGGTGAGGAAGGGGGAGGGAGAGGTGTTACTGTTAACATCAGGCATTATAACATCAGGCAGTGATGACTTTTCTGGGATGCACTCTCTGGCATGTTTTGCTGCATACCACTAGGACCTGCTTGCTTGTCTTATTAAGAATCTGTCTAAAAACACTTGTTTCCCCTACATTTTTAACACTTGTCTGTAGTAAGACATCACATTGTCATTTAAAAGG
>WNGS01092210.1:5156808-5179482 GCA_020271785.1 Procambarus virginalis
GTCAACTCACCTCTGGAGCCATCCACTTGGATTGGTGGGTAGGGTGACGGCCTTGATTCTTGCAGGGTCAGCATTCGCTCCCCGATGGTCCAAGTGGTTGGTCACCGTTCCTTCACCTCGTCTTAATATCCACAGCTCCTCGCCCTCCTATCTCTTCCAAGTGTTATATAATCATTGCGAATTAATATCATCTCATAATTGATGACCAAACCACACAAGAAGATGAGATGACGTAATTTCCTTACCTCTTTCCATCTGGGGTTGTCTTCCTTCCTGGGCTATCTTCTTTACCTTCCTTTCCTGACAGTCCTCCCTCTCTGATGTTTTCTTATTCCTGTATTCTTTCCTCCTAACATTTACCCCTTCTCCTCACCACCCCTCTCTCCTCGTTAAGGCACTAGCCTGCCTATCTCCTCGGTGCCTGTTGAGTGATTCGCCAATTGTGCTCACAGCTCCCTCTATACGATCAGCTGAGTGGATCCTCTCCTACCCCTCTCTTTTACCCTTCACTCTTAATCTTTCTCCCACTATTCCCCTCATCCACTTTTTCCTGTCCTTGTACCCGGGGTAGAGCTTCATCTCTCGGCTCCGTCTCTGAACTTCCAACTGACTGACTTGGTACTACACCCTATGGGTTCTGGTATACTATATGCCTTCGCAAAGGCATTCGACCCAAGAGAAGTGTTTGAACTTCACTTTTTCCTGGCTACCTCTACGTGCAATGTCACCAGTTTGCGATATGCCCTATACGCCCCAGAGATTAATAAAGGAACAAAAGTGTTTACAACGGCAAAACACAGCTCGTGTGTGTCACCATTAGAGAGGTGTCTGTTCCTTCAGCGGGTCAACCATCTGTCACATGAGCGTCCAAATGAACTGTGCCGGGTTATTGGTCATAATCTCTCTCTGGGGTATGGGCAGGGAGTGTGTGTGTCAGCTCACATCAAATTTGCAGATGTTTTGCTTGTATATAAATCATTCCCAGATGGGGACGAGGTTTGGTATGATGGAGGTCGAGGGTTCAGAGATACAACTGTGTATTAACGCAACAATTTATTTCGTGCTTAATTCTGTGTATGCAGTTTGGGGGATTTATTATTACTTTATGAATCGTTATACACAAAACTAGAGTGACTTATAATAGTCCCACTGAAAGATACTCGGCCCTCTCAAGGGGCACTGTCTTAATTCATTTTGGATGACTTTATCACTATAGCTTCCTGCTACTGCTGTAATTACAAAGACTTACAGAAGCTCCAGTCGGGATACATCTCTGGAATAATTTGCATGCTAAAATATAATTATCTTCTAAACTATAACCAATGTTCCAGCGATGTGTAAATATTTCATTCAAAATGATCTGCTACCAGAAATTTTAGCCAAATATCCCCAGTTTGCTAACTGTAGGTAGTAACTGAGTGATTGTAACCTATCCACCGCTGTCCACTGGATGGGAGGCGGTGTGCAGGACAAACATATAAATTTTGACACTAGCTCTCCACATATGTCAGTTGCTTAATTTAGAACCTGTACTTGAGGTCGATCTCGAACCCATTGTTGATGTGACGACTTATATTGAATTTTGTAACTAGCTCATCAAGATTGTAACTTGCTTAGCTGAATGAATTGTGGGGTTCAGTCCCTGAGCCCATTATGTGCCTCTGTAACCCTTTCCACTACCGCCCACAAGATGGGTATGGGGTGCATAATAAATGAACTAAACTAAAAAAAAAAAAACTCTCCTAAACGTGGTATATAATAATTCACTGCGTCAGAGTACAGGAAGCCAGAGTGTATTTATACACGTTAGGCTTATATCAAAGTCAAGGAAGGTCGAATTACTGACCCCCGCCCAGGATACAACCCAACAATGACCTGACTAGCTCCTGAGTACCTACGTACTGCTAGGTAAACAGACGCATTAGGTGAAAGGAAATGTGGTCAACCATTTCTGTCCCACCCGGGATTCGAACCAGGATATCTTCATTGTACGTCGAGAACGAACCCGACTGTACTACCAGGAGCCTTCTTCACTATGTGTATTGTAATTCACAGACAGGTTCGTTATACTCAGTGGCACTCGTCAGAAACCTCTCGATGTTGAACACAGTTTGGAATACTCTTCAGTCGCCCAAGATACAGCCTCCAATTGTACAGGTATAGTGACAGGCGAATCAAACCGACCTAGGCTTCATGGGCAAGCCATGCGTGAGTGCTTGTGCAAGATGAATGGTAAATACTTACGTCTTTCATTAACAACGAGGAGTGTCGTCATACAAAGTTTTCCTTGCTGTGACGCCAGGTGGGTGATCAGTGTGGTATTAGCATCTATGACTGCCCCAGGCTTAACGAACCATAGGTTGACAACTACAGTGTTGTAGCTTTCAAAATCGTTGATAAAATAAAGTAGTCTGGTTGGTGTTGACTCCATGCAATCGGGGTTTTTGTCACCAATAAACCTACCCACACTGTTGTTACAAGCGAGCCACGTTCTCGTTCTAGCTAACGCCCCTCTTGGTGCTTACCGTTAACCCATAAATAATTCTGGGTTTGTGGTGAACAGCAGTGAAAATTTGGGCGACATTACTTGATGTAGACAGGCTCTTCTGAGACCTTGTTACCTTTACCAGTGATAGTGCGATGGTCCTCATCTTATATTTTCATTGCTCGTTATTCAGATATTTATCAATTACAGTTACTTGTTCAAATAACCTGTCATTTGCTGGCATAGCCTAATGTTTAAAGATTTAACTTTTTAATTTAAACTTATTTAAAATTGTCTATTACAAGTGCCATTCTGTTCAAAAATTAGTTCCATTTTTATAAGTGTGTTGATTGCTTGATGAATGAACTAGTTTGCCACAAGCTAGTTACATCTCTCCCTTGCAGGCACCGACTGGAGTTCTACGAGCAAGCGTGTGCAGTGGACAGCGACACTCGCAGGTGTGCTGGCTCGACTGCAGAGTGCCGGCGAGCGGTGCTGGGTATTCTGGGTACTCAACTTCGCAGCTTGTGCACATGCTCCGCCTCCGACCCCAGGGAAACCTACATCTGCATGGATTGGCAGCGCATCCTGTGGTTTAACCCATGCGTTGGTGAGTGCATGTCTGGAGGAAGGATAGCTGACATTCAGAGGCAGGGTAGGATTTGTTTATGGGGAGGGAAAATAGGGGGTAAGGAAAAGAGGATACAGAGGAAGGGAGTGAGGCAAAGCGAAAGGAAAAGGGAGGGAGGGAGGGAGTAAGGAAGTGAGCCAGGAGGGAAAGAAAGATAAGGCTGTTGTATAGTGCCCATATCTCGAGAAGCATATATACCTACTGGAAAAGTTGCAAAGGCATGCTACAAAATGGCTTCCGGGGGCCAGATTCACGAAAGCACTTACGCAAATACTTACGAACGTGTACATCTTTCCTCAATCTCGACGGCTTTGGTTACATTTATTAAACAGTTTACAAGCATGAAACTTCCAATCAACTGTTGCTATTGTTATAAACAGCCTCCTGGTGCTTCGGAGCTCATTAACTGTTTAATAATTGGAAACAAAGCCGCCAATGATTGAGAAAAGATGTACAGGTTCGTAAGTGCTTTCGTGATTCTGACCCCGGAACTGTAAAACAGAGTTACGAAGAGAGGCAAGAGGCGTTAAATATGCCAAAGCTAGAAGATAAAAGAAATAGAGGCAATATGATCACCATTTACAAAAATAACAGGAATCAAACCAAATGTACAAAAAGGAATACCTGAAAGGTGAGAAAGTTGTGGAGGCCAAAACCATTAGCAGTTTCAAAGCGTTATATAACAGAAAACGGGACACCACGAGTGTAGCTCTCATCCTATAACTACACTTTAGGTAATTATACACATACATACCTTTTTGTATCTTATTCTTAAATACTTGCTTTACAAAATACGTAACCCATTTAAGATTAGATTAGTACTGTACGTGAAAGTGGAAAGGGTATACAGAGGCACATAATGGGCTCAGGGACTGAACCCCACAGTTCATTTAGCTAAGCAAGTTACAATCTTGATGAGCTAGTTACAAAATTCAATATAAGTCGTCACATCAACAATCTGGACTTTGACATATTTAAACACTCATTTCTCACAGTGGAGTCCCAGACGGACTACCACCGGGAGATGCTGGCTGCGCTGGGTCCTGGGGAGGTGGTCACCACCACTGCCAACATCTTTTACACCCCCATCGTAACCATGGGGGTTCCCCTCGAGCCGGTCCAGAACGGACCTGACAAGAGTCCCATTATAGGCCGGCCTGGAGTAGTCATCCACCCTCCCTCCGCCACCACTTCCAGCTCTCAATTCACGCCTCCCTACACTAACTCCTACCCACGACGACCGCCGCCCACACCACCACCCACGCCACCCACCACCACTACAGTACCTACTACTACATTGCCGCCAAGTAAGTTCACTTAACCACATGTGCCAAGTAAGTCCAATTACCCACGTGTGCCAAGTAAGTCCAATTACCCACGTGTGCCAAGTAAGTCCAATTACCCACGAGTGCCAGGTAAGTTCAGTTACCCACTGGCACCAAGCAAGTCGGCTTGCCCACTGGCGCCAAGTAAGTCGGCTCGCCCACTGGCGCCAAGTAAGTCGGCTCGCCCACTGGCGCCAAGTAAGTCGGCTCGCCCACTGGCGCCAAGTAAGTCGGCTCGCCCACTGGCGCCAAGTAAGTCGGCTCGCCCACTGGCGCCAAGTAAGTCGGCTCGCCCACTGGCGCCAAGTAAGTCGGCTCGCCCACTGGCGCCAAGTAAGTCGGCTCGCCCACTGGCGCCAAGTAAGTCGGCTCGCCCACTAGCGCCAAGTAAGTCGGCTCGCCCACTGGCGCCAAGTAAGTCGGCTCGCCCACTGGCGCCAAGTAAGTCGGCTCGCCCACTGGCGCCAAGTAAGTCGGCTCGCCCACTGGCGCCAAGTAAGTAATGAGATGCTGCCATTGCTATTTTCCTAATTACAGAAATTTAGTGTTACTGTTTTGATAATTGCAACATTTAATTATAACTTTAAACTCTAAACATTTTGTAATTGTAATAACTTAAAATATTTTAATGGTAATCTTCAAATTAAAGTCAACAAATATAAGATAGAGGTTATAATAACACTAGCTAATGACTAAATTTTATGTATTTCCAGTGTGTGTACAAAATATATACACATGTACTGTAATATATAATATATACCTATATATGTATATATGTGTATGTACATAATATATAAATACTGTATAGATATGTTCATATGTGAATAATGCTTGAATGGTGACCTCAAGCCAATATTCAACTGAAAATCTTGACCCCTGAAGGATTCAAACCCGGTGAGCCAAGATCTCCATACCCCCAGCAGTCCAGTGCTGTAACCACTTGGCCACCGACTGTTGAGCAATCTAACAGTCTTACCGGGTTGGGAAGTTGTGAGACCTCCTACAGGCACCCAACAACACTCTTGGTTGTGTAAATTATAATAATTATTATATAAATATACATTAATAAATATATATTTACTAGCGCCAAGTAAGTAAATATATATTAATAAATATATATTTACATAATACCTAAATATAACACAACACAATAACGTGTAAATTATACATTCTACAGTCAATTTTTATTTTTAGTCAACCTTAAACAAATGACATTTGGAGAAATCTACTTTTCTACTAAAGAAGGTACATTGGGTTTATTAGAGTACAGAGACTTGAAGTTTTACATTCTTGTAAAGCCACTAGACCACTTAACGTTTCGGACATAGGTATGTATGTATGTATGTATGTATGTATGTATGTATGTATGTACAGTATATGCATTAAATCTGTCTTGGTAGAGTATTTTCCCTTGTATAAATTATTTTCAGACCACAATATGTTCAAATTAATTATATTACTCCATTAAATATACACACCAAAAGCATAAACATCAATTCCACCAGAGGTATGACCTCTCCTGACCTGCCAAAACAGAGTACTGCGAGAAGCGGCACTCGAACGATGAGACCATAGACTACATCGAGGAGGGGTGGGGCAAGCGCTTCTACAAGGACGAGGAGTGCTCCGAATTGTGCCTGTGTCACGCTGAAGAGAAGTTAGCATGCAGCGTGTTGGAGTGTGTAGAGGCGCGTCCTTGTGAAACCAGCTATGCTGTTTACACCCACGCTGCCCCGGCTTACCAGGCCTCCCGTGGAGAGTGTTTTTGTTACTCAGGGTCCTTCATCTGCGTCAGGCCTCCGCAAGGTTAGTTGTCTTTTAAGATGGTCAATCATCTCGCAAGTAGCCAAGGATACAGAGTAGAGGGAAAAAGATTGACTTGCATTATAATCTATTATCTTGTGTAGCATTCTCATACTGTATTGGCATTTTTAATGATATTTAGAAAACTCTTGAATATTATTCAGCATGGGCAGTGTTTTATATTAAACCTAAATTTGGGTAAATGTAAGCACGTTTACTAACATAACTGATTAAACACACTTCATTCATTCATTTAACACCATAACAAAAATATTGAGAAAAATCAAGCAAAATTGTTGCTAGTTTGAAAATGTCATATCTCTGTTGCCAGAGAAACTTTTCCAAGGGTTTCTTACTTGAATTGTTGCTTTAGGTTTGTGCTTTTATATTAGCACAGTTAAATGATTTAAAATCAAATGCATTTTGTAAGATTAAATAATACTGTATTTGTTTATCTCCAACTGCATTTGTAAACCTTGACACCACACCAAACGCATAATTCCAGAACTTGCTTTTAAAGATAGCTTTAAGAAATCATGTAGGAGCTCAGTTCAACACTAGCAGTGACTGAGAAATTATCCATCATGCTAAACTAGGTTTGAGTAAAAATATTGCCTAGTTAAAAGTAGATATTCTAAAGAACCAAAGAAATATTTATTCAAATTAGATTAAGTACCTTGTTTTAAACATAGCATAATTAAACCTACTTGAAATCAAATAGGTTTAGTTAAGTAAGGTGAGAGGTGCAACATATTACATTTGGCAACCCTTGTTGCATAATGAAATTTCAAATGTAGTGAGTAAGCATTAATATTTCTGCAGTGTTTGCAGAACTGGGGCCAGATTCACGAAAGCACTTACGCAAGCACTTACAAATGTGTACATCTTTCCCCAATCTTTGACAGCTTTGGTTACATTTATTAAACAGTTTACAAGCATGAAAACTTCCCATTCAACTGTTGTTATTGTTATAAACAGACTCCTGGTGCTTTGGAGCTCATTAACTGTTTGATAATTGGAAACAAAGCCGCCAAAGATTGAGAAAAGATGTACAGGCTCGTAAGTGCTTATGTGAATCTGGCCACTGTATTTTAACTGCAGTTGTGCTATTGAGTCTAGTAATTAGTTTAAACATATACTAAACAAAGCTGTCTTTACCTAATCAGATCCTATGCAAATAATAAAAATAATAATAATAATAATAATAATGAACACTAACCTAAAAAGCATTATTAACAATTATATTAATGTGAGAGCAGTTGATAGAAGAGACTGCCCATACAAATACTATTTTCTGAGTTTGTTCTAATCTGAACAAATATTTTGTTCAGGTCACGTTATTCTAAAGTGGGTTTGATTAGGCTAGTCAGGGTTAGGTCAGGTTAAGGTGATTTAGATTGGCGAGAAACAATGCAAATAAATGATCATTTATTTTACCATGACATTGTAGGTTATATTATACAGTGGTAAAATTGACGTCTAATAAAAGCCAACTCATTGATACCTAACACACATTCCATGAAATAGATTTAACCCTTGAACAACTCGGCAAAAGGGGCAGGGAAGCGAAAAATATTTGAATTATGTAAAAATTACTTTAAAATATTAAACAAATCTCCAACTTATTGGCTTCAGTGTCGTGAAACTTTCATCAAAATATTTTCAGAAATGTATTTTAGACAAATTTTTTAAAAAGAATATTTTGTTGATAAGGAGATCTATTAACTGGAACTGAGAGGTAATGCAGTAATAAAGAGATGCAACCACCTGTCCAATGCACAAAGAATAGTAGTAAGAAGTGTCCAAAAAGTGGATATGCAACTGGTGCCTTTATAGCATTGCTGAGTAATACATAATAACACAAATAATAATGAGAACAGTATATTATTAAGTTCTATTTTGTTATATATCATATAAATACATTGCCCAATTATAATATGGTATGCAGGCAAAATGTGCCAGAGAGTGCACTCCAGAAAAATCTTTACTGCCTGTGTTATAATGTAAGGGGACTCCCCTTCCAAACAGTAATCTCCCTTGATCATCATTTTCCATACGCCAACAGGAGTCATCAGCAAAGGTAAGTAAAAACTTGAACGTACTTTTGTAGTGTAGATTTGGATGAATTAGGTATAAAATTTACTTTGAAGTGAAGTTTTTGGGGAGTCAGGAACGGATTAATTCATTCCCATTATTTCTTATGTGGAAATTAGCTTCGGTTTACGAATTTTCGGGTTATGAATTTTCGGGTTACGGACCGTCACCAGGAACGGATTAAGGTCTTAAACCGAGGTACCCCTGTATTTAAAATTCCATGGTGACAATAATTTTTACAGTAAACTATACTGATAACCTATATTCTAAATGTATGAAAATGAAGATCATATGCTATTCTTAGAGCATAATAACACCAAATGAACAGTTGGTGATATTTTATATTTTGAAGCTGATTTCAAAACCTGACATTTTCAATATTTAATTTTATAATTATTTTTTATTTTCTTGCATTTGCTTACGTTGGTACCATTTAGACAAGGTTGGAGCATTTGCCTAGTAGATTATGCACTGTGTTATGCAATGTGGAATAGGAAAACATATACCCCACAAAACCTATAAATTATGTGAGAAATTTTTAAAAAAAATTCTGATAAAGAAAGAGATCTAGGAATGGTTCTAGATAGAAAACTATCACCTGAGGACCACACAAAGAATGTCGAGTGAGGCACCTATGCTACACTTTTTAACTTCAGAATTGCTTTTAAATCCATGGATGGCGAAATACTAAAGAAATTGTTCACGACTTTTGTTAGGCCAAAGCTAGACTATGCAGCAGCTGTGTGGTGCCCATATATTAAGAAGCACATCAACAAACTGGAAAAGGTGCAAAGACATGCTACTAAGTGGCTCTCAGAACTGAAGGGCAAGAGCTACGAGGAGAGGTTAGAGGCATTAAATATGCCAAAACTAGATGACAGAAGAAAGAGGTGATATCACTACGTACAAAATAGTAACAGGAATTGATAAAATCGATAGGGAAGATTTCCTGAGACCTGGAACTTCAAGAACAAGAGGTCATAGATTTAAACTAGCTAAAGAAAGATGCTGAAGAAATATAAGAAAATTCACTTTTGCAAGTGAATTTTGCGAGTGTAGCTCTCATCCTGTAAATACACTTGGGTAATTACACACGCTCACACGTGCACACACACAGGTGGAAAAGGTGACACCCCTAGAGTCAACACTTGCATCAGAGGAGCTCCAGCATATTTCAACAATCCTAAGTGTTGTAGTACAGGTTGAAGATAGTGAGTGGTGTCCCAGGGAACATAAAGGTATAGTGCTTTTGAAAAATAGGCGAGATAACAGGAATGTGCTAAGGGAAGTGGAAGAAATTGGATGAGAAAAAGTTGCCCAAGTGTTTCCAGGGCAGACAAGGACATTCAAGATGATGGCTGTCAGCAAGAGGAAAAACAAAGCAGAGCTTGATTTTTGGGGATTCAATGAAGAAAGCATTGATATAAGCAGTCTTCACAAGTTGGCAAAATTAGATACTATAGTGAACTCATGTAGAGTAGTTGTAGATCAAATTTAATCAGTAAATTGAAAGAAAGTAATTACCATTTGTGTAGCAAAGTTTTATGTCTTGAGGGTTTAGTGAAAGACTTGTGCAAGGACAAGAATCAGTTGGAAACAAATTGCAAAGCCATGGAAGAGGAAAATAAACTCTTAAAAATAGTTTTGGAAGAAGTTAAAGCAAATTTAAACATAAACGACTACAATAGGCTTGGTAAGGAAATTCAACAGAGAAACCGCTTTTGTCAGCACAGATGGAGGAAGTTACACAGGGAATAGAACAGTGCAGGAAGGATATGCAACTCACCTATGCACAAGTGGCCAAGGAGAAGGAAAAAAATTGAAGAAGCAGTAAAGGAAGCCAAACACTGCAGCAACCAGGATAAAACAAACATTAGGCTGGAAGTGAGAAAGGAATTGGCATCTAACCTGAAGTTGGTGCAAAACACAGTTAATTGGAGTAAGTCCCTGATAATTTTTGGTTGCAAAGAAAAGGAGATAACATCTAGGTCAGAAAGAGCTGTAGAAGAAGTGAAAGTACAATAGTAGATAAAATTGTTGGCCTCGTGGAAGGTCTTACTACCATAGAGAATGTGTGCGACTACAGGAGAATAGGCAGGTATGTAAAAGGGAAAGATCAACCTTTGAGGATCACCCTAAACGGTGCCGAACAGATGGAAGAAGTACTAAGGAATGCTAGAAAATTACAATGTGATGAGGATGGGAGTGTGGTCGTTAAGACGAGATCTTTCAAGAGAAGACAGAGAGAAGCTAAAACTAAACCTCGTAGAGGCAAAACGTCTAAATGAGAGCAGAAACGAAGAAGAAATCAATTCTTTTTTCTACAAAGTGATAGGGGTAGGCAGGCCAGTAAAATGGTACAAAAAGGCAAACCAACAAAATTGCTAGAGAGGGGTAGTGAAGAATAAGGAGAGGGGGGGAACATGTTCTTGAAAATAGTATACATCAATGTAGATGGAGTGAGATTGAAGATACTGGAGTTAAGTGATGTAATAAACTGCAGACACCAGACATTGTTGCACTCACGGAAACAAATTTTGAAGATGTTATTTTAAATGAGGTCATATTCCCAAGGAGCTACTCAATTTAGAGACAGGACAGAAAAATTAGGAAAAGGGGTGGCGTTGCTGTGCTGGTGAAAGAACACCTAAAGGTGAATGAAATAATGATTGTCAATCCACGAGAAGTTGACGTAATAACACTAGAGATCTGCCATGAAGATGATAAACTAATGATTATAAGTGCATATAGTCCACCGCCAAGCAACACATAGTCAAAAGAGGAGCTAGATAGTAAATGAGAGGGTCTTATAATAATAATGAGAGAGATTATAGCAAGAGCGGATAAAGATAGATCAAGACTGTTGATAGTCGGCGATTTCAACTTGAAATCCATAGACTGGGAAGCATATGAATCTAGAACAGAGGATTTTTGGACCTGTAGATTTGTAGACCTCATCCTGGAAACATTCTTGTATCAACATGTTAAACAAGCTACGAGATGAGGGAAGGGGACGTTCCCTCCATGCTAGATTTGATATTTACCAGGAAGGAGGAAGAGATATTCGACATTCAGTACCTTCCTCCCTTGGGTAAAAGTGACCATGTCTTTTGGGAATAAAGTATGCAATGCATTATAATCTGGAAGAAAATAAGGGGTTGAAGCAGTTGAAAAACCTGACTTCAGGAGAGGATATTATTGGGACCTTAGAAATTTTTTAGTGAGTATAATTGGACAGACTTGTTGCTAGGCAAGGAAGTAAATGAGATGTATGTCAAGTTTTGTGAAATATGATAAATGCACAAAAAAATTTATTCCAGAGCAGAGATGCAGAACTAGGAAACAGGATTGGTTCAACAGAAATCGAGAGGGCCAGAGACCAAAAGACACAAAAATGGAATCAATATAGGAAGAGGCAAACCCCCAAACATACCAGCGATACAAAGATGCGAGAAACAACTACACAGCAGTTAGGAGAGAGGCAGAAAGAAATTTTGAAAAAGGGATTGCAAACAAATGTAAAACAGAACCAGGTCTAGTCTGTAAATTCATAAACAACAAATTGCAGGTAAAGGATAATATTCAGAGGTTGAAAATGGGAAATAGATTAATGGAAAATGGAAAGGAAATGTGTGAAACATTAAACAAAAAGTTCCAAAGTGTGTTTGTACAAAATGAAATCTTCAGGGAACCAGACACAATAAAAAATCCAGAGAACAACATAGAGCACATAGAGGTGTCTAGAGACGAAGTGGAAAAAATGCTCAAGGAGCTAAGTAAGAACAAAGCAGTTGGTCCAGATGGAGTTTCACCATGATTCTGAGAGAATGTGCACCTGAGCTCAGCATTCCACTTCAATTGATTTTTCAGGCATCCCTGTTTACAGGAGTTGTAGCTGATGTGTGGAAAAAGGCTAACATAGTTCCAATCTACAAAAGTGGTAGCAGGGAAGACTCCCTGAATTATAGACCTGTATCATTGACAAGTGTAATAGTCAAAATATTGGAAAAAATAATTAAACTAAATGGGTAGAACACCTGGAGAAAAATTGTTATAACAGTATAGTTTTCGATCTAGATGATCCTTTGTAACGAACTTACTCAGCTTCTATGATCGAGCCACAGAGATTTTACAGGAAAGAGATGGTTGGGTTGACAGCATCTATCTGGACCTAAAAAAGGCTTTTGACAGAGTTCCACATAAGAGGTTGTTCTGGAAAGTGGAACATATTGGAGGGGTGACAGGTAAGCTTCTAACATGGATGAAAAATTTCCTAAATGACAGAAAAATGAGGGCCATAACAGAGGCAATGTATCGGATTGGAGGAATGTCACAAGTGGAGTACCACAGGGTTCAGTTCTTGCACCGGTAATGTTCATTGCCTACATAAATGATCTACCAGTTGGAATACAGAATTATATGAACATGTTTGCTGATGATGCTAAGATAATAGGGAAGGTAAGAAACCTAGATGATTGTCATGCCCTTCAAGAAGACCTGGACAAATATGTATATGGAGCAACACTTGGCAAATGGAATTTAATGTGAATAAAAGCCATGTTATGGAATGTGGAATTGGAGAACATAGACCCCACTCAACTATAAATTATGTGAGAAATCTTTAAAGAATTCTGACAAAGNCCCTGTGGACCACCACCAGAGGGGTCACACGCTCCTGTGGACCACCACCAGAGAGGGGTCACACGCCCCTGTGGACCACCACCAGAGGGGTCACACGCCCCTGTGGACCACCACCAGAGGGGGTCACACGCTCCTGTGGACCACCACCAGAGGGGGTCACACGCCCCTGTGGACCACCACCACCAGGGGGTCACACGCCCTGTGGACCACCACCACCAGAGGGTCACACGCCCCTGTGGACCACCACCACCAGAGGGGTCACACGCCCCTGTGGACCACCACCACCAGAGGGGTCACACGCCCCTGTGGACCACCACCACCAGAGGGGTCACACGCCCCTGTGGACCACCACCACCAGAGGGGTCACACGCCCCTGTGGACCACCACCACCAGAGGGGTCACACGCCCCTGTGGACCACCACCACCAGAGGGGGTCACACGCCCCTGTGGACCACCACCAGAGGGGGTCACACGCCCCTGTGGACCACCACCAGAGGGGGTCACACGCCCCTGTGGACCACCACCACCAGAGGGGTCACACGCCCTGTGGACCACCACCACCAGAGGGGTCACACGCCCCTGTGGACCACCACCACCAGAGGGGTCACACGCCCCTGTGGACCACCACCACCAGAGGGGGTCACACGCCCCTGTGGACCACCACCAGAGGGGGTCACACGCCCTGTGGACCACCACCAGAGGGGGTCACACGCCCTGTTGACCACCACCAGAGGGGGTCACACGCCCCTGTGGACCACCACCACCAGAGGGGTCACACGCCCCTGTGGACCACCACCACCAGAGGGGTCACACGCCCCTGTGGACCACCACCAGAGGGGGTCACACGCCCCTGTGGACCACCCCAGAGGGGTCACACGCCCCTGTGGACCACCACCAGAGGGGTCACACGCCCCTGTGGACCACCACCAGAGGGGTCACACGCCCCTGTGGACCACCACCAGAGGGGTCACACGCCCCTGTGTACCACCACCAGAGGGGGTCACACGCCCCTGTGGACCACCACAGAGAGGGGGTCACACGCCCTGTGCATCTGTAGTGCTGGAAACTGTAGATTGGGGAACTACATTGACCCAGGTGACAGTGATCAACTTCTTGTAGCACCTCAGTCCTTCAACGGAGACAAATAAGCAGCGAAAGGTTCTTGACACGATGAAGAACCTTCGCCTCTCCTTAAGGGCAGGCACGGCGTGGTTTGGCGCCCTGCTGGTGGTGGCGTGGCGTCTGGGTTGTGAGGCTGTACAACCTTCAGGGGGTTGAAGGTCGCCATGCCTCGAAGGGCGAACAAGGGTGACTTGCTTTGTCTTAATCTACAGCATCGTTTCCTTTTCCCTCTCTTCCTAGCTACTTCCTTTCCTTCCCACTAAGTCCCTCACCCCCTCTTCATGCCCCCTTTTCCTGTCCTGCCTCAATCTCCTGTCCTTGGGATTCCTTCAGTGTTTCTCCTCCCCCCCTGCCGCCGCTCCTCCTCCTTCCTCTACTTTTTCTCACCTATTTCTTCTCCAGCTTCCTTTCCCCTTTCCTCTCTCCCTCCCAAATTCTCTTCTACCCATTCCGGACTTCCTTCCCCCACCTCTTGCAGTCTTCTTCCCCCTACCCTATCTTCCCGCAATTTGTTTTCCTCCCCCCTACACCATCTTGCCCCTCCTCCCCCCCCCCTCCTCTCCCCATACTCCCCTCCCGCCTCTCCTCCCCCCCCCTCTTCCCCCCTCTGCACACGTGAGCACAAAAACATTCCCTACTTGATTCGCCCAGAAACACACAAACTCTTCCCCCCTCCCCCACTCCCCCTCCTTAACGCAGTCACACACAGACCCGGAGGAGGAGGAAGATGGTGGTGGCGACACACACACCGCGGTAAGTTAATACCTCTACAAGCTTCGCTAAACTCCGTATTTATACAAAAACAAATCACCAAAATTATTGTGTGTTCGTTGTCCCTCGGCCCCTCCGCCCCTCCCCCCCCCCCTCTCTGTTCCACTGCAACTCTCTCTTCCCCTCCCTCTCCCTCCCCCCCCCCCTCTCTCTCCCCCCCCCCTCCCCTTCTCTCCCCCCCCCTACCCACCCATCTATCGTCTTCCCCCCTTCCCTACTGTTGCTACGTAACTCTGTGTGGTTTATGCTTGTGAGTGTTTTGGTGTAATTAAAAAGTGTACTGCCAGATATTATTTATTATAATGGATTGCGCAAATATATTATATGTATAATTGTTTAACCGAGTAGTTACTTGCTGGAGTATGTGTGGTAATGATTTGTCCCAAGTGGGGACATACCTGTCCGGCCTGACCCAGCACCGCTTGCCAGGAGGGCCCTGTGGCCGCCAAGCCTTGACGGGCTTGATCATATAGATATAAACACACACATATATAAGATTGTGCACCGACTCTCTAGGTGTACATGTTCACTTGTTGATACATTGAACACCTGAATGGAGAGTTGTGAATATGGGAGCGTGTGGTGAGTCCGTCGTCTGGGCCAGGTTCCACCAGAGTGCCAGGTTGTGTACACACCTTGAGTGCCACACCCTCCCCTCCACCCTCACCCACCCTAATACTCCCCCTAACCTCCTCACAAGGCAGCGGAGGCATCTTAAGTTGGTCCCGCCTCTTATGTATAACGTGTTTGTCCTGGTTTTTGTGTAAGATAGAAAACTCTTTTTGGTAACATCTCCCTTGGTCTGCTTCTTGGCTCTCATTTGTTTGTTTTTGTTTTTTGTTTTCAAGGCGTTTCTTTTTGTTTATTTGTGTGAACTTCACCCCAGAAGCGACACTGATCTTGTTAAACATTTATCTTGCAGATTCCAGACTGCGTCATCCACGCCAGCGTTCGCCTTCCCACTCATTGTCATATATTACCTTAAGACTCGGACTGTGGAGACTATCCCAAGAGTGGCTAGGAGCTCTAGTTGTCTTGGTACTAGGAGTGGTATCACTATAGGAATCCTAGCACTGCAGGCGATGAGTCACAATAACGTGGCTAAAGTATGTTGACCAGACCACACACTAGAAGGTGAAGGGACGACAAGAGACGACACAATTGACTTGAGAATGGTCCAGGACGGACCGAAACGTCGTCGTCCCTTCACGTTCTAGTGTGTGGTCTGGTCAACAATCCTAGCACTGCCATGTTACCCACTCCTGCCGGGGCAGAGGCCTTGCATTCTGAGCTGGGTGGATGGGTTTAAAACAGCACTTTGTAATTCATGTCATTCACATGTCATCGTGTATCTCTTGCAGCCAAGAGACCTCTGTTGCTGGGGGGTAGCGAAGCAGCGGCAAGCATTCTCTGTTGAATGTCTCGGTTAACAAAGAGCATGTGTGATTTCCCCCGCTCCCACCTACGATTCAATCATCTTCCATCATGTCATTTTTATATCGGATCACTGTAGGGAATAAGTTCTTGCCACATAAAAATATAGCTGAACTGTGTGCGTAGTAGCGAAGCGTCCATTATAAACCATATTAATATGTATCAGTAAGTTCAACACTATGCTTTAAATATTTTTAGTGTTTTGACATTTTAACATATGGCTTTTGTATATAAAATGTTTTTATACGTGGATTATGGTTAGGATAAGCTAAAAGTTGAGTGGTTTGGTTATATTAGGTTAGTTTAGTTAGGATAAATTGAAATAGTTTGGGCTAGAATATATTAATATTGCTAATTTGGTTAGATTTGGATAAAATGTTGAGTAGTTTGGTTAGGTTTGTTAAGGCCAAAAATTAATTGTAGTTTAGATATATTGGGTACATGTTATACACAATACCTTAACCAACCCATCCTCTTAAAAATAACGTCGCTTTTGGCTCGTATGCGCGCTATGGCCAAAAGTGGACGTAATTTGAAATGAAATAGACTCACGAAAGTGACGTAGTCCCGTTTTCTGTTTGAGTCGTCCGGCTTACTCGGAAACGTTAGGAGAGGAAACTTTCATTTAACGTTTTTCATAACGTTTTGAAACTTTGAGAATTTCCTGCCCACCTAACCTACCAGAGGACCCTTAACTAATTTTTGAAACAAAAATCTCAAATTTATTTTCATTTTTTTTCATTTTCAAATTACGTCCACTTTCGGCCATACTGGTAAACGGCCAAAAGCGACGTTATCTTTAAGAGGACAGGTTGATGAGGCCTTCGCTGCTTTACTTCGTTGAGCTGGGTGAGGGTGGTGGGCGGAGGGGCCTCATCAGGTCAGGGTCCAGCAAGCTGCAGAGCGCCCCAAAAACGCGTTCATAAATGTTGTGGTACTGTGACTCGTACTGTGTAATCAAAACGATATTTTCCCTAAATATACCCCTCCATTGTGGTTCCTTATCGTGGTGAGGGGGCTCATGTACACCTCTCTGGGACCAGTGAGGCTTGCCTCCCGCCCCCTTTCCTGTCCCTCTTTGAGAGTTGTACGTGCTAATGAACACAAACGTAGAGTCCTTGCGAGTCACCGGACCGCCTGCTCCAGGGGTCGCCTGTGAGGGGCGGCCCTAAGTGGATGGCTGGGTGTCCAGGCTGGGGCGAAAGGGAGAATGAGGTCTTTGCACCAGTGTAGGAGAATGGACAAAGCAGTAAGACTTCTGTTAAAAAGGGGGAGCACCGATGGGGACGACGCACCCCTTCCTGAACTGGCCCGCGCTCGGCCTCCCTGGCTGCCCTGGTAGGTGGTATCACTTGGTTCCAGGCCCCAGACCTGGGACCAAGGGATATATACATGATATATGGATACTGACACAACCACTCTTACCCAAGCTCATGGGGTAGGCGACCAGACCCCTGAGTCGGACTGTGATGGAAGACCGGGCTCTGTAGCCCCCGCTACATTGGGCCTAGACCGGACTACTCCCCCCCCCCACTCCTCTCCCTCCTCTGTGACAGGGTCGAGTCCCACCTCTGGCACCGTCACTCTAATTGTGACTACTGCGCCTTTTAGCCCCTCTCTGGGGGTTCTCAACGCCGTTCCCGCAACGGCCGCACTCCTTCCCTGGGTGGCAGTTTGCCAAGGCTGACTGGAACCTATTCACCCTACATATTATTCTCTTCGACCTCTCCACTCACTCTGCATCTCCCTCGAGCCTTCCTCCTTTTTCATGACACCATATTTGGTGCTCCCCCCCCCCCCACTCTATACCTCCCGGGGCACGGGGAAGTGCGTTTCCTGGTGGAATGCAGACTGTGCATGGGCTGTACGCTGTAAGCGGGAGATAAGACCATCCGTACAGCTAAACGTGAGAGTTGGAAATCATGTCCGATACTCGTCTGCCCCATATATGGAAGAAAATCCGCAAGATAGCAGGTAAGTTTGTTCCGGATGTCTCGCCAGTCCTTCACCTCCGTGGTACTGCTGTGGCAAATCCGGTGGGGATCGCGACCGAACTAGGTTCCCACTTTTCGACTGTTAGCTCCGGTTCTCATCTTCCTCTGTTTTTCTGTAATTGTATGTCCATTCTTGAATCTTCTCCCCTAGACTTTCGCACTCATCTTCAGCTTCCCTATAACTATCCCTTCTCTCTCTCTGAACTTCAGTCTGCCCTGGCTCTCTGCGGTTCTACAGCAGCGGGCACAGATGACATTGAGATGCTTCACCATCTCCCTCCATGCACGTCTTGGTATTTACTAAATCTGTATAACCGTATCTGGGAATCATCAGTCCCCGAGGACTGGCTCCAGGTGATGGTTCTTCCTATTGGGAACCAGGATCTCTTGGGATATTCCCTAAGGACTTCTGCACCATTGCCCTCACGAGTTGTTTGCAAACTCCTTGAACGTATAGTCAGTGTCCGTCTGATGTGGTTCTTGGAACACTATCACTACCTCTTCCCTTCTCAATTCGGCTTTTGCAAGTGCCGCAGCACAACTGATGTCTTGGTGAACTTGAGGACTATATTCATACTGCTTTTGCTGTGAAGACCTCCGTTGTTGCTGTCCTGTTTTACCGGGAAAAGGCATACGACACTACCTGGAGATACCGTATTCTGTCCAAACTCCGGTTTTTAGAGCCTTTGTGGTAATCCCCCTCTCTTCCGACAAAGCTTCCTCTCTAGTCGTTCCTTTAGAGTGAGGCTTGGTACCACACTCTCTGCCTCTTTTCGTCAATACGAGGGTGTGTCCCAAGGTGGTGGTGTGAGCACTATTTTTTTCTTTGTTGCTCTCAATTGTCTTCTTAACTCCCTTCCCCCTCGCATCTTCTCAACGCTCATGTTTATGATCTTACCCTTTGCTGTCGGGGTGATGACTCTCATTTCCTTCAACGACGGCTTCAACTTGCGACTGATGCCGTGTCGTCTTGGGCCACCAATCATGGCTTCAAGTTCTCTACAACTAAGACTTCTGCCATGACTTTTACTCAGAAACAGGTTGTTCCTCTTGGTCATCCTCTTGTGTACAAAGATTCTGCTAAGCTTTTGGGGTTAATCTTTGACACTGCCTTGGTCGCCCCCATGTGTCTTACCTCCGAGTTGAATGCTCTAATGCCCTTAACCCCCTTAAGGTCTTGGACCATACTTCTTTGGGAGCGGATAGGCGCACGCTCCTCTCTTTACATTCCTCTCTCGTTCTGTCTAAACTCGATTATGGTTGCCCTGCTTACTCTTCTGCTTCTCCTTCTACTCTTTGCCGTCTTGACGCTCTGCACCATATTGGGTTACATCTCAGCTCTGGTGTCTTTCGTTCGACTCCTACCCTCAGCCTGTATGTCGAAACCAGCGTCCTGTCTCCAGGACTGCCGTGATCGTTAGTGTCTTCGCTAAATTTCACGGTCCTTACAATACCCTCACTCTCATCTATGTTGTACTTTGACTTTTGTGCCTCCTGTGGTCTCCGTTCTCCTTCACCATCTACCTCTTAATGTATGCATACAAAATGCATTTTTTGGTTCGTGTTACCAATATTTTCCCTTGTCTCATTCGGTCTTTGCCACCGAAGACCGAATGAAGGGTCCTCCTTCCTACATTTTGTAAAACCTTGTCCCAGGTGACTAAAGTTTTTACTTCTCCTACAGTTTAGAAACGCCTTCTCCTTGAACACTTTTCTTCCCACTCTCGCTCCACTTCCGTCTTCACTGATGGGTCTAAGTTTGTAGATGGTGTAGGCTACTTTGTTGTTTTTCATGACCACACTTATGTGTCGCCGTCTCCTGCCTCCGGAGACTTGCATCTTCACGACAGAACTTTATGCTATTCTGTATGCTCTTTGTCCAACTGCATTCTCGCTTTCAATCCTCCTTTGTTGTTGACTTGCAGTGAACTCATGGCTCTGGAGTCCTTAATCCAGTCCATCCAGAGGTAGTTGAGATTCAACATTGGCTGTTTCTTATATCCAGCAGATTTAAGACGTGGAGTTTTGCTGGGTTCCCAGCCATATTGGTGTATCCTTAAATGAGCGTACGGACGCTGCCGCTAAGGAGGGTATCCGTTCTTGTCCCATCTCCCGTAATGGTGTTCCTTATTCCGACTTTTACCCAGTTATTCATTCCTCCATCCTTGCCCGTTGGCAGAGTTGTTGGTCTTCCATTACTGGTAACAAACTGCGTACTCTTAAGAGTAGTGTGTCCCTGTGGCCTTCCCCCTACCCCCGTAACCGGTGGTGGGAAACGGCTCTTGCGAGGATACGTATTGGCCATACACGTTTAACTCACGGGAACTTAATGGAGCGTCGCCCTGCTCCTTATTGTCCAAACTGCATTATCCCTTTTACAGTCATGCATGTCCTTGTTGAATGTCCTGACTTCCTGGATGTGCGTGTCTTGCTTCCCAACCGTCCCTCGCGGTCACTTGTCCCTACATAGAATTCTTGGTGAATCGGATACCTTTGATATCGTTTGCCTTGTGGGTTTCTGTTCTCATATTGGCATCCTTATTGGCATTTAGCGCCCTATGATTATTCCACACATTTGATGGTGCTACGTATCCTTCCCGGATTGTTGCCGCCTTTTGATAATTACTTATTCATTCATATCCACCTAGTGATTCAGTGGATACTTTTGTCAGTTTTAACCCCACCCGTACTAGCTAGTACACATGTAGTTGCAGCCTCTTATCAAGAGGCAGCCGACTGCAAGGCTACGTTGTCCTGCATTGGTGAGACAACCAGTACAATGAAGATCCCAGTTTGGATCTCCAAAAATACCCTGTTAAATGGCACACTAACATTTCATTCACCTGGCACTAGGAGACTCGAACTGTCAACACCACGGTCGTGAGACGGAAGCTCTTTCACTGGCTTTCATTGGCAGAGTTATTCTCCCGCGCCATGTCGCAACTCAGAAATTGCCACGAGGATATTAAATATATCGTTTAGACCCAAGGACATTCTGTCCTCCAGACCGATATGTTCACTCGACCCCCGTGGTCGTCGTCAGCCTCTTTGCGTAATAAAAATAATTTTTGATAGTAGGTCCCTTTTGTGTTTTGTAATTCTTGCAGGTGCCGGATGGTCCGTTGAAGAGTACATCCCCCTCCTCGCCTCTGTAATAAGTGCTGGAGATTTGGACATGGTCTCTTCAAGTGCATAAGTGAGATGTCTGAGCACCTTGTATGGTCTTTGGTCATTTTAAGACAGTGCACTTGTCTCCAAGCTCACTGCACCAATCACAGTAACGCCCACCCTGCCTTCTCCCGCACATGTGTGCACTACAAATTTGAGGAAGCCATCCTCAATAATGTATCCCCGAGGTGAGACGCAAAGTTCGCAGTCTTCCCCTCCTTTCTCTAGCATATCTTGGGCTCGTGCGTTGCGTTCCACTTCTCACGCTTCCCCACTTTCTTAGTTCCGCAACCGTTTCCAGGTCTTGGACCCCGAGACCGCCACCACCTCCCCGCCGCCTTCTCCTCTGCGTTTTGAAATTGAGGGTTTTCATCATGGTTCCTCCCGCCTGGTGCTTCCTCCCTCCCTTCCCGGTCTCCTACCCATCATCTTCGTGTCCCTTTCTCATCTCTTCTGTCTTCCCTGTTAGGTGAATAGTAGAGCGAGGTGTATCTACACTTATAAATGTCTAGCTTTCTCCTTGTAAATTGTTACAGCTTACTGTGCCACTTGGAACTTTTTGTTCCCAGTAGCTGAATCTAAAACAACAAATCTTGTAATCTCAGTATACCTGTGTCAGTTCAACAGTGTGCTCTCGAAGATGTCACATTGCTGACATAACGTCGAACAATAAAAATGGAAAGATTAAGTGAGTTAAGTGTTTCTTCACCCTTCAGATGGTAGACGATATTTACGTAGAATGGAAAATATCCAAAAGAAAATTAATAAGTCGCAGTGCTGTTGTGTTTAATTACATTGTTTGTATTAGGTGTACAAAAATTGATATAGGCAAATCTCATGTGGCGAGAACGTCGGCATTATAAGTATCATTATTTTCTTCAGAATATCATCACAATTCATCGTTACAAAGAACACTATTAGTAGTGTGAATGGTGGGGGAGGGCGATCATAGGGTGGCAAGGAGGATTAACCGAAGCAAGAATCAGCATAGGAGTAGTGATAGACTTACGAAGTATTAATTAACAAGATGCACTAGTATTGAGATAAGTCTCTACGTTTGTTGAGAGATAGGTCACTGCGAGGTAGGAGCTCGTGAGATCTTGAATGTTTGGTGTTAGGCATTGTGGCGTACCGGTTCAGTTATAAAGATAAACACGGCAATTGGTGGTCGAGTGAGACTAATTGCTCTTGTGTCAGCGTTATCTT
>WNGS01092210.1:5183477-5194943 GCA_020271785.1 Procambarus virginalis
CTCCACCACCTCGTCTAATATATCTATCTGTGAAATAGTTTAAATCCATTTATTTGATATTCGGCTAATAGTTCTCTATTATCAACATTCATCCACGTTTCGGTAAGTGCAATAATATCTATTTTTTCTGTGCAGACAAGAGCATTTAATTCGTTAATTTTATTTCTTAGACTTCTACTGTTTGTGTAATATACCCTAAGTGAATTGTTATTTTGAGGCCCTTCTCTTTCCCTGATCATTTTGCCAATTCCTTTCTCCCGCAAACACATACTTTTATTACATCCTTCCTCCAAATCAATTCCCATACCTCTATCTACTAACAGTTTAAACCCAAACAAACCCTCTAACCACTTCTTCCAACGAATTTGCAACAGCAACAACCCCAGCTCTCGATAGATGCACCCCATCCCGAGCATACATTTCATTTCTTCCATAGAAGTATTCCCAGTTGTCTATATAAGATATTGCATTAGATTTGCAATATCTTTCCAGCCTGCAATTGACACCAAGTGCCCTCGACATCCATTCATTTCCCACTCCCTTTCTTGGAAGAATGCCACATATGATCGGGATTCCTCCCTTGCTCCTAACTAATTCTATTGCTGTCTTGAATTTCAGTATTAGTTCCTCACTTCTAACTCTCATGTGGAAGGAAGTGACGGGTTGTGCCCGTCACTTCCTTCCTGTCTCTCTTGGGCGCTAAGCCACGTGGATTAACGGCGCGGTCTTTCCTGGGGTGGGGCTTCGCCCGCCTTCGTGCCGCGCCTTAGCGTGCTCGCATGTGGGGGGACCTTCCTCACGCCCACGGGCTGGAGCCGCCCATGCCTGGTGGGGGTGCTCCCGGTGGGCAGGCCGGCCTTGGGGTCCAGGTGGCCATGTGTCCTTTGCCCTTGGCGTCGCACCTCCGGGCCTTGGTACATTGTTAGGCGGTGGTCTCCCCCCGGAGTGCTTGGTCGCTCCCCCCACCCCTACCCCCTCCCCCTTCGTCCCTTCGGGTCCTCGTCGGGCCTGCTCGGTAGTTGGGCGAGGGGGCCTGGAATGGGCCCCGGCCTTGGGGCTAGGCGGCCGGTGCCCTTAAGGTCCTTTGGACTGAGGGTCGCGGCAGGTGTGTGGCTTGGGGTCCCTGTGCATGGGACGCGCCCCCTGGGCTCCTTCGGGCTGGGTGGTTTTAGTGCCACGGGCGCCTGCGGGCCTTCAGGGGCCCCCACCTTCAAGTGCAGGAGCGGCGGTGTTGTGGCCCCGTCCTGCCCGGTTAGGACTCCAGTTGTGGCCTGTGCCACATGCCAGGTTAGGTCTCCCAGACCCTAGCCTGCCCGGTGTAGCCCGGATGATGACACTGCTTCCCGGCCGTGATTTTCCAGAAGCTTCGTCTGCCCGGTGTAGCCCGGTAGTTCTGCGGCCTCTTTGGATGTGGTGTTCCAGACGTTTGTCTGCTGGTGTAGCCCGGATGAATGGCGACTTCCTTGGTTGCTAGTTACCTAGACACCTCGTCTGCCCGGTGAAGCCCGGAAGGAACCGTGGCCTTAGGCCGCTGGGTTCTCCTGATGTTCCCCCGGTGCAACCCGGATCCTCCTGCTGGCTTTGCCAGCTGTCGCTCTCCAACTGGTGCTGACATTGCCGTGGCTGTCACAGCCGCTGCCGTCCTAGCTGCCTTCGTTCAGGGGTTGATGTCCAGCCGACGTTCTTCCTGCGATATTTGCTGTGTTCCCTGTCTAGCAGACGTTCTTCCTGTGATGAGTTAAGCCGACGATGTTGTTCAGATGTCCCTGCCACTGTGTTCTAGCGGCTGATGCTCGGTTGAGGCGGTTGCAGCTGGTCCAGCTGTCTGCCCTAGTGTCAGAGCCGCCGCTCTCTTACTACACTGTTGCTTCAGTTTTGTGCCCAGACGTTCCCGGCAGTCGGTGTTCCAGCTTGCTGCTGTCCCAGCTTGCTGCTGTTCAGGTGGAACACGGTCCAGCTGCTGACGTTCCAGCGGTTGTTGGACCAGCTGCCATGCTCCGGCTGAAGTTGTTCCAGTTGATGCGGTCGCAGCTGTTAATGTACATGCTACTGCGTTCCAGCTTCCTGCCGTGGACGTTCCTGCTGACGTTCCAGCCCCTGAGTTCAAGTGGGCGGGGTTCCAGCTGAAGTGTTCCAGCTGACATTGTGCCTATTACGCTTTTTCAGTTTTATTGTATTTATTTTCAACTTCATGTATTAATCCTGTTTTCTCTAAAAGTTATATTCCAGCCTTTATTTGAGCAAAAATTTCTTGCAGTTGCACTTTCCTTACTCTTGCAGTTCCCCTTGGCCCATTGCCGCTAATTTTGTATCTTCAGCAGCTGCTGAGGTGCCAGCTGCTGCTGATCTAGCTGTCGCTGTCCCAGCCGTCGATGTTACAGCTGTTGCTGTTTCAGCGTTGTTATTCCAGCTGCTGACGTGCTAGTTGCTGATATTCTAACCCCCTTTTGGCGGGGGAAAGCTTCAGTTCGTCCCCGGCGTTCCCTCAACGCTAGCTCCCAGGTTCTAATGGTCCTTACATGTCTTGCAGTTGGACTACTTCTTCCCACTGAAGTTTTCCCTGGTGGCCAGTTGCCGCTATTTATCTTCAGCAGATGTTGATGCTCCAGTTGCCGATGTCCAGCTGCAGATGTTCCAGCTGATTTTTTTTTTTTTTTTTTTTTTTTTTTTTTTTTTTTTTTTTGCCCCTTTTTGTCCATTGGTGTTTGTTATACATGCTACGTTAATGTTGATTTAATGTTAAGGTTTCCCTACCTACTTCCCCCTCCCAGTGTGGGACGTTTTTTATTTCTCTATTTATAGTTTTCCATAGTGTGCTTGACCTTACTCTTGTCATTTCCTGTTTGCACCTGTTCGGTGATGTTTTAAATTTATTAACAAATTTGTTTCACGTCTTGGATTTAACATTTAATGACAGTCCCCGGTGATGCTAAAATTTATATGGTATTAATACTGTTCATATCATTACGGTTAACGTGCAGTTTCTTTATTATGAGCGCAATTATCATGCGGCATTGGCTTTCCCAGCCAAAGCTTTGTGCTGTATTAACTTTGCAATTTTGTAGTATTTATTTATTGGTTTCATGTTTACTTTCGGCTATTCTTAATTGACAGTTTATTCCAGTCTTATTTAGAGCATAATTGCTTAGTTGGACATACTTCTGCTGAGGTTCTCCCTGTGCGACGTTGATGTTTTACCATATTCATATATTTAACTCTGCTCTGTAGCCGTAAATACGAGTTAGTGTTTTCTTATGTGCTACATCTTTATTTGGCAGTAGCCTTACCAGCAACAAAGTCGGTACTTGTCTTGCCTTGTGATTCTGCAGGCCTGCTTTCCACACTTCACGTATTATTTGGCTACCTTCATATGCTTCTGCGGCCCACTGCTGGTTTGTTACTGCTCTTCTAGCACATTGTATTACTGATTCGACCAATATGCTCCCTGCCACTTTTAGTTCCTGCCCCTGGGGGCCCGTCCGTCTCTGGCCTTTCAGTCCCAGCCCTCCTTCTGGGACTGAAAGGCCAGAGACGTCTTGGAAGTCTCGCTCTTTCTTCTATACTTCTAGTTTCAGGTCTCTTTAGCCTGCCTTGGTGGCGCTTTGACCTTGGGTTCTTAAGGTATTCAGGTGCCAATCCGGTGGCACAGTGCGTCAGGTGCGGCTTTATGTTGTATTCAACAATTTTTCTCCCGTTTCCCTTCCTTACCGTTTACGGTATTGCTTGTTTAGGCCCTTGGCAGATTTGGTTTACGTGCCGTTTATTTCAAACAGGTGATACTTTTCTCTGCCTCTTCCTGCCTTTGTGGTTGAGCTCATTCTCTCCTCTCCGTCCTGTGTGACGGAGAGCCTTTTGGCCTTTAGTATTTTTCAGTTCAGTATTAATTCTTTTACGGGTCAGCTCCGTTGCGCCATTGGGCGCAAACACCTTTACGGCTTTGGCACTACAGTGGCAATTTTGTTCACCCGTTTTTCCCCCTTTTATTCTTGTCTCATGTTTTACTGCTTACATATTATGTACTCTTTGGGTAGTACTTTCAACCGCTAAACTCGGAATACTGACGTTACGTTGTTACAGAAGTTATTACATTCTGCTAGTTACTTTCTTTATGGTAACGCGTGCTATGCTGGCTGGCTTATGTTGGCCAGACTAGTATATGCCACTGTTCTTTTGATGTGGACCTATGGGGGCAGATTCGGCGTGATATCAACCCCCAGGTCTTTCTTTCAATTTGACTCTAGCAGGATTTCTTCTCCCAGGTGGTACCTTGTGTTCAGCTTCCTGCTCCCTTCGTTTAATTTCTTTACCTTACACTTTCCCAAGTTGAACTTTAGCAGCCTTTTTCTAGACCTTTCCTCCAGTTCAGGTCTTCCTGTAGTAGCGAATGTTTGCGATCGCCTGCAAGGTGACTGCGTTGACTAAAAGACGACTTCTGGATGTCTGCACGATGCCTCCTTGTTGGTGCCTTCCTGATCCAGGATGATTAAAAGATCTCCAGTTGGCGTCAGGACGACTTCACGACGAATCCCAGACGGCCCCTAGCTGTTTTTCATGTTGACTGGTGGCAATATATTATTTATTACATTTATATATTTTATTTAAGTCCTTTTCTATTCAGTTCGGGTTTACGGTTGCCTCGCATTGCCCCCCCCCTCACTCTATTATTTGTAATTATAGTTTATTCTGGGTTTTCTGCTACTATATTATTGTTTTAAGCCTACTTTGCTTATGGTCTTTGGTTTCATTGGCGGATTTGGCAGTTACTCTCTACTTGTTACTATTTGCTATTGTTGTTAGTCACTTTTCTTGGTGTTATTGATCGCTTATCAATTCCCTTTTGGCTTCCGGCCCTCGCCTAACACCATGAATGTTAATATTGTATCGTGCTATTACTAAAGTTTTATTATTCGGTCCGGGTTTTAGTTGCCTTACTTCTCCCCTCCCTCTGCTTTATTCGTTATTATAGTTTTCTACTGGAGTCCTGCTACTGTTATTGTTTATGCTTATTTAGCATAACGGTCTTTGGCCTCTCGGCCTTCTTGGCTAATTTACTCTTCCTATTTGCTATTGATGTTTCTTATTACGTAATATTATTCTATTTAATTTAAGCTGATTTATCATTCGGTTTGGGTCCTTGCCTTCATCTGCATATTCCTCCTTGTGCTCTTCCCACTTGGTGCCCTATGCCGGCTTCGTACGTTCCTTTTTGCAGCCACGACAAGCCGGAGCCCCCCCCCCCCCTCACCCCACTGCGGCGAGGAAGAGACCGCGAGCCGGATCTTCCTCTTATCACAGTTACACCGCGCTCCGTGCCTGTCTTTGGAGTGCCCGTCCTGCAATGGGTTCAGTCCCAGCTCCTAGTACTTGGAGTATCGTGAGATTTCACCCGTACTAGTGTTACTAGACAACGCAGTGGCGCCAGGATGCAGCCGCCCAGGGCCTACGTTAATTACTTTATATATATATATATATATATATATATATATATATATATATATATATATATATATATATATATATATATATATATATATATATATATATATATATATATATATCCCTTATTTATTGTGCTATATTAATGTTAATCCGTATCATTACTGTTATTTCAGTATTTTATTATGAGCATAAATTATTACGGTTTGGCGTCGCTTTCCTAATTTCATCTCCTACTCTGTGGCACTTTGCCGTCATGTTATTTACAATATTACTTTGTATTCTTAATATTATTCTTATTACAGTTACTGATCACTAGTTCCCTGGTGTCGACTTAACTTTGCACCCGTTCTACAAGATGTAGCCGAAGTTCTCGGTGTACTGCTGCTCTCGGATGCTCGTTGACAATACAAGGCTACACTCAACGGCTACTTAAGGCAGATTGCTTGGCTTCTCTTCAGTTCTATCATCCATTTGGAGGCTAACATGAGATGGAGACCAAGGGTAATGTTCCCCGCTCCCATACTTAGTAATTTGTTGTATTTGTCGCGCTTCGGACACAAGCATGTTACAGATATGCCTTAACGTATTGCTTTCTTATATTGCATTTATTTACATATCGACTTGATATTATATATGCATTCTATGGTATATGTATTGATTATATATGATTGTGTATTGTATTATAACAAATTGTATTTTTGAGCTACCCTTGCTGATTTACTTCTGGCTATCTTATCCTGCCTTTGTTCCTAGCAACGGTATTTAGCTCCCTTTCGCTGAAAGTTTTATTAGAATTTAGCTCCCTTACATTGCAACAGTATAGTGCAGGCGATGAGTCACAATAACGTGGCTAAAGTATGTTGACCAGACCACACCTAGAAGGTGAAGGGACGACGACGTTTCGGTCCGTCCTGGACCATTCTAAAGTAGATTCAAGTCTCAATCGACTTCAGAATGGTCCAGAACGGACCGAAAGGTCGTCGTCCCTTCACCTTCTAGTGTGGTCTGGTCTACAGTATAGTTATTATGCAAACTCTTATTCTCCTTCCTCCCACAGTGCTTTCTCCGTGCCAATGTTTCTATTTGGGGTTTCATCCAGGATTGTTAAATTAAGGAATCTTTTTAAATCCTGCGTCAGGGCACCCCCCCCTCTCCCTCTTACGCCTATCTCCTGCACTATTCTTATTAGCTAGGTCTCCATATTAATTCAGCTAGGGTTTACCCTTCTCAACCGAGTTCTTGCCTGTCATGTTACCACTGCATGCCCGCTTCTGCCCACCCTTACTGCCTTATTACTTTCAGCCCAGGGGAGGTGATCTACTCGGCAAAATCCAAATGCCCCAGTGACCAGGCAAGACTTCTCCAGGATGCTTCTCGCCGCCCTCGCAGCGCTAGGTTCGCCTCTAGCTGATTACGCCCCTCACTCCTTTAGAATTGGCAGGGCCACTCGGCTGTCTCTTGACGGGCTTGCCCCAACGGCGATAATGGCGGTCGGCAGGTGGAAGAGTGACGCTTTTACTTCCTACGTCAGGCAAGACGTCGTTGCTCTGCCACCCTGAGGTTTACCCCGCAGCCAGCGGGCACTCGCCCTTCGGTGGGGGGGGGGGGGGGTGGGTCTGGCCTGCGGGCCTGCGGAGTGGGAGTTCAGCGCCGGTCCCAAAGTGTTCTGCTGTCCGTAGCTATTTCTTTGCCTTTACAGCCATTCTAGGTACTAGTAAGCCCTACCTTTTAGTCAGGAAATCCTTATCTCCTTATTCCCCCTCCCTGTTCAGCTCGTTGTCGTGAGGGGGGCTTGGTGGGCGGGTGCCGGAGTTTGATGCTCCTTGGGACAGTCCTCTGCCCTTCTGTAGCCTTGTGCTCCTGCTGCTGTCCTCTCTAATTGTGCCGATCGACTTTTCCTTTTCCTTCTGTTTCGTTTTTCTCCCCCTCTTCTATCTGCTTGTTTCCTGCCGACCTTTTGCTTAATTTAGTTATTTGGACTTCTTCTATTTTGACGCCCGGGTGCTTGAGGAGGCATACTCTTGCACCCGTAGAACTGTATTACCCAACGTCTCGAGTGAGGGGAACCTTTTATTGTCAATCCCCCTTTCATCACTGAACCCGATCTCGACGGACTGACGGTTCTTAAGGTGGCGTTTGTGAGGCGTATACTCACGACGCACTCCTAGTGGGCCCCGGCAGGATCGGTGATAGCTTCTTGTTGGGTGTCCTACCTCTAATTGTGGCTCCATAAAATAATTTTTTTATTCAGGTAAGGTACATACATACAAGGTAAGATACAAAAGTTGATGGATTTATAGATAGAGCTAGTACATACAATGCCTAAAGCCACTATTACGCAAAGCGTTTCGGGCAGGTAAAACTGACTAAAACTTAATACTAATTGAGATTAAAGTATAAATTGTGTTGAGAAAAATAAGAGTAGAAAAAAGGGGGTGGGAGAAACATAGTAGAAAAAAGCAAAAATACAATTTGGTCAACAAAACAGCATTATTTAAAATAGAAGACATGGGTTGACATTTTGGGGGTGAGGTAACTACATTGAGTTAATTAGGTAGTACTAACATAATTGGAAAGGTCATTCCACATTAGAGGTCCCTTGATTTGTAAAGCATTTCTAGTTTGACTAAGTCGTACTCTTGGAATATCAAATAGGTATTTGTTTCTGGTGTGGTGCTCATGGGATCTGTTACAACCTTCTAGGAAGCTTTTAAGGTCAGAACTGACATTACAGTTCAGCGTTTTATATATAGAAAATACACACGAGAGGATGTGCAGGGACTTAATATCTAACATATTCAGAGATTTGAGTAAGGGTACCGAGTGATGTCTGAGGCCAGAGTGAGATATCCATGGTGGGTGTGGGGGTACATTCGTGGATGAATTTGTCACTCTTCGTATTTGTCGTTGAATGTTTTGTACTCAGGTTCGTGGGGTGGGCGACCAAGCCCTCGAGTCGGCCTGTATTGGAAGACCGGGCTCTGTAGCCCCCCCTGCGTTGGGCCCCGACCTGTCTCCTCCTTTGACCCTCCTGACTTCTTTCCTCCCTCCTCTGTGGTTGGGTCGAGCCTCAAGCCCCCAGTGGTGACCACTCGTCCCTTGGCGCGGCTAAGTCTCTCGTTGGTTGGTTGATTGATTGATTGATTGATGAAGATTAAGCCACCCAAAAGGTGGCACGGGCACGAATGGCCCGTAAGTGGTGGCCCATTTGAGCCATTACCAATATCAATAGATGATACTGGAGATCTGTGGAGGTGCGGCTGCACCCTGCGTGACGGGAGATGTCTCCCGTCAAGTCTCTCGTTGTGACTACTGCGCCTTTTAACCCCCCTCTGGGGCTTCTCAACGCCGTCTGCGCCACGGCCACATTCGCTCGATTCCTTCCCGTACTGATGCGTATCAAGCCTTGTTTGGTCCCACTTCATGGGCCAAATACTTTAATCTCCTCCCTCTTGATTCTGCGCCTCCTGACGATTTTCTCCCTCCATCGGTATCTTGTTGATTCCGTGCATGCATCTGTTGCCTTCAACCCCACTCGTCTCGGTACACGTGTTGTTGCTGTTCCTTCTCAGGATGCAGCTTCCCGCTTGGCTGCCTTATTCTGCCTTGGCGAGATCCCTGTTCGGGTCTCAAAGAACGCTCGGTTGAATGCCAGTGTTGGCCCTATTCTCCTCCCGCCCCATGTTGCGACCGGTGTTCGGAATCTGCAGGATTGTCACGATGATATTCGGCATATCCTTGATGCCCAAGGCCATTTTGTCCTCCAGGTAGACTCGTTTACTCGTCCCCCCCCCCCTCATGGTTATCGCCGTCAACTCCTTCGGGTTGTGAAGATTACTTTGATGGTAGGACTCTCCATCCTCTGTCATTCTTGCTGGTGCCAGTGCTCTGTCCAGGAGTACATTCCTTCTCCTAGGCTCTGTAACAAGTGCTGGAGGTTTGGGCATGGTGCCTTCCGCTGCTTTGGGACTGTCTTTCCTCTGTGTGGGGGCGAAGGTCACTCTAAGTTGGGGTGCAATTCTCCCCAGGCTCGTTGCTTCAACTGCGGTGAGGCTCATTCTACCTTCTCCCGTGTGTGTATTCATTACAAGCTTGAGGCAGCCGTCCTCAACTTGAAGCACCAGGAGCGTTTGTCTTTTCCTGAGGCGAGGCCCAGGTTCCCCGGCTCCCGCCTTGTGCTAACGTCTCTTATGCTCTTGTGTTGCGCTCTTCCTCTCCTCGTCCTTCCCACCTTCCTCACTCACAACCGTTTCCGGGCCTTTGACCCTGATACGCCCACTGCCCCCACTGTTTCTTTGAATTCTGTTCCGAATGGTCCCCCTCCTGGTTCTCTGTCTGGGGTGCCCCTTCTTTCTACCCGGTCTGTCATGTCTCCTGTCTTATTCCTCGTCTCCCTCCGATCCTCCTTCCCATCCTTCTCCTCCGTCTATTGACTCTCCCCGCCGCCTGTTAGTGCGGGATGATGTCCATCGCTCTCCTAATGGCCGTCGTGTGTGCTCTCGTTCAGCTACGTACGTTCCTCGTTCGTACGTAGTTCCTGGGACACCTGTCTCTAAGTCAGAGGAGTAAGCCTGGCTCCTCTCCTTCCTCCTCCCCGCGGGTAAGAAGGCTTCGCTTTCTTCCTTGGCCCCTGCTTCTGACCCTTTCACTCCTTCCCCTCCCATTTCGGTAGTTGTGCCCCCTGTTCCTGCTATGGAGGTTTCTTTGGACCCCGCTTCCTCTCGGTTGCTGCCCTTGAGGTGCGCTTCCCTCTTTCTCTTCCCCCCATTTTCCTGCTGCTTTTTGTCGCGAATTGTATTTGTGCTGCTTTTCAGCCATGTTTCCCCCCTTCTTAACTCTTTTTTTTTCTCTACTCATTTTGGTCCTTATGCTCAATTAGTATTAAGCCTTAGTCATTTAAACTTTTACATGCCCGAAACGCTTTGCGTAATAGTGGCTTTAGGCATTGTATGTACTAGCCCTATCTATAATCATCACTCTGTAAATCTCTTGTATGTATGTACCCTACCTAAATAAACATTTGATTTGATTTGCTGTCCTTGACTGCTCCTCTCGGTTGTCTCCTCCTTCCTCCTCCCCGGACCCCGCCCGTCCGCCTCTGGTCTGTTCTCCCTCTCTCCCGCTTCCTTCTCCGTCTTTGCTCAGTTTACCCATCCCCCTAACCCTGACTTTGCTGACCCTGATCTTTAGCGTGCCATGTTGCTCTTTTGCCTTTGTTTCTTCTTCTTGTTCTCTGTAATCCTTTCTCTTCTCGTCGGTCTATTCTTCAATGGAACGTTCGAGGTTATTACGCAAATTTCCTTGAACTGCAACTTCTGATTTCGCGGTTTTCGCCCCTTTGTGTGTCTCCAGGAGCTGATGCTCGTCTGGTCGCTTTCCTTACTCTTCCCCCCCCCCCCCACCCCTCCCCAGCTGTTGCTGGGGCTCCTAACTCTTCTGCTCTCTTGATTCGCTCTGATGTTCCCTTTGTCCCCTTACTTTTTCCTTCGCCTCTCCATTGTTCTGCTGCTCGTATCTTTGTGGGAAATGGTACACGGTTTGTTCCATTTATCTCCCCGAGTGTCCCGCTTTCTCTTCCTGATCTGAAACTCCTACTGGACTCCTGCCGGAGCCTCTGCTCCTGCTGGGTGATTTCAATTGTCATTCCCTTTGGGTGATGTTCTGACGAACACCTGAGGTCGCCTTCTTGAGCCGTTATATCCTCTCTTCTTCCCTGTCTTCTGAATTCTGGTGAGCCCATGCATTTGGACTCTCGGACTTGTACCCTTTCCTGTCTTGATCTTTCTCTTTGCTAGTCTTCTTTTTACTTGGATTTCACGTGGCAGGTTCTTGATGACCTCCATGGCAGTGACCATTTCCCCATCCTTGTTACCTTTTTCTCTTTTCACCCTCCCCTCTCCTTCCCTAGATGGCAGTTTGCTAAAGTGGACTATTTACCCTCAGTGCTGCTCTCTGACCTCTCCCTTCTGCTTCCCTCGCTCTCCTTTTTCACGAGTCTTTGAAGCTGCCCTCCGCTCTATTCCTCGC
>WNGS01092210.1:5226903-5252339 GCA_020271785.1 Procambarus virginalis
GAAGTGTGTGTGGTGGTAGTGTGTTGTAGTGGTAGTGTGTGGTGGTGGTGGTAGTGTGTGGTGGTGGTAGTGTATGTGGTGGTATTGTGTGGTGGTGGAAGTGTGTGGTGGTGTAGTGTATGTGGTGGTAGTGTGTGGTGGTGTTAGCGGTGTGGTGGGTGGTGTTTGTCATGGTAGTGTGTGGTGGAGTGTGTGGTGGTGGTAGTGTGTGGTGGTGTTAGTGTTTTTTGGTTGTAGTGTGTTGTCATGGGTGGTGGTGGTAGTCTGTGGTGGTGGTAGTTGTGGTGGTGGTAGTGTGTGTTGGTGTAGTATGTGGTGGTGGTAGTGTGTAGTGGTGGTAGTGTGTGGTGGTGTAAGTGTGTGGTGGTGGTAGTGTCGTGGTGGTAGTGTGTGGTGGTAGTGTGTGGTGGTGGTAGTGTGTGGTGATGGTAGTGTGTGGTGGTGGTAGTGTATGGTGGTGGTAGTGTGTAGTGGTAGCGTGTGGTGGAAGTGTGTGGTGGTGGTAGGTGTGGTGGTGGTAGTGTGTGGTGATGGTAGTGTGACGATAATCTCTTCCCAGAGTTGAGCCTGCTATATCTTATTATTATCACGTTCTCAACAATATTCAAGATACGTTTCATAGTGGCTTAACGTATATATCAAGAAGCCACACGCACCTGCAACTCCCTCCTTTCCCCCACTTCTGCACACCTGGCCGATGGCGCGACGGCTCAGCCCCAGACAAACTACTGTTACTGGACGCCCTGCATTCTCATTGGCCACCCGAGATTACACCACTCCAGTCCTACGCCAATCACATTCCTCGCCTAGCCAATGTCAGGACAGCCAGCAGCTCTCTCTCCAGAATATCTTGTGCTCTCACGCTATGAACACCTAAGTGACTCACCTCGTGTGATCAAATAGAGGCTTATAGCTAGCGCATATATTCCCCGCACTTATATTAATTTTGCTTGCTTTTGTATATCACTTCTCCTCCCCGTTAACGTAATCTAGTGTTATGTTCATATATTTTTCCACTTGTTATTCTGCACAATTAAGCCAAGATTTTTTTGCCTTTATTTCAATTTGTTTTTTAGTGTTATTAAAGTACATTGTTTATTATTGTGTTTTATGTCTCTTCCCTTACCTTACCACAGATTATCAAACACGCAGTCATTCTTTTTTTTTCTCTTTTTTTTTCTTTTTGTTTTTTATATGTGGCCTGGCTTTGACATCTGCCAGTGGAAGACTGCTGACCACCATACTCCACTACTTTACCGTCACATATAATTAGAGGCCTGTCCTAGGAGCTGCACTCAGGTATTGGTAATTGTGGTAAGAGTACTTGGCTTTCATTCCCTTGCTTTAATATTTACATTAATTACTTTTATATGGTGCTGTGTTTATTGTACATTACGGGAGTAGCATATGGTGAGAGTGAGACAACTTTGGATTACGTGGTGACTGTCGGCCTCAGTCATACTCTTAATTGGTCGTCTCCCCCTTCCTTGTTATGCCCCGTGTTTAACATCTTTTGTCCCCAGATATTTCTCACTTTCTGACAGATTATCACATAGGTACCCTGGTACTGTGGTCTGTCTCCGGGTCAATAGCACCTAAATTCTGCAATCCGACTCTAGGAGGAAATAGAGGACTACAGTTCCTCTGGCACGAACTTTTATCAGCGAGTTGGGACCTCGCCGATAGTTCTCGTCACCAGTTGACACTCGCACCCCTACTCGTCGGTCAGAATTGATGGTACTTACTCAAGGTAGGGAATTAGCTTTCTTTCTCTTGAGCACGAAGTTGGCTAATTCTGTAAGTACCATATTCAATTTCAGTGGGTACCTTGCTTATGTTCTATAGTGACTCGGCAAGGTATGACTACATTTTTGGACTACCTAATTTATTTTGAAGCCATTTAGTGTTTCACTTGTCTTTTGAACTCAGTTTCCACTAATTAGTAGGATTTTCTTGCCTTTATCCTCCCACAGTGAGTACCGGGTACAAGATTTCCTGCGACTTTAATCATTTACCATCTTGAATTAACTTTAATTATTGATAATTCCCCACAGGATAGGTATCAGTTACCACGTTTCCTGTTTCTGGCATTCACCTTATTCTCAGTATATTCGTGTCTCTCCATTTATTTGCCATTTTTCACAATGTTTCGTCTCCAAGCTTTCAAGGCAGATCCAGAAAGTGAAATTGGGAACTTACGTCATGCTAAGAGGGTCGAATTGATAACTCTTGCACATGAGTATCACTTGGAAGTTCCCACTGGAGCCAACAAATATGCCATACATAACATAATTTTAGATCACCTTGAGGACGAAGGTATTATAGATTCTGATACTCACGAACAATATACCATTTCAGATAAGCAAGATTTGACGGCAATGAAACTCAAAATCGAGCTCGCAAAGCTCGAGAAAGAGCAACAGCAAGCCGCCCTACAACAACAGCAGGAAGCAGCTGCAATCAGAAAGGAAGAACAAGAACGAGAAATCCGCCTCAAAGAGCGTGAGGCAGCCCTAGCAAAGGAAGCAGCTGCCATAAGGAAAGAAGAGAGTGAAAGAGAAGCTCTACTCCTTCGAGGACAACAAGAACGTGAGTTGGCCCTATTCAAAGAGCGTGAAAAAATACAGCTTGAAGTAAAACAACGACAACTCGAGATGCAGCATGAACACGACAAACGGCAGGAAGAAACAGCTCTAGACTGTCGTAACAGAGAACTCGCGATGGACGCTACACACCAAGCTCAACTCCAACAAGCTGCAGCTAGTCTTCCTCCAATTTTCAATGTCTCACAGGCAAGTAAGTTAATGCCCCCGTTCCTAGAAACGGAGGTTGATGTTTTCTTCACAACTTTTGAGACCCTTGCTAATCAACTTAATTGGCCTGACGACCAATGGGCTACCCTTCTCCGAGTACATTTAACAGGTAGAGCAGCAGTCACACTCAGCACTTTGGCATCGGAAAACGACTACAACACCCTGAAGCAAGCTGTGTTGGACGCCTACCTTCTCTCCACCGAAAGCTATCGACGAAAGTTCCGTGACTACGTAAAGGCAAGTACCACCACCTTCCTAGAGTTTGCTAACAACAAAAGGAGATATTTCATGAAATGGCTGGAGGCCGCACATGTCTCTACTTTTTCAGAGCTTGTCAACCTCATGTTGGTTGAAGAATTCTTGAGACGTGTACCTCCTCCTGTCCGCCTATACTTAGCAGACAAGGAAGAGACCGATTTGGTGAGATGCGCGAAGTCAGCTGACACTTACAGCCTCATCCACCGACTGACACCAGAACAACCTACCAGTAAGAAGTCTTGGTACAGTTACGAGAAAGTGAGCCCAGATCAAGGTACCTCTCAACTGTACTGCAGGTATTGTCGATTATATGGACACACCATCGAAAAGTGTGGTAAGTCCCAATCTAAAGGAAACCAAGAACTTAATAAGAACAAACCAACTCACCCTAAGTCCGGTAAGCCTGTAATGAATGTTGGTGTTCATTTTAATGATCTCTCTCTTTTTAGCAAGCATCTGTATCCAGGAACTATCTCTACCCACTGTTCAGATTCAGAGGGACGTTTCGGACTTAAGATCTTACGGGACACAGCGGCTCTACAATCGATCGTCTTGAAATCAGCTGTGCCCAACGTCGCCTACACAGGAGAGACTGTATTCATCACTGACCTTACTGCTACTACTCCTTATCCTCTTGCCAGAGTCCACCTAGATTGTCCCTTTGTGACCGGTGAAGTCCAAGTCGCCGTCAGGGAAAAGCCTTTTCCCATGCCTGGAGTGCAACTTCTCCTAGGCAACGACTTGGCAGAAGACCTACAACCAAACAACCTGATTGTCAAGGACATATCCCAGGTGGGTAACTCTGTGTTGGATAACCCAATTTTTAAGCATGTTCCAGCCAAGGTTCAAGAGAGTGATGAAGGTTCTCCTCCTGTTATGGTGACCACCCGTGCTCAAGCTGCACGACCACAGCCAGCTGACTCTACTGCTACCGCTGTCCCTCAAGACCCTTCGAAACTACCCCCTAATCTGACCGCTTTGGAGTTCCGTAAGTTACAGAGAGATGATCTTACCTTGACACCATTATTCTTTCAGGCTGAGACCCAATCCGACAGTATTCCTGGGTTCTTTATGGAGAACGAATTACTCTATCGCAGATATAGACCCAGTAAACTGAAGGAAGAGGACGATTGGGCGAACGTTGAACAGCTAGTGATACCTACCAGCCTGCGGCCCACGATTCTACACCTGGCCCACGGAGCTCTATCACACTACGGGTTTAACAAGACATACCATGGAATTCGTCAAGATTACTACTGGCCAGGTATGGTTAATGACGTAAAAAAGTTTGTGCAACAATGCCACGTGTGCCAGAAAGCAGGGAAACCTAACGTTTCAGTTCCCAGAGCACCACTGGTACCCATCCAGGTGCCTGAGGAACCATTCCACAGACTTATTATTGACTGTGTTGGTCCTTTGCCTCGGACCAGTGCCGGCAACGCCTATATCTTAACCATCCTGTGTCCTACCACCAGATTCCCGATAGCAGTTCCAGTGAAAATTATTACGACTGCTACAGTGGTGAAGAATCTACTGAAAATCTTCACCCAGTATGGATTTCCGAGGGAGATTCAGAGCGACTGTGGCACCAACTTCACCAGTGATCTCTTCAAACGGACTCTGGAGGAGTTCAACATCAAACAAGTACTGTCCAGCCCCTATCATCCTGCTTCACACGGTTCTCTTGAACGTAGTCATCAGACTATCAAGGCACTCTTAAAAAAGTTTTGTAATGAGACCTCAAAGGATTGGGATAGGCAACTTGATCTCATCATGTGTATTTTCAGAAGTCTTCCTAACGAGTCACTAGGAGTATCTCCTTATGAGATGCTCTACGGACGTAAGTGCCGTACTCCTCTCAAGGCTTTCAGGACTCTCTACGTGATGCCACCTTCAGTGAGCATCAGAATGTGCCCAGTTTCTTCAAAACCTCCGACACATTCTAGAGAGGGTCCATTCATTTGCCAACAACAACCTACAGAAAGCTTTGGCATCGGAAAACGACTACAACACCCTGAAGCAAGCTGTGTTGGACGCCTACCTTCTCTCCACCGAAAGCTATCGACGAAAGTTCCGTGACTACGTAAAGGCAAGTACCACCACCTTCCTAGAGTTTGCTAACAACAAAAGGAGATATTTCATGAAATGGCTGGAGGCCGCACATGTCTCTACTTTTTCAGAGCTTGTCAACCTCATGTTGGTTGAAGAATTCTTGAGACGTGTACCTCCTCCTGTCCGCCTATACTTAGCAGACAAGGAAGAGACCGATTTGGTGAGATGCGCGAAGTCAGCTGACACTTACAGCCTCATCCACCGACTGACACCAGAACAACCTACCAGTAAGAAGTCTTGGTACAGTTACGAGAAAGTGAGCCCAGATCAAGGTACCTCTCAACTGTACTGCAGGTATTGTCGATTATATGGACACACCATCGAAAAGTGTGGTAAGTCCCAATCTAAAGGAAACCAAGAACTTAATAAGAACAAACCAACTCACCCTAAGTCCGGTAAGCCTGTAATGAATGTTGGTGTTCATTTTAATGATCTCTCTCTTTTTAGCAAGCATCTGTATCCAGGAACTATCTCTACCCACGGTTCAGATTCAGAGGGACGTTTCGGACTTAAGATCTTACGGGACACAGCGGCTCTACAATCGATCGTCTTGAAATCAGCTGTGCCCAACGTCGCCTACACAGGAGAGACTGTATTCATCACTGACCTTACTGCTACTACTCCTTATCCTCTTGCCAGAGTCCACCTAGATTGTCCCTTTGTGACCGGTGAAGTCCAAGTCGCCGTCAGGGAAAAGCCTTTTCCCATGCCTGGAGTGCAACTTCTCCTAGGCAACGACTTGGCAGAAGACCTACAACCGACCAACCTGATTGTCAAGGACATATCCCAGGTGGGTAACTCTGTGTTGGATAACCCAATTTTTAAGCATGTTCCAGCCAAGGTTCAAGAGAGTGATGAAGGTTCTCCTCCTGTTATGGTGACCACCCGTGCTCAAGCTGCACGACCACAGCCAGCTGACTCTACTGCTACCGCTGTCCCTCAAGACCCTTCGAAACTACCCCCTAATCTGACCGCTTTGGAGTTCCGTAAGTTACAGAGAGATGATCTTACCTTGACACCATTATTCTTTCAGGCTGAGACCCAATCCGACAGTATTCCTGGGTTCTTTATGGAGAACGAATTACTCTATCGCAGATATAGACCCAGTAAACTGAAGGAAGAGGACGATTGGGCGAACGTTGAACAGCTAGTGATACCTACCAGCCTGCGGCCCACGATTCTACACCTGGCCCACGGAGCTCTATCACACTACGGGTTTAACAAGACATACCATGGAATTCGTCAAGATTACTACTGGCCAGGTATGGTTAATGACGTAAAAAAGTTTGTGCAACAATGCCACGTGTGCCAGAAAGCAGGGAAACCTAACGTTTCAGTTCCCAGAGCACCACTGGTACCCATCCAGGTGCCTGAGGAACCATTCCACAGACTTATTATTGACTGTGTTGGTCCTTTGCCTCGGACCAGTGCCGGCAACGCCTATATCTTAACCATCCTGTGTCCTACCACCAGATTCCCGATAGCAGTTCCAGTGAAAAATATTACGACTGCTACAGTGGTGAAGAATCTACTGAAAATCTTCACCCAGTATGGATTTCCGAGGGAGATTCAGAGCGACTGTGGCACCAACTTCACCAGTGATCTCTTCAAACGGACTCTGGAGGAGTTCAACATCAAACAAGTACTGTCCAGCCCCTATCATCCTGCTTCACAGGGTTCTCTTGAACGTAGTCATCAGACTATCAAGGCACTCTTAAAAAAGTTTTGTAATGAGACCTCAAAGGATTGGGATAGGCAACTTGATCTCATCATGTGTATTTTCAGAAGTCTTCCTAACGAGTCACTAGGAGTATCTCCTTATGAGATGCTCTACGGATGTAAGTGCCGTTACTCCTCTCAAGGCTTTCAAGGACTCTCTACGTGATGCCACCTTCAGTGAGCATCAGAATGTGCCCCAGTTTCTTCAAAACCTCCGACACATTCTAGAGAGGGTCCATTCATTTGCCAACAACAACCTACAGAAAGCCCAGGAGAGGATGAAGACTCGTTACGACCAACACTGCCAAGTAAGGAAGTTTAAACCGGGAGACTTAGTTCTTGCCTATTTCCCTATCCCAGGTTCTCCTTTACAGAACAAGTTTTCAGGACCCTATCGTGTTAAGGAGTGCCGGAACAACTTAAACTACGTTCTCGAAACCCCTGATAGGCGGCGGAAGACCCAGCTGTGCCACATTAACTTGCTGAAACTTTACCAGGGTGTTCCTCCCACTGTGCTAACCACCTATTCTACATTTACAGGACCATATAGCCACAGTGAGACGTTCCCTGCTTCTCCTTCCGAAAGCACTGACACTGAGACAGCGCTTTCTAATTCGGAAATCCTTGCTAACATCAATGCTCATTTTTCAGACAATAATTGTGCTCCTCTATCATATTCTAATACATCTCTCGCCTCGCCAGATATCACCAAGTCTCCCATCCTCCATATCGACGCCAGTGGTACCGGCAAAGTGGATGACCTGGTACAACAAGGCGAAGAGACTCTTCGTACCAACTACCATAAACGACACCACAAGCAACAAGGAGTTACGATCATCGTCCTGATCAGACAACACTTTGCTCCATACCTGCAAAGTACTCAGTCCACCACCATCTACATGGACCACAACCATCTTCACTTCCTACAGCCAGCCCTACAGAGATTGCCACACCCAGAAGCCTGACTACACCATATCAGACGCCCTCTCCAGCATCACTGAGGTAGAGCCAGCTCCACCTCCCACTCTACCTCCCGAGAACGTGACTCCACCAGAACCGCAGGCTTCGGGGGAGAGTTGTGACGATAATCTCTTCCCAAAGATTGAGCCTGCTATATCTTATTATCATCACGTTCTCAACAATATTCAAGATACGTTTCATAGTGGCTTAACGTATATATCAAGAAGCCACACGCACCTGCAACTCCCTCCTTCCCCCCACTTCTGCACACCTGGCCGACGGCGCGACGGCTCAGCCCCAGACAAACTACTGTTACTCGACGCCCTGCATTCTCTTTGGCCGCCCGAGAACACACCACTCCAGTCCTACGCCAATCACATTCCTCGCCTAGCCAATGTCAGGACAGCCAGCAGCTCTCTCTCCAGAATATCTTGTGCTCTCACGCTATGAACACCTAAGTGACTCACCTCGTGTGATCAAATAGAGGCTTATAGCTAGCGCATATATTCCCAGCACATATATTAATTTCGCTTGCTTTTGTATATCACTTCACCTCCCCGTTAACGTAATCTAGTTTTATGTTCATTTATTTATCCACTTGTTATTCTGCACAATTAAGCCAAGATTTTTTTGCCTTTATTTCAATTTGTTTTTTAGTGTTATTAAAGTACATTGTTTATTATTGTGTTTTATGTCTCTTCCCTTACCTTACCACAGATTATCAAACACGCAGTCATTATTTTTTTTCTCTTTTTTTTCTTTTTGTTTTTATATGTGGCCCAGCCATAACATCTGCCAGTGGAAGACTGCTGACCACCATACTCCACTACTTTACCGTCACAGTAGTTTGTGGTGGTGTTAGTGTGTGTGGTGGTAGTGTGTGGTAGTGGTAGTGTATGTGGTGGTATTGTGAGGTGGTGGAAGTGTGTGATGGTGGTAGTGTGTGGTGGTGGTAGTATGTTGTGGTAGTGTGTGGTGGTGGTAGTGTGTGGTGGTGGTAGTGTGTGGTGGTGGTAGTGTATGGTGGTGGTAGTGTGTGGTGGTGTGTGTGTGGTGGTAGTGTGTTGTGATGGTAGTGTGTGGTGGTAGTGTGTGGTGGTGGCAGTGTGTGTAGTGGTAGTTTGTGGTGGTGGTAGTGAGTGGTGGTGGTAGTGTGTGTTGGTGGTAGTGTGTGTTGTTGGTAGTGTGTGTGGTGGTAGTGTGTGGTGGTGGAAGTGTGTGGTGGTGGTAGTGTGTGGTGGTGGTAGTGTGTGGTGGTGGTAGTGTGTGGTTGTAGTGTGTGGTGGAAGTGCGTGGTGGTGGTAGTGTGTGGTGGTGGTAGTGTGTGGAGGTGGTAGTGTGTGTTGGTGGTAGTGTGTGTTGGTGGTAGTGTGTGTGGTGGTAGTGTGTGGTGGTGGAAGTGTGTGGTGGTGGTAGTGTGTGGTGGTGGTGGTGGTAGAGTGGGGGGGTGGTGGGAGTGTGTGATGCTGGTGTGTGGTAGTGGTGGTGGTGGTAGTGTGTGGTGGTGGTGGTAGTGTGTGGTGGTGGTAGTGTGTACTCACCTAATTGTACTCACCTAATTGTGCTTGCGGGGGTTGAGCTTTGGCTCTTTGGTCCCGCCTCTCAACTGTCAATCAACAGGTGTACAGATTCCTGAGCCTACTGGGCTCTATCATATCTACACTTGAAACTGTGTATGGAGTCAGCCTCCACCACATCACTGCCTAATGCATTCCATTTATTAACTACTCTGACACTGAAAAAATTCTTTCTAACGTCTCTGTATCTCATCTGGGTACTAAGTTTCCACCTGTGTCCCCTTGTTCGTGTCCCACCCGTGGTGAAGAGTTTGTCTTTGTCCGCCCTGTCAATTCCCCTGAGAATTTTGTAGGTGGTTATCATGTCTCCCCTTACTCTTCTGTTTTCCAGGGATGTGAGGTTCAGCTCCTTTAGCCTTTCCTCGTAGCTCAATCCTCTCAGTTCCGGGACGAGCCTGGTGGCATACCGCTGAATCTTCTCTAACTTTGTCTTGTGTTTAACTAGGTATGGACTCCAGGCTGGAGCTGCATACTCCAGGATTGGTCTTACATAAGTGGTATACAGGGTTCTGAAAGATTCCTTACACAAATTTCTAAAGGCAGTTCTTATGTTGGCCAGTCTAGCATATGCCGCTGATGATATTCTTTTGATATGGGCTTCTGGGGACAGGTTCGGTGTGATATCAACCCCAGATCTTTCTCTCTATTTGACTCTTGCAGGATTTCCCCTCCCAAATGATACCTTGTGTTCAGCCTCCTGCTCCCTTCTCCTAATTTCATCACCTTACACTTTCCCGAGTTGAACTTTAGCAGCCATTTTCTAGACCATTCCTCCAGTTTATCCAGGTCATCCTGTAGTCTCTGTCTATCTTCATCCGTCTTGATTCTTCTCATAATTTTTGCATCATCAGCAAACATTGAGAGGAATGAGTCTATACCCTCCGGAAGATCGTTCACATATATTAGAAACAGGATGGGTCCAAGTACTGAGCCCTGTGGGACTCCGCTGGTGACATCTCGCCACTCTGATGTCTCCCCCCTCACCGTTACTCGCTGTTTCCTGTTGCTTAAGTACTCCCTTATCCACTGGAGCACCTTCCCTTTTACTCCTGCCTGTTGCTCCAACTTTTTTAACAGCCTTTTGTGCGGTACTGTGTCAAAGGCTTTTTGGCAATCCAGGAAAATGCAGTCTGCCCACCCTTCTCTTTCCTGCCTAATTTTTGTTGCTGGTGGTGGTAGTGTGTGGTGGTGGTAGGTGTGTTTTTGGTAGTGTGTTGTTGGTGGTAGTGTGTGGGTGATTAGTATTGTGTGCTGGTGGTAGTGTGTGTTGGTGGGAGTGTGTGTTGGTGGTAGTGTGTGGTGGTGGTAGTGTGTGTGGTGGTAGTGTGTGGTGGTGTTAGTGTGTGGTGGTTGTAGTGTGGGTGGCGGTAGTGTGTGGTGGTGAGGTAGTGTGTGGTGGTGGTATGGTGTTTGGTGGTTGTGTTGTGGTGGTATTGTGTGTGGTGAAGGTGTGATGGTGGTAGTGTGTGGTGTGGTAGTGTGTGGTGGTGGTAGTATGTGGTGGAAGTGTGTGGTGGTGGTAGTGTGCGGTGGTGGTAGGTGTGGTGGTGGTAGTGTATGGTGGTGGTAGTGTATGGTGGTGGTAGTGTGTGTTGGTGTTAGTGTGTGTGGTGGTAGTGTGAGGTGGTGGTAGTGTGGTGGTGGNTCCATCACCATTTCCAAGAGTTGTTATAAAGGCGTCAACAGTGATACCATTTTAAGCCAAATGTTCTTATAAACTAGGTTATAAAATGCTTAAACTATTCCGTGAGATTTAAATTAGGTTACATGAATTATATACATACATATACATTTTTATAAAATTTATACATTCATTCAGACACTAGCGCATACAGAACAAAAATAATAGGTAAATATTATGAACACTGTCACTCTAATCAAATATTATGCAAACACATAATTGGTAATACTACACAGACTCGCACACATGTAGGCAAACATGAACACGTCCACATATGGACACACAGCGCCACCAACACACCCACAAACACACTATAAGAATGGCATAGCACCCAAAGCAAAGGACCAACCTAAGCTTCTATGGACTTCCATCAGAAGGATGATGCATGGACCCGATTCATGAAAAAATGAGGAGCTTCAACAAGTAGATACAGAAGAGGAAATGATCAGACCGAGAAGTAATACAATAAGGAACATTGTACTGAAGCAACTGACCCATAACAACGTTAACAAGATCACCAGCAGTTATAAACAGATACACCCTAATAGACATATATATTATTTATTTATTTTACTTATTTTATTATTTATATACAAGAAGGTACATTGGGTTTGTGAGAATACATAGCATAGCATTTACAATCTTGTAAAGCCACTAGTACGCGCAGCGTTTCGGACAGAAAGCAAATCACTCACACAGCAATTAACAAAGCAAATCAATCAACAGTTATAAACAAGAACATACGATCAAATACATTATTAACATAGTTTATGGCCACAATCAAGAGTCCATAATCAGGTACATGTCTGCACATATGTACACGGACATACGCGAAGAGCTCAATAGCAAACTCTAAAATAAAATACAATTAGGAATCATGCAGTGTTGCAAAACATTGCATTGATAGCAATGTGACTTAAATACTGGGCCAGGCCCAGAGTCCTGATCTCAACACCCATTATTTTATTACTAACATCTGTGTTGACAAAAATTAATTACAATTTTGTAATTGACTGAGGAAGCCTCACCTCCGCCACACGCCCAAATGTACAGGTTCTCTACAAATTATTGACCCCATTATCAGCTTTGATAAATTCCTTACTGTAGGAGTCCTCTTGAAACAATTTACAGTAATTAATAACACGATTCAAGATGAGAGATATTTTTTCTTCCATGATTTGTGTGTCAGTCACTATGGCTACAGTGACAACAGTGAAGGTGACCTACCATCCACTACAGCTACAGTGACAACAGTGAAGGTGACCTACCATCCACTACAGCTACAGTGACAACAGTGAAGAGGCCTACCATCCACTACAGCTACAGTGACATCAGTGAAGAGGCCTACCACCCACTACAGTCACAGTGACAACAGTGAAGGTGACCTACCACCCACTACAGTCACAGTGACAACAGTGAAGGTGACCTACCACCCACTACAGTCACAGTGACAACAGTGAAGAGGCCTACCATCCACTACAGCTACAGTGACATCAGTGAAGAGGCCTACCATCCACTACAGCTACAGTGACAACAGTGAAGAGGCCTACCATCCACTACAGCCACAGTGACATCAGTGAAGAGGCCTACCACCCACTACAGTCACAGTGACAACAGTGAAGGTGACCTACCACCCACTACAGTCACAGTGACAACAGTGAAGGTGACCTACCACCCACTACAGCCACAGTGACAACAGTGAAGGTGACCTACCACCCACTACAGCCACAGTGACAACAGTGAAGGTGACCTACCACCCACTACAGCTACAGTGACAACAGTGAAGGTGACCTACCACCCACTACAGCCACAGTGACAACAGTGAAGGTGACCTACCACCCACTACAGTCACAGTGACAACAGTGAAGGTGACCTACCACCCACTACAGCCACAGTGACAACAGTGAAGGTGACCTACCATCCACTACAGCCACAGTGACAACAGTGAAGGTGACCTACCACCCACTACAGCTACAGTGACAACAGTGAAGGTGACCATCCACTACAGCCACAGTGACAACAGTGAAGGTGACCACCCACTACAGCTACAGTGACAACAGTGAAGGTGACCATCCACTACAGCTACAGTGACAACAGTGAAGGAAACAGTAATGTGTCATGGGTAACCAACTCAACAATTACTGTACAGATATTTTCCAGGAAAATGTAACACAGTTCCAAGAAAACAATCACTCTGCAATTGTGAAAAATTTGCAATTGCAAAAAGACGGCTGAAACAATACGAAGAAATTAACAATGTGCTACACCAGAAGAGAGGTGGTAGGCCTAGTGACTGGCAACAGGATAACAGGGTTAACCAGACCACACACTAGAAGTTGAAGGGACGACGACGTTTCGGTCCGTCCTGGACCATTCTCAAGTCGCTTGCTCATAAGTTATTGGGGGAATACAAACCTGGTTATGCGTATGGGAATATCAAGACCCACAAGCCTGGACATCCTGGAGAATGGTCCAGGACGGACCGAAACGTCGTCGTCCCTTCAACTTCTAGTGTGTGGTCTGGTTAACATACTTCAGCCACGTTATTGCGACTCGTCGCCTGCATAAGGATAACAGGGATTCGTGATGTGTTTAGCCCAAGTGTTAAGCAGTTAGTGTGGTGATCTAGCCGGGATCTGTTAGCGTCGCGTGTTCCACAGATCACAACTAAACATGCTTCTTAAGGCTTGGAATTAAATCAGTTATCTTACTGGTGTGCTGCACATAGCACCGCTCCTGTGCCAGGTATGTCCAATACGGGCTCACCATAGCCCGTGCTACTTGCACCGCTCCTGTGCCAGGTAAGTCCAATACGGGCTCACCATAGCACGTGCTACTTGCACCGCTCCTGTGCCAGGTAAGTCCAATACGGGCTCACCATAACCCGTGCTACTTGTCCCGCTCCTGTGCCAGGTAAGTCCAATACGGGCTCATCATAGCCCGTGCTACTTGGAACTTGTTCCGAGTAGCTGAATCTATAACAACAACATAGTGTATTGTGTCTTGATAAAGCGGCTTAACGTGGAAGTTTTGCTGAATTCTGGGGCCAGATTCACGAAGAAGTTACGCAGGTACTTACGAACCTTACTATTAAAATGTAAATGTGTAATTTACTGAATTAAAGCAAAAATGTCTCGAGTTGTTACCAGTTGCCCCAAACTGTTTAAGATAGCTCCTACGATAATTAAATTATTGAGACTTATAATGGGGTTAATAATTTGTGGGCATATTGTTCAAGTGACACTGGGAACTACTGAACACTTCTACCACAATGTTGTGCCACTTTGGAAGAGAGAGAAACAGGGTTATCTTAGTCTTCGATCATCTGTCCTTCTCGTCCGTCCATCCTTTCCACCTCTTCCTCTCTCATCGATTGATTGATAAAGATTAAGCCACCCAAAAGGTGGCACGGGCACGAATAGCCGGTAAGTGGTGGCCCTTTTGAGCCATTATCAGTATCAATAGATGATACTGGAGATCTGTGGAGGTGCGGCTGCACCCTGCGTGACGGGAGATGTCTCCCGCTCTCTCATCGATTGATTGATTGATAAAGATTAAGCCACCCAAGAGGTGGCACGGGCATGAATAGCCCGTAAGTGGTGGCCCTTATGAGCCATTAACAGTATCGAGAGATGATACTGGAGATCTGTGGAGGTGCGACGGCACCCTGCGTGACGGGAGATGTCTCCCGGACCAAATGGTGGGCTCTCTTATCTTTCTCCTCGATCTTATATAGCTGCCTTTCGCCTCTCCATACACAGACTCAGACGTGGCTACAAGTGCTGCTGGGAGGTAATAAACCCAACGTGTATCAAACTCAACATTAATCCAACGAGAGCAGCTGTATTAGATGCTAATTCCAGTGACTATATTGATTAGAAAAGCAGTTGAAGTATGGGATACACTAGTGAACACTGCATCTACATCCGCCACCAAGATAATGTTATTAAAACAAGACTAAAACCAGTGCGCTAAAACACAAGCGAAAAAGAAACGGGGAAAAAGGAGGAAACCCCACCTCCATTTAAAACTTTGACCCAAATATCACAGTAACAAGGTTATTGCGAATAACTGAAGTCCATTACTATAGCCCGTGCTACATGGACATTTCGTCCTGAGTAGCTAAATCTGAAACAACAACAACAGCGCCTCTCCATCTGAGCCCTCCCCTGAGGTCCAGACACACTTCAAGGTGTGACATGACCAAAGATCACAATCACTCCAAACATCTACCACCTACGGGCTACTCATGCCCGTGCCACCTCTTGTGGTGGCTTAGTCTTCATCAATCAACCTTAGCCCTTCCCCCATTACGGGCTCACCATAGTCCGTGCTACATGGACCCTTCGTTCCGAGTAGCTAAATCTGAAACAACAACAACAAATAGCCCTTAACTCTCCTCCTGCGCTAGTGAGGGGCGCGAGGTGTCGTCGTAGTCCACCACGCTGGTGAGGGGCGCGAGGTGTCGTCATAGTCCACCACGCTGGTGAGGGGCGCGAGGTGTCGTCGTAGTCCACCACGCTGGTGAGGGGGCGCGAGGTGTCGTCGTAGTCCACCACGCTGGTGAGGGGGCGCGAGGTGTCGTCATAGTCCACCACGCTGGTGAGGGGCGCGAGGTGTCGTCGTAGTCCACCACGCTGGTGAGGGACGCGAGGTGTCGTCATAGTCCACCACGCTGGTGAGGGGCGCGAGGTGTCGTCGTAGTCCACCACGCTGGTGAGGGGACGCGAGGTGTCGTCGTAGTCCACCACGCTGGTGAGGGGACGCGAGGTGTCGTCATAGTCCACCACGCTGGTGAGGGGACGCGAGGTGTCGTCGTAGTCCACCACGCTGGTGAGGGGCGCGAGGTGTCGTCGTAGTCCACCACGCTGGTGAGGGGACGCGAGGTGTCGTCGTAGTCCACCACGCTGGTGAGGGGCGCGAGGTGTCGTCGTAGTCCACCACGCTGGTGAGGGGACGCGAGGTGTCGTCGTAGTCCACCACGCTGGTGAGGGGACGCGAGGTGTCGTCATAGTCCACCACGCTGGTGAGGGGCGCGAGGTGTCGTCGTAGTCCACCACGCTGGTGAGGGGACGCGAGGTGTCGTCGTAGTTCACCACGCTGGTGAGGGGACGCGAGGTGTCGTCATAGTCCACCACGCTGGTGAGGGGACGCGAGGTGTCGTCGTAGTCCACCACGCTGGTGAGGGGCGCGAGGTGTCGTCGTAGTCCACCACGCTGGTGAGGGGACGCGAGGTGTCGTCGTAGTCCACCACGCTGGTGAGGGGCGCGAGGTGTCGTCGTAGTCCACCACGCTGGTGAGGGGACGCGAGGTGTCGTCGTAGTCCACCACGCTGGTGAGGGGACGCGAGGTGTCGTCATAGTCCACCACGCTGGTGAGGGGCGCGAGGTGTCGTCGTAGTCCACCACGCTGGTGAGGGGACGCGAGGTGTCGTCGTAGTCCACCACGCTGGTGAGGGGACGCGAGGTGTCGTCATAGTCCACCACGCTGGTGAGGGGGCGCGAGGTGTCGTCGTAGTCCACCACGCTGGTGAGGGGCGCGAGGTGTCGTCATAGTCCACCACGCTGGTGAGGGGACGCGAGGTGTCGTCGTAGTCCACCACGCTGGTGAGGGGACGCGAGGTGTCGTCGTAGTCCACCACGCTGGTGAGGGGCGCGAGGTGTCGTCGTAGTCCACCACGCTGGTGAGGGGACGCGAGGTGTCGTCGTAGTCCACCACGCTGTCCCAGCAACGCTCGAAGTACAACAATTACAACCAGGTTGGAAAATGTAAGAATTTAGGGGCGGTTGTGCCTTAACTCGTGTAGTTAATGAGTTTCTGAACTGGTTATAGGGATCAATGATCCATGTGGGAGTATGTCTCCCAAGATCCTCCCACAGCTGACTTGAATGGCTCATTGCAGTGCACAGATCTTGTGCACAAAGCCTATTTCCCTTAATCCTGGATAGTTTTCTGGCATGTTGGGTATCTCCAGAATGCCCACTTAACCAGGAACACTGTTAAAATACGTAGGCCGCCGTATGTCTAGGCAGGAAGTAGATACAGGAAGAAGTTAAGCATACTGTCCATCAAGGGTCAGTGAGTACATGGCTGGTGTCCGCGTGGGACCGAGGGGAGACGCCAGCAGCGTCTGACCCCTGGGGTCAACCGGCGCGATGTTGAATAACAGCTATGACGTGTTCATGACGTCACTCCTGCTACTGCTCATCGAACGAGCTAATATGATTGGTTCCCGCTCATTTGCTGCAATGCTATTGGTCAAATTGTAACTTCTTTTGTGTTGTGTGCCACGAGATGCCCGGCACCCTTGCAAACTCATTCACGTGAGAGAGACCATACGAAGAGGACGTGTTCTGTTCTACCGGCCAATAGACTGATCACCGTCTATCCCTCACCGTCAAGTTAACTCAGCGTCTTTGCGATATACCACACTCGCCAGAATCACGAGTGGGAATATATTGTTTAGAAGCCTAAAGTGACAAATCTCCAGAGCGAAACAGACTGGTATCAGGTAACCCCTGGTGACAAAGATCGTCGTGAGTGACTTAGAGTGAACTAAGGCAGTGCCGCCGCCTAAGTAACCTGTGTGTGTGACCTTACCACAAGTGTACCTGCATGGTGTACCACAGCAGCCGCCAGCCGCCACTCATCCTGAGCGTGTACCTCAGTACCTCGAGCGCCCGCCGCTAGCTGTCGCCAGCCGCCGCCGCCCTAGCTCCTACGTGACGTCACCACCACCAGTGCCAGTGTGTGTGCGTGTGTCTGTCTGTTAAGCATACAGCACGCCCTACTCACGAAATCATCTCAAGATACTGCGAGTACCCTCCGTGTCTACGAGCGAAACCAGCTGTCAGGCCACCTACGAGTGCTTGTATAAACGAGTCTGAGTGAGTGCGTAAGGAAAGGTACCTTATCTGTAAGTACAAGATCTTGTCATTGTTTATTGTGTCTGTGTTGATCTGACGGATCAACCACAGTTCTCACCTTCTTATACCTGTCGCAGGTTATAGGTGAATCGACGGTGTATGCGTGTTTATCTGTGTGGTATCACAGCATTTCACTCGTCTGTGGATGTGAGCTTCACATACACCACACATTTAGTTATTGTGTGATTATTATTGTGTTTATTGCATATCATCATTACCGAGTATCCGGTTGGAACTCTTGTGATCCCTTTGCATACCGGCAGTTAGGTTGCCGTGTTAGTGATTGGCTGTCAACTGTGTTAAGTTAGGTGTTTCTCCACGAGTGGATACGAGTCGATTAGCCAGACGTCAAGAGTCTCGCTAATGCAACCATAGCTTTGCTGACGCCAATCGAAAGTAAATCAAGCACCCTGTGTATTAGTGGTTAAGTTAGTAAATAAACTACTGTTAAGCTTTATGCGGTGTTTCCGTTGAACCACTTCTGAATACTGCCAATATTACCCAAGCCTTCAGCTCTAAGTGTCTTCAACACCGAGTTGCCTGTAAGTCACTAAACTATAAATTTGATGAGGACCCTAGGAGTCCCTTAAAGTGTTACATCATTGAGGAGATTCCAACGACCAACGTGGAGCAGGACCAGGTGAGGCTAGTCTGAGAAGAGACCCCACAAGGACTCTAACTCGACCTTGCTCCCAGGCCCTGTACGGTTGCTCTCGTATTTTCTATTTTGCTAATTCCGACAGCTTCGTGAAGCGTCTGCCACATGTACATTGGCGACGTACGCATTGCAGTCGTGACAGCAAAAAAAGAAAGAAAAAACCCCACAATCCATAAGGTTCTTTCCTGGTACCAGCTCTCACTCTCCTGTAGCGACTACAGTATAAACAGTGTAGCAGCTACAACGTTCCAGGAATGCCAGGAAATAGTAATAATGTCCGACAGACACCAGACAAGTTTCCCAGCAACCAATTAACGAGTAACCTGTGTGGTCTAAACAGTCACCTGGATGGCAACACAACAACGCCAAAATCACACCATCGCCAGTCACACACCAGCCAGCTAGCGGCAGCCAGCCAGTAGCAGCCAGCCAACCAGCGACAGCCAGCCAACCAGCGACAGCCAGCCAGCCAGCGACAGCCAGCCAACCAGCGACAGCCAGCCAGCCAGCGACAGCCAGCCAGCCAGCGACAGCCAGCAAAAGTCAGCCAGCCAGCGACACAGCCAGCCAGCGACAGCCAGCCAGCCAGCGACAGCCCGCGACAGTCAGCCAGCCAGCGGCAGCCAGCCAGCCAGCGACAGCAGCCAGCCAGCGACAGCCAGCCAGCCAGCGACAGCCAGCCAGCCAGCGACAGCCAGCCAGCCAGCGACAGCCAGCGACAGCCAGCCAGCCAGCGACAGCCAGCCAGCCAGCGGCAGCCAGCCAGCCAGCGGCAGCCAGCCAGCCAGCGACAGCCAGCCAGCGACAGCCAGCCAGCCAGCGACAGCCAGCCAGCCAGCGACAGCCAGTCAGCCAGCGACAGCCAGCCAGCGGCAGCCAGCGACAGCCAGCCAGCCAGCGACAGCCAGCGGCAGCCAGCGGCAGCCAGCCAGCCAGCGGCAGCCAGCCAGCCAGCGACAGCCAGCCAGCCAGCGGCAGCCAGCCAGCCAGCGACAGCCAGCCAGCGGCAGCCAGCGACAGCCAGCCAGCCAGCGGCAGCCAGCCAGCCAGCGACAGCCAGCCAGCGACAGCCAGCGGCAGCCAGCGAGCGACAGCCAGCGGCAGCCAGCCAGCCAGCCAGCTAGCGGCAGCCAGCCAGCGACAGCCAGCCAGCCAGCCAGCTAGCGGCAGCCAGCCAGCGGCAGCCAGCGACAGCCAGCGGCAGCCAGCGACAGCCAGCGGCAGCCAGCGACAGCCAGCGGCAGCCAGCCAGCGACAGCCAGCGACAGCCAGCGACAGCCAGCGACAGCCAGCGGCAGCCAGCGACAGCCAGCGACAGCCAGCCAGCCAGCCAGCGACAGCCAGCCAGCCAGCGACAGCCAGCGGCAGCCAGCGACAGCCAACGGCAGCCAGCGGCAGCCAGCAGCAGCCAGCGACAGCCAGCGGCAGCCAGCGACAGCCAGCGGCAGCCAGCCAGCGACAGCCAGCGGCAGCCAGCGGCAGCCAGCCAGCCAGCGACAGCCAGCCAGCGACAGCCAGCCAGCGACAGCCAGCCAGCGACAGCCAGCCAGCGGCAGCCAGCCAGCGACAGCCAGCGGCAGCCAGCCAGCGACAGCCAGCGACAGCCCAGCCAGCCAGCAGCACCAGCGACAGCCAGCCAGCGGCAGCCAGCGACAGCCAGCCAGCGACAGCCAGCCAACGACAGCCAGCCAGCAACAGCCAGCCAGCCAGCCAGCCAGCGACAGCCAGCCAGCGACAGCCAGCCAGCCAGCCAGCCAGCGGCAGCCAGCCAGCGGCAGCCAGCCAGCCAGCGACAGCCAGCCAGCCAGCGACAGCCAGCCAGCGACAGCCAGCCAGCGGCAGCCAGCCAGCGACAGCCAGCGACAGCCAGCCAGCCAGCCAGGCAGCCAGCGACAGCCAGCCAGCGGCAGCCAGCGACAGCCAGCCAGCGGCAGCCAGCCAGCGGCAGCCAGCGACAGCCAGCCAGCGACAGCCAGCCAGTGGCAGCCAGCTAGCGGCAGCCAGCAGCAGCCAGCCAGCAGCCAGCCAGCAGCCAGCCAGCAGCAGCCAGCCAGCAGCAGCCAGCCAGCGACAGCCAGCCAGAGGCAGGCAGCCAGCCAGCCAGCGGCAGCCAGCCAGCGCCAGCCAGCCAGCGGCAGCCAGCCAGCACCAGCCAGCAGCAGCAGCCAGCCATCGGCAGCCAGCCATCGGCAGCCAGCAGCAGCAGCCAGCCAGCAGCAGCCAGCCGGCAGCCAGCAGCAGCCAGCCGGCAGCCAGCAGCAGCCAGCCGGCAGCCAGCGGCAGCCAGCCAGCCATCCATCCATCCATCCAGCCAGCCAGCGGCAGCCAGCCAGCACTTTGTGGACTTACCACCAACCAGACGCTCTTCTACAAATGAGAGGTATTGTCAGGCAACATCACCGTGACAAGGTAACCTAGGAAAGTAGGATAAAAGCACAAACCAGTGAATCTGTACGCTGGTACAACATGGTTGCAGCTGGCAATCCCAATCGTTATGGACGAAGAGGAGGTGAACGCGGGAGAGAATCAGTAATAGCAAGAATCCGTCTTGGATACAAATATCCATCGAGATTCGGAATTGAAATAACAGTTGATCAGCGAAGTTGCAGAATCTGTGGTGCGAGTGACGGACACCGCCTTGACCACTATCTACGTGAATGTGAACACCTGAGAGACATTAGGAATATGTGTAGAATAATAAACCCCACATTGTTTGAGTTAGGAAAACACTATTTGTCAAATATTGATACTGTTCTTAAAGGATTCCTCCACTTTGCACCCGCAAGATAACGTAAGATTTTACGGGTGGATAGATGTTAATCTTCTTGTTTGAGGAGCTGTTCACTTGAGACAGTTAAGCAAGTCCCAGCTGTGTCTGGGTACAAGTGACAGGATGAACAACCCAGCGGGTTTTCTTCCTATTGGGGAGTGTTGTACATGCTGCTATGGCGGTGTGTCCACTCACAGGATGAGTGGCGCTGCCCAATACTGTCACTATGGCGTTGTGTCCACTCACAGGATGAGTGGCGCTGCCCAATACTGTCACTATGGCGGTGTGTCCACTCACAGGATGAGTGGCGCTGCCCAATACTGTCACTATGGCGGTGTGTCCACTCACAGGATGAGTGGTGCTGCCCAATACTGTCACTATGGCGGTGTGTCCACTCACATGACGAGTGGCGCTGCCCAATAAACTCGCCCCTCGGGGCAAATTAAAAAAAAAAATAGCATATTAGGACTCTACTTGTCACGACGCCGCCGTAAAATGCTAACATCAACCACTGTAACTATACTATATGAAAGGTGCATCCAAAATTACCATAATGTTTGTGACACTATAGTAACAGGCGTTACTCTTTTCTCCTATCCCTCCCTCCCCCCCCTCTCTCTCTCTCTCTCTCCTCGTCTTCCCTCTCTGCTCGTCTTCCCTCTCTGCTCGTCTTCCCTCTCTGCTCGTCTTCCCTCTCTGCTCCTCCTCCCTCTCTGCTCCTCCTCCCTCTCTGCTCCCTCTCTGCTCCTCCTCTCTGCTCCTCCTCCCTCTCTGCTCCTCCTCCTCTCTGCTCCTCCTCCCTCTCTCCTCCTCCTCCTCTCACTCCCTCCCTCCTCTTCCCCCCTCTCTCCCCTCCCCAAATCCTCCCACCCAGCAGCGGGGTCGGCTTGGGGTCTGACCCCGTAGAGACAAGTGTGCGGCTTTAATATGGCCCACTACTGTTATCCTTCCTCCTCCTCCTCCTCTCTTCCCCCTTCCTCTTCTACCGGGTGGGGGGGGGGCAAGTAGGAGACACCCTCCCCTCTACTATTGCCACAGCCTCTACCCGCTGCCTGCAGGACCCGCCCTCTCATGCTAATGCAACCCGTCCTCCTAAGGTTTCTCAACGTCAAGAAAACGGTCAGTTTAAAGTGCCCTTATCCTAACTACCGGAGGACCCAAAACAGAAAATGGGACAGTACGTCACTTTCGCGATCCGCTTCCATTTTCTAGTACGACAATTTTGGCCATATGTAGCACATACGCGCGAAATGCGACGTTCTTTGTAGGAGGACAGGTTGGCTAATGAGACTCCCAGCACCCTCGCTATTTCATCTGTCCAACCATGAACGCCGGTCCCTCATCTAGCCCCTACTCCTTCCCCCACCATCCAGCCAAAGTCCAAGTGGTTGGGCACCATTCCTTCCCTCCGTCCCATCCCAAATCCTAATCCTGACCCCTTCCAAGTATTATATAGTCGTAATGACTTGGTGCTTTCCCCTTAATAACTCCCTCCCTCCCCTCCCCTACACTGGTGCTTACTACTATACTACTAATTAACAATTATTATTAAACAATTAGTAAAATTATTCTACTACTGGTGTGTCGCTGCTGCTGGATGATGCTCCACGCAGCTCTAACAAAGTACAGTAGCGTGATGATACACAAAAGAACCATCATTGAATTAACAACTGACAATTTTTAAAGCTGTAGAACAAAAAATCACATTTGTAAAAGGCAATCACATGTATGTGCACACAAATTGATAATTGCGGAACATTTGAGCAAATATTAATAACATTAAGGTGCTCAGGATAATAAACTTGCGAACATACAAACACACCACATAATTCAGAAAAATGCAACATCAGATTCTCACCCGGACAATAAATCAATTAACACCCTTGGACACTTGCTTGGAAAAGGAATAAATATTTTGGGGAAGAAAACATATGCTACGAGTTCGTCAGTGGTGCTGCGCAAAAGTCGGGGATTTGAACATGGGCAGGCGGAGGTCTCTAACTCTTTCTCATCTTTAGTTCGCTGCCCGTCACCACAAGCAGAAAACCCACCACACCTCCCCGGGACCTGCTTATCCTTTGTATCCTTACCGCAGGGGGTGCCGCCTTGGTGGACTCGGGTGGACACTTCGAACATAATACTTCCACTCGCTCTATTCCTGTTCATATGTGGGTGCACCGCCCTGGAACCCCCAAAATTGATACGCTGGTTTAACTGAGGTAGCTTATTCTAGCACAATTATTTACAGAACTTGCCTTAATGTTTACTACATAAATTTACACGGCTCGATAGGAGTTATGGCAAGAATGTATGATTGCTAGATACAGTACATGCCACTTATAACCTTAACGCAATGTATCATTCTTTGAAATTTAAATTATAAAGGCACATTTAATTAACATTTTGTAAATATAATATTTAAAAATTTGTTTTAATTTAATATAAATTTTATCTTTCATAGCAGCACCCTCATTCTACCGTGATTGTGTTTTCTTCCTCATTCCCACCAAAAAAATTAATTTTACCACAGTTCACTACAGGTGAGTGACATGCACAAGAGAACCCCAAATCCCACCAGTCCCCATTCTCTACTAATAACATGAATTAATTTATTTATACACAGTCCCAATAGCAAGCAATACTATCAAATGAACAATACCAGAACTGTAATACCAAGACAGATCTTGGGATTACAGGATGAAAGATTACATTATCCTTATTGTCCAAGGGAAATCAGGATAATGTAGACCAAAGGATGCTAGGATCCTTTGATCTACATCAAGACCAAAGGATCCGGGCAACCTAAAGTTTCCAATATAAACTAATGTACTGTATATACAGAACACTACACCTTTGGCATTGGTTCTGGGCTGGAAATGTAGTTGTAAAACAGAAAAAAATATGTATCCATTGCAGTGAAATTAAGTTAACCATTGGTAATTCACACAACCCAATACAAGTACTGTCTCTCTACATTCCAAACAATCTCAAACCATCGAGATAGCATTCCCAGGCCATCCACTCAATGCAAAGAGGCATGTGACTGCCTTTCTGTGGAGCAGATACAAATTACATCCAGAATTTTTATAGTTATTAATATATATAAAACTACAGTAGGGTAGGTATACAGCATAGATACAGGATACTTATTTTATATAACCACTAATTACAGTGTTTTAGTATAATATACATTTTTAATTTGTTGGATAATGATTAATACTTTGGATTAAAAATGTCATTTCTACAGCAATGATTATGGATGAAATTTGTACCTGCCCCCCAGAAAAGCAGTCACACGCCTTACTGTATTATTAAATATTCCCTAAATTTTGCTGTTAAATATATGAACGTTAACAAATACCTGAATAAAAATTTAACACATTCTCGTTTAAATAATCCTTACTTGACATACAATTGTCTAATTAAGTTTGGTTACTACTTAATTGAGTTCTATAATTGAATTCCAGCTTTCTCTACACCATGTGCCTGTGGTAGTGGATGGGAAATACCAGTTCTCAAGGTGTGGTACTACAATGCAATAACTAGCATACTTGACACATGCAATTTATTGTCAATAATTTGTGCATATTTGGTACAACTGTTGCACATTTGATTTGAGCATTCTTAGAGCTTGCTTGATGATCATTTCATATGGACGGTGCAGATTAATGTATTATCTCTATTTGGCAAGGACTTATAAAGTGGAATTATTTTATGGCAGGATTCAAGTGGTTTGATTCCATTACTAACAAATCTTAAGTACCATTTGCATATAATAGGCATGTTTAACAACTATATAATAGCACTACCACTAAATGTATCAAGACTTGTAAGTTAAATCATAACATTCCATACATAATGATTGTATATAAACAATATTTTTGCAATAGACAAAACATTTACTGTATTTGGTTTATTATACAAAATGAAATGGCAGACTAACTTGTGTGGTAGTTAAGTTC
>WNGS01092210.1:5252814-5291933 GCA_020271785.1 Procambarus virginalis
TATACCGACTACATTTTACATCAAAAGTTATCAGTACAGTAATACAAAATGTTAAGAGTAACTGGATTACCTTCATGTAACCCATCCTCCTGTTTAGATAGTACTTCTTGTAACTGTGTAGACCATTGTACATCCACAGTATTGACTAATGGATAATTAGTAGAATTTAATACTATTTACTTAAGGGTCCAGAAAAATAAGCTAAAAACCAAACAAATATTCATAGCCAAAATCTAGTGCATATGTACTATATATATACTATATAGTACGGCTTAGAATGGTTAGGTTTTATTAGCAACAAATACAAAACCTTTTCCGTTTATCCAAATTCAGTAGAACCAAATTCTATTTTTTATTGTCCATTATATCAATATTTGTACTATGGTCCAAACTGTTACTATAAGTACTGTACTATCTAAACCAGAGGATGGGCTGCCTTTGTGTGGGAAATTGGTGACCCTATATTACCACTGCTAAAAGCAATTATCAAAAGAAATAACCTGGAAGCCAAACTTGGAAGACTTAGTCTGTGGTATTGTGCTGCAAATATCCTAACAGCCCTGACTCTAAAAGTGGAGGAAAATTACCCCTGGACCTAATGATCCTTAGGAGCCATCTCCCCTCAAACCTTCCACAATGGCCAAGATCTCTCTAGTCCACAAAAGGTACAAATGCAGCACTATTAACTAAAAAGGATTGTACTGCAATGAATACAGTAATATGGATACAACCCAAATCTCGTGAGCTTTTAAGACATCACCAGCAATGGCTCATTGTGTAGCAACCACAGACATTTGATAACATTCGGGTTTCAGCCCTGTAAATGTTCTTTGTACGCCATTCATAACCTGTATGGTGCTATTTATAGTATGCAATATAAAATTTCAAATGAACAAGTGCCTGATTCACTCTGTGAAGGCATAACATTTGAGGTCCAGAACAACCCCAATACCGTACATTACACTTTATACATGTACATGTTCATTTCACTAGAAATGTTTTGAAAATTTGTCATGAATTATTACTAACTTTACACATGTGTTGACCACTGATAACAAGTAACAAAACCAGTGGTGTATAATATAAAATAAGAACAAATATTGGAGAGAGAACATGAAGCTTGCCACCCAAACAGGTTAATATAATTATTTCCTCGCTAAAACTGTCCTCGTCCTATGATTGCATAGTCTAGAACTCTAGATGATAGATCAACACTTCATGCATATATCAAACTACCTGTATTACCCATACTGGTCACTAGCAATGTGATCTAAGTATAAACTAAGGTACACTAACTACTACACTCTACTACCTTAGGAAACCTCAGCACAGTCTTATGAAAAACAGCAATATAATTGCTTGACTTAACACAAATTGTTGTTTGCATAACAGTTTCTTAAACCCAACATTTGTTTTCTTACCCAAAGGTCTATTGAAATTTACATGAAAATGTGGCTTAATTTTTTTTCTTTAAAGTTATCTTAAGACATGCATCTTGGTATTTCTTACTTGTTATTTCTCCTGGAATATCAATTCTTCTTCTTTGGTATTTCTCCTTGAATTTCAATTATTCTTCCTTAGGTTTGAAGGGTGCAACAAGAGTACTCTTGACTATGCCTGTGCTCCAGACCCTGATGGACAACATAGCACCCAGGATGGAGCCAGCCCAGTACACTATAATGTGCTCGGCGTTGGTGTGGCCGCGGCAGCTCCACTTCAACCCCGTTGCCAATACTGGGTTAAAGTATCCGCCAGAATAGTTGAAGGCTGAAATAAAACATTTAAGTTAAACTATATTCCTCAAGTCGTTTCCAAGGAATAATTATGGAACCAAAGTGACTATTGGAATTAACATGTGACTTTATTAAAGTGTTACAAATGACTATGGTTAAATTTAAAAACAAAATATACAGTATTACAAAAGTTAACCTGTTAACATTTTTATGTACGTACTGTATTATCATTCCATTTAAAACTACCAATGACAGGCATTTCAAGATTTGCTTTTTAATACTATACTGCACATTAAATTACTGTACAAGTTATCAAGTAAACATTTGCACTGTACAGAAGAAAAATGCTTTACTGTTATGAATCGAAGTGATATTAGCAACTATTACACCCGATACTTGAAAATAATAGCATCGACTACATTTCAGTCTATCCAGGACTATTTTCAAGGCTACTTGATAATGGTCCAGGACAGACTGAAACTTAATCAATTCTTTTATTTTCAGATATTTGGGTTGGGGGTTTTAATTTTCAGCCACATTATTGTAACTTATTGTCTGCTTACTAGTAACTATATTCAGAAAAGGGTAAGGGAGGGGGGGGGCAGAATAGTCAAAAAAGACTAAGAGTAATGAGGTCAGGGGAGGGGGCCTGACTGAACTAAGTGACACTGAAGTGGGCTACCCTTCACCGGTCCATCTAATTACCCAAAGCTACCCAAATCTACTCAAAGCTACCCAAAGCTGCCTAGCATTACGTAAGTAATGAAGAAATATGATATATTTATGCACTATAATGTTGGTGCTGAATGTAAAACATGAAAAAACATAATTTTACTCTGAAATAATATGATTTTATAATGAAGTTAGATGAATGGATGTCATCTAACAAACTAACATTAAACATAGACAAGACCTACTACATCTTATTTGGAAGCAAATCATCGAATACAATTCAGCTACAGATAGACAACATTAACATCAGTAATAAAAATGATGGCAAGTTTCTTGGCCTATTCCTAGACAAGAGACTCAACTTCAGCACCCACATTCAACACATAACTAAGAAAGTCTCTAAAACAGTTGGTATACTCTCTAAAATAAGATATTATGTTCCTAACTCTGCTCTCCTCTCACTATATTATGCACTAATCTACCCCTATCTTAATTATGGTATCTGTGCATGGGGGTCTACCACTACAAACCACCTTAAGCCCATCATCACCCAGCAAAAATCTGCCATCAGAATAATAACCAGCTCTGCTTTCAGACAACCCTCAGCTCCTTGTTTAAATCCTTAAACTTGCTAAATATTAACTCCCTCCACACATTCTCTTGTGTCAACTACATTTAAAAACCCTGTTCTTAAATGCAAACCATGCTCTGAAACTCTCCCTGGACAGATGCAATAGGACCCATTATCACCACACCAGAAATAAATATCTCTTTGATATCCCCAGGGTCAAACTTAATCTGTGTAAACACTCTATGCAAATTAAGGGACCTAGTCTATGGAACTCACTCCCTAGTGAATTGAAAAGCTGTCAAACTTTTGCCTCATTTAAAAACAAAACCAAAAGTACCTAATTTCATCTTCGTAGTTTCCTACACTGAGCTTTAAATTTGCTCTGTATCTAGTAGTAGGCATCCATCAGTCTCCTGAAACTGATGGATGCCTACTACTACTACCTACTAGTGTTACCCAATCTCCCAAATCTTTATGTACTTAACCCAAACAACTTTATCATTGTGTTCATTGCTGTCTTCTTTATGTGCTAGCCATATGCTGTATTGTGCCTACTAATTTTTGTTAAACTACCATTCAAGCTGTCATTGCAATCAATCTGAGCTACCTATGTGCTTTAATATACCTACAATTTCTCTCATATTTTATTATTTTCTTGCTTTGTATCTGTTATCATTTTTTATAATTTTTGCAAGTATTTACCTACTTAAAATTTTCTTAGATTAAGGACCTGCCCGAAATGCTGCGCGTACTAGTGGCTTTACAAGATTGTAATTACTATGCTATGTATCCTCAATCCCAATGTACCTTCTTGTATATATAAAAATAAATAAATAAATAAATCTAAATGACAGGTGATGCCTCAGGAAGTCAACGCTCCAAGCGACAATGTACTGTAGTGGCTTTGAGTAATTATATGGTCCAAATTCATTATAAAACGATATTATTTCAGAGTAAAAATATGTTTTTCGTGTTGTACATTCAGCACCAACATTATACTGAGTACATATATCATAGTTCTTCATTACTTACATATTGCTAGGAAGGCTTTGTGTAATTTTGGGTAATTAGATGAACCCAACTTTCACTACTCAGAGCACTCACCCAGCACGACCATGGAGGTGGAGAAGAAGGAGTCAATAGCTGAAGCAAATCTGGGTTCAATCTCGCCAAGGGCCCTGGAGACGATGCGGCAGGCGCAGGTCAGGAGGCATTCGATTAGGAAACCGAAGATGACAGGCACCTGCAGATCAGCACTACAGTCATCGACCCCACGGCCTATATGGGTCTGTGCCAGCTCCATCATCCAGATGTACTTCACCCATCTGCAACGTATGTACTTTGGCAGTAATACAATATATAGATCTACTTCACCCACCTGCAATGCATTTATCCTGATAGTAATATGATATACAGTATTCCATGCTAGTCATATCTGGAAAATTACAAGACTGGGTAATTATGTTTTATCAACATTGAGATACTAATCAAAAAAGGTTAATGCATTATTGCACTTGATTATTGCTTTCATAAATATGGCTAAGTGTTAAATGTATACAATTAAATGATTTAGTTTATTAATATTTTAAAAAGTCATAACATATCTGAAATTGAAGGAAGAAAAGAAGAAAGAGTGCTCATAGGGTGAGAGAGGTAAAGAGGAGTGAGGAAGAGTAGTCACAGGAAATAGAAAGTTTAGAATGAGAGAAAATGAGATCAAGGAGGAAAGTAGAAGAGTAGAAAGTAAGAGTGCTGGAATAGTAGGAAGATAGAAGGTTGCTGTCACCATCCATTCAAGTTAGTTATTTATAAGACAAGGAATGGAACTTGTCTGCACAACAATATGATCTGATGTTAACACGTTTCACTTGTAAGCATGTGCAATTCATATAACCAAGAATCTTTAGGTCAAAATTTTAACCCAGTAAACTTCAGAGTGCTCTCCATTCTAGCTTTCAAAATCTAAGATCTAGGGATCACAATTAATGGCAATTTAAAAAGCAAGTTAATCAATTATATATTTGCCATTGTATATTCACTCATGTGGGTATCATAATTCAACCATATCACCTGATATTCAAATGTCAAGATTAATACACAAATTTGAGTAACCACACAAGAAATTAAGAACACCAATGGCTGACTAACCCTGAAAATAACACAACACCTAAGTTGAAATCACAATACTGTATACGTCACCTTACAAGTTCACTCACCAAAGTCTCTGAGATAAAGTTTGATAGAGAGGGGAAAGAGGGGGGGGGGGGTTACGGCTGACAGACAGACAGTCCCCACCCGGCCTGGGCTACTGGAACCTATGGTGTAGTGAGGCTTCTCTCTCTCCGTCTGTATCTCAAATATACAGTACCACGGGTGTTTATGGGGTAACCGGGAGCTCAGTCTACAAGGAGATAGCCAATGGCTATCTACCTATCACCTAGACAGCGGCTTGTCTGATGGAAACAAGACAAGACACCAGTCTGCAATTAACAGCTTAGCAGAAGCGAGGTCACCTCACACGACCAGACCCCTACTCAACCTGTGAACATTAAATCTCGAAAGGTGTGACTTCTAAATTGCTAAGGGCCGACAAACTGGTGCCACCGATATCCTGTGTGACTTGACTCTTATGTAAAATAATAAATAAAATCCTTTTATGGTGTTACAAAGTAAACACATTAAATTGGAGCTGAACAGCAACGGTAGTGGATGAATCAGGATGGTAACTGATGGTTGGACAACCATCATGTCTCCAGATGGGTGACATACCTGCTAGTAGTCTAAACATTCCTCTCGCTCTATTCTCTAATGGTGTTTGCTTAGGTCAACAACACTCCAACACTCTCATCACCTATTCACACAAGATGACTAGCATCTATCGCTACTTTCTGCTTTAAGTCCTACATTAACACATTTCAGATCTTCTGTTATTTAAATAATTTAACTAGCTTCCAATAATTATTTTTATCCTATCTTGTGCTTCAAACTCTCACTGTATCTTCTGGTACCTACTCCCCTAATATTAATATTTAAGACAAGCATCTTCACGAGTGTAATCACATCCACCAATTTATATTATAGTTATGTGTCAAAATCAAATTTTGCTTCAATGTACCTATTCATCTTAGTTGATCTGTTAGATTAAGGGCCTGCCCGAAACCCTATTCGTGTTAGTGGCTTTGGAAGAATGTAAAAACACCAATGAATGTTGGTGTGACAACTACAATGTGTAGTGTACTTTCACAAACCTATGTACTGTACCTTTTTGTATAAATAAATAAATTACAGTTTTCCCATACATTAGAAGTGGTCAAGCGAGTAGTTTCAGCAGGTGGAACACAATATTAAGGCCAGATTCGACAAAACAACTTGAACGTCAGTTACATTATAACAACAAGTACAGCACAACAAGAGTAGTAGGTGTGGCATAAACAGAAAAGCCAGATGCCTCCAGTCACTGATAGGTAAGTACTGATATACCTGAGGGCCAATAACCCTAGTGGCTTTGACGAGGACAGGAAATGAGCGAGTAATTATCAAAAGAAGGCACCAAGCCGGGAAGGCTATGTAGCAGATGAGGATAGGAAGCCGGCGGCTTCTCGAAGGTTTCCCCATTTGCCTTTATGATCTTTTCCAGGTATATTTTAAAACTGAGCACAGCTTTGTCATTTATGACTTTGGAGGGTAAGCAGTTCCATGGGTTAATAACCCTGTGGATGAAAAAGCATCTCCTGTTCTTGGTCCAGCATTGTGGCTTGTTGAACTTGAAATTGTTGCTCCTTGTTTGTGTTACATCTGATCTTCTGAAGAAAATATCCGAATCAACATCATCTAACTTGATCCGGATATTCCATCCACACCTGGGTTAGGTGTGGATGGAATCCAATCTGAAGTCTTAAAGAAACTGGCAGAGGATCTATGCCTACCACTGAAACTACCTTTCACAAAATCTCTGGACCAAAGGGTAGTCTCCCTAGATTGGAAATATGCAAATGTTACTCCTATTTTAAAAAAGGACAGAAAGAGCTCAGCAGAAAACTACCGGCTGATCAGCTTGATATCACACATCTGCAAGCTCATGGAGAGAATCCTCAGGAAGGGAATCATTCATCATCTTTCAGTGAACAGCCTTGTACAATAGACAACATGGATTTGTTAAAAACAGATCCTGCCTTACAAACTTGCTCACATATTTGGAAATGGTAACCAGCTACTCAGATAAAGGCCCTCCGGTGGATGTAGTATACATGGATTTTGCTAAAGCTTTTGATAAGGTACCACATGAAAGACTGACAAGGAAATTACAGATCCATAGAATAAATGGCAAAGTATTAGAATGGATAAAACAATGGTTGAAGGAAAGAAAACATAGGGTTGTGCTAAATGGAAACGAATCTGAATGGAGTAATGTGATAAGTGGTGAGGTGCCACAAGGGTCCACTTTAGGACCTACTCTTTTTGTCATATACATCAATGACATAGATGAGAATACAGTATTACAAATCACATCATCAAATTTGCAGATGTCACAAAGATTTATGGTAAAGTGGGAAATGATAATGGTATTAAAGCCTTACAAAGAGATCTATACGAGCTCCACAAATGGTCAGAAGACTGGGACATACTTTTTAATATTAACAAATACAAGACCATGCATGTGGGACATAACAACCCATGCCACGACTACCAAATTAATAGCATTACATTACAGCAGATTGATGAAGAAAAGTACTGTATCTTGGAGTCAAAATTCGCCACTCGCTAAAAGTTACACAACAGCTGGGTGCAGCAGTCAGAAAAGCTAACCAAACTCTTGGGATAATCAAGCATACTTTTGACTATAAGGAAAAGAAGGTAATGGTTCAACTGTATAAATCTCTGGTGTGCCCACATTTGGATTACTGTATCCAAGCATGGAGAAGTCATTTTCAGAAGGAAATAACTGCTCTGGAGGTGCAACACTGGGCAACAAAAGTCATTCCAGAGCTAAGTCTTCTCTCATATCAGGAACACTTGAAGGCCACAGGGCTAACAACACTGCAAACCAGGCATGACAGGGCAGATCTCATCGAAACTTAAAATATGAACAGGTTAGAGGATGTTGATCAGGATATTTTCTTCAGATGGTCAGATGTAACACAAACAAGGAGCAATGGTTTCAAGCTCAACAAGCCACAATGTAGGACTGAGAATAAGAGATGCTTTTTCACCCATAGGGTTATTAACCCATGGAACTTCCTACCCGCCGAAGCCATAACTGCTAAAACTGTGTTGCGTTTTAAAATATTTCTGGAAAAGATCATCAAAGCAAATGGGGGGGGGACCTTTGACAAGCCGCCTGCTTCCTGTCCTCGTCGATGCCACTAGGATTAATAGCCCTCAGGTAAATCAGGTAAAAAAAAAAAATTCAGTATTTTAAAAGTTTCAATGAGATCTCCATCATGCCTGGTTTGCAGTGTTGTCAGCCCTGTGGCCTTCAAGCGTTCCTGATAAGAAGAACTTCAACAGCACATCAGCAGTCACACAGAAGCAAAAGTAGTAGATAAAATTGTTGGCCTCGTGGAAGGTCTTACAACCATAGAGAATGTGTGTGACTACAGGAAAATAGGCAGATATGTAAAAGGGAAAGATCGACCTTTGAGGATCACCCTAAACGGTGCCAAGCAGATGGAAGAAGTACTAAGGAATGCTAGAAAGTTACAAAGTGATGAGGATGGGAAAATGTGGTCATTAAGACGAGATCTTTCAAGAGAAGACAGAGAGAAGCTGAAACTGAACCTCGCTGAGGCAAAACGTTTAAATGAGAGCAGGAATGAAGAAGAAATCAAATCTTTTTTCTACAAAGTGTTAGGGGTAGGCAGACCAGTAAAGTGGTACATAAAGGCAAACCAACACAATCAATAGAGAGAGGGGGAGTGAAGAATAAGGAGAGGGGGAACAAGTTCCTGAAGATTGCATACACCAACATAGATGGAGTAAGATCGAAGATATTGGAGTTAAGTGATGTAATACAGATGCAGACACCAGACATTGTTGCACTCACGAAGACAAAACTTGAAGATGATATTTTAAATGAGGTCATATTCCCAAGGGGCTACTCAATTTGGAGAAGGGACAGAAAAATTAGGAAAGGCGGTGGCGTTGCTGTGCTGGTGAAAGAACACATAAAGGTGAAGGAAATAATGACTGCCAATCCACAAGAGGTTGACATAATAGCACTAGAGATCTGCCATGAAGATGATAAACTAATGGTCATAAATGCATATAGTCCACCACCAAGCAGCACATGGTCAAAGGAGGAGCTAGATAGTAAACGAGAAGGTCTTATAACAATAATGAGAGAGATTATAGCGAGAGCGGATAACAATAGGTCACGACTGTTGATAGTTGGTGACTTCAACTTGAAATCCATAGACTGGGAAGCATATGAAGCTAAAACAGAAGATTTTTGGACCTGTAAATTTGTAGACCTCATCCTGGAAACATTCTTGTATCAACATGTTAAACAAGCTACGAGGATGAGGGAAGGGGACGTTCCCTCCATGCTAGATTTGATATTTACCAGGAAGGAGGAAGAAGTATTTGACATTCAGTACCTTCCTCCCTGGGTAAAAGTGACCATGTCTTTTTGGGAATAAAGTATGCAATGCGTTATAATCTGGAAGAAAATAAGGAGGATGAGGCAGTTGAAAAACCTGACTTCAAGAGAGGACATTATGGCAACCTTAGAAATTTTTTTAGTGAGTATAATTGGACAGACTTGTTGCTAGGCAAGGAAGTGAATGAGATGTATGTCAAGTTTTGTGAAATATATGATAAAGGCACAAACAAATTTATACCAAAACAGAGATGCAGAACTAGGAAACAGGATTGGTTCAATAGGAATTGCGAGAGGGCCAGAGACCAAAAGACACAAAAATGGAATCAATACAGGAAGAGGCCAAACCCCCAAACATACAAACGATACAAAGATGCAAGAAACAACTACACAGCAGTGAGGAGAGAGGCAGAAAGAAATTTTGAAAAAGGGATTGCAGACAAATGTAAAACAGAACCAGGTCTATTCTACAAATTCATAAACAACAAATTGCAGGTAAAGGATAATATTCAGAGGTTGATAATGGGAAATAGATTCACGGAAAATGAAAAGGAAATGTGTGAAACACTAAACGAAAAGTTCCAAAGTGTGTTTGTACAAAATGAAATCTTTAGGGAACCAGACACAATAAGAATTCCAGAGAACAACATAGAGCACATAGAGGTGACTAGAGACGAAGTGGAAAAAATGCTCAAGGAGCTAAGTAAGAACAAGGCAGTTGGTCCAGATGGAGTTTCACCATGGGTTCTGAGAGAGTGTGCACCTGAGCTCAGCATTCCACTTCAGCTGATTTTTCAGGCATCCCTGTTTACAGGAGTTGTAGCTGATGTGTGGAAAAAGGCTAACATAGTTCCAATCTACAAAAGTGGAAGCAGGGAAGACCCCCTTAATTATAGACCTGTATCATTGACAAGTGTAATAGTCAAAATATTGGAAAAAATAATTAAAACTAAATGGGTAGAACACCTGGAGAGAAATGATATAATATCAGACCGACAGTATGGTTTTCGATCTGGAAGATCCTGTGTAACGAACTTACTCAGTTTTTATGATCGAGCAACAGAGATTTTACAGGAAAGAGATGGTTGGGTTGACTGCATCTATCTGGACCTAAAAAAGGCTTTCGACAGAGTTCCCCATAAGAGGTTGTTCTGGAAACTGGAACATATTGGAGGGGTGACGGGTAAGCTACTAACATGGATGAAAAATTTCCTAACTGACAGAAAAATGAGGGCCGTAATCAGAGGCAAGGTATCGGATTGGAGGAATGTCACGAGTGGAGTACCACAGGGTTCAGTTCTTGCACCGGTAATGTTCATTGTCTACATAAACGATCTACCAGAGGGATTACAGAATTACATGAACATGTTTGCTGATGATGCTAAGTTAATAGGGAAGATAAGAAACCTAGATGATTGTCATGCCCTTCAAGAAGACCTGGACAAAATAAGTATTTGGAGCAACACTTGGCAAATGGAATTTAATGTGAATAAATGCCATGTTATGGAATGTGGAATTGGTGAACATAGACCCCACACAACCTATAAATTATGTGAGAAATCTTTAAAGAATTCTGATAAAGAAAGGGATCTAGGGGTGGTTTTAGATAGAAAACTGTCACCTGAGGACCACATCAAGAACATTGTGCGAGGAGCCTATGCTACACTTTCTAACCTAAGAATTGCTTTTAAATACATGGATGGAGAAATACTAAAGAAATTGTTCACGACTTTTATTAGACCAAAGCTGGAATATGCAGCGGTTGTATGGTGCCCTTATCTTAAGAAGCACATCAACAAACTGGAAAAGGTGCAACGACATGCCACTAAGTGGCTCCCAGAAATGAAGGACAAGAGCTATGAGGAGAGGTTAGAGGCATTAAATATGCAAAAACTAGAAGATAGAAGAAAAAGAGGCGATATGATCACTACGTACAAAATAGTAACAGGAATTGATAAAATTGACAGGGAAGATTTCCTGAGACCTGGAACTTCAAGAACAAGAGGTCATAGATTTAAACTAGCTAAACACAGATGCCAAAGAAACGTAAGAAAATTCACCTTCGCAAATAGAGTGGTAGACAGTTGGAACAAGTTAAGTGAGAAGGTGGTGGAGGCCAAAACCGTCAGTAGTTTCAAAGCGTTATATGACAAAGAGTGCTGGGAAGACGGGACACCACGAGCGTAGCTCTCATCCTGTAACTACACTTAGGTAATTACACTTAGGTAATTACAGACAGGACACATCACAGACCCAAGCATTTATGGTCCAGGGCCCACCTGCACCATGCTGCACTGGGTCAATGTTTGCCTTCAAGAGGACCTCGTTTTCACTACAGCTGAGATCTTAGAAAAGGTCTCTACCATCAGAAATGTCTCACCGGCTGATATCCTGGAGACCATAGAAGGTGTTCACTTGCTCTTCTACAGCAACATGAACTTAGAGAAGCTATTCGCTGCCTCCACCACGACCACCCTGCTAGATGCCGACCTCACCCTCACTCCTCCATGACACTGCCTGGCAGACAGGACTGTTTGCCAGATACTTCAACGCATGGATCTCCGACCGTAGCATTGACGACATTTTCGGCAGCATCAATGTTGCAGATCCTTCCACCGACGCTGCCTACTCTGCAATGGCCCCACACACTGCAGTCTCACCTGACTGTCTCTACCAATAGGAGGAAATAAAAAAGATGACAGCAAACACTACCTCCACCTCACCTCAGCCAGCCAACCCGCTACATCTTTCCCGGCCTTGCCTGGGAAATCTTTATCAATCATCTGCAGTCCTGCTCTTGGATTGGATTAGCACGTCTACAGATCCCATCTCCAGTATCAGCTATTGATACAGATAATGGCCCCAAAGAGCCTCCATTTACAGGCTCATCATAGCCTGTGCTACTTGGAACTTTTTGTTCTGAGTGGCTGAATTAAAAAAAAAAAAAAAAAAAAAAACATGCCCGGGAATATGCCCGGGGAAGCTGCTGCTACCTCACCACCACCTGGTCCCACGCCTCTGCAGTGCTCACTACCACCAACCAAGCCTGCAGTTACCACTACCAACACCTTGCTACCGGTACCTCTGCACCTTGCCGACAAATTAGCAGGCAACGACGTCAACCTATACGTCCACACCAACAACCGGCTGCTCACTGCAAATGAACTACCGACGATGATGGTACCAGGTGACCTTCCAGCTCCTCCAGTCACTGCCGGCTTCACAACCAGTCCGGTAACAGGGACACCACCCACCCTGGCTGCCCCTGCCAACGAAGACATCATATCAGAAGACGACAACGGACCACCCGAAACTCCCACAACTGACACCAGGAGACTCTCCAGAGCCACCACCGATGTCGACGAGAATGGCCTTGCGACCGAAGATGAGGATGAAAACAAAGTCCCTGCTATGTTCTCTTTATTCCGCCCTGCGAACTACACTGATCTCACTATACTGAAGAAAGAGTACTGCGACCCAGAATTCCACCGCAAATTTCCAGATGGACAAATGAAATTCCTATTAATGGACGAAGATCCTGGTGGTACAGAATTACCGAGGTTGTTCTGTTCAGATATACTTCAGATTAGTTCTGTTTTTGCCAGCAAAATGCAACGTTCTTTGTGAAAGGACAGGCGAGTCTATTCCCGGCCTCGCTCAGCTGCCATGATCCAGGCTTCGTCTCCAATACTATGACACTTCACTACATTGTCATCAAACCGACTGCTGTAACCAAGTCTATACTAATATACAAAAACTACTAAACTCCAAATACAAACCACAAATATTTGTGACTAATCATCCAAATACGTACACTTAAACGTACGTTACACATTTTTTTCGATATTAGAGTATTTGGCAGTTTTGTGACCATTTGTGGAGTTCATGTAGATCTCTTTGTAAGGCTTTATTATCCTTTTCATTTTAAAAAAATCCTCAGGATAAATGGGGGACTATTGACAAACCGCTGACTTCCCGTCCAAGCGTTCTGCGGGCCTTAAACTGCGAGCGACCATGAAGACCTCATCTATCCACAGATCTTCAGTATCAGCTATTGGTATGGGTAATGTACCAATAGCTTCACCAATGTTGCACTATACTCAATTTATGCCCCACAAAATTCACTCTGGCACATGCCTAACATTACTGACATTTTCAAAACCATATACAGTATAACTCAATTTATCGGACAGGAAAACTGTCATCTTCATACAAAAGAATATAGAACTCAGAGCCCCATATATTACACATGATTACATAGTTCAGTAGCACCAACAGCACTCACCTGAATGATGCTAAGCCGCCTATGACTTGAGCGATGATCTTGAGGACGACATGTAGGGGGTTGGATCCCACTTCGACGTACTCCTCAAGGAGGGAGTAGGGGCAGGCGGTGGCGGTTCCCCATGACTGGCCCCACCATATGGTCATCAGGAAGAGGTAGACGGCATAGGCATACACTCCGTAGTTGTCCGCCACTGTGGAAATAACCTCACTTTACTCTCGTATTCTGCATATTGTTGTTTTAGGTTCAGCTACTCAGCTGTCATTTCCTGTCTAACAGCCTGGTTGGCCAGTCCAGCGACGAGGAGGCCTGGTCGAGGACCGGACCGTGGGGACTCAAAGTCCCCGAAACCATCTCAAGGTAACCTCGGAACAAAAAGTAACACGTAGCACGGACTATGGTGAGCCTATCGTGGACTTACCTGGCACAGGACGTGGGCTATAACTTGGATGGTATTCTACAGATTCTCTCTCTCTTCACATAATAGATCAATTGCCACAATATTCTTTAGTGAATCTATGTAATTTCCCAGCTACTGACAGGTTTAAAAACATAATTACCATTCAGTTCAATGTATGAATGTCATACTGTATATATAAAGTATCATTATAGTATTGGCAAACACCTTTGTATAAATACAATATTTCCTGTTAAAAGTATCTTAAGTAATTATCAAAAAAAGGCACCAAACTGGGAAGGCTATGTAGCAGCATTAAATGTGCAGAATAATCAGAGGGCGCTAATTATCACTAAGGATGCCAATACTAGAACAAAAGCGCATAAGACGAACGATATCAAAAGTATCCGATTCACCAAGAATTCTATCGAGGGACAAGCGACCGAGAGGGATGGTCGGAAAGCAAGACACGCTCGTCCTGGAAGTTAAGACAATCAACAAGGATATGCACGACCATAAGGAGGACAATGCAATTTGGACAATAAGGAGCAGGGTGGCGCTCCATTAACTGACCATGAGTTAAGCGTGTATGGCCAATACATAACCTCGCCAGAGCCGTTTCCCATCGCCAGTTACGGTGGTATGAGGACGACCATGAGGACACACTACTCTTAAGAGTGCGCAGTTTGTTACCAGTAACAGAAGACCAACAACCCTGCCCACGGGTAAGGATGGAGGAACGAATAACTGGGTAAAAGTCAAAATAAGGAATACTTTTACGGGAGATGGGACAAGAGCAAACAGCTTCCCTAGCAACAGCATCTGCACGCTCATATAAAAAGAGACATCAATATGGTTGGGAACCCAGCCCAACCAACTGACTTAAATTTACTGGAAATAAGAAACAGCCAATGCTGAATCTCAACGACCACTGGATGGACCGGATTAAAGGACCCGAGAGCCATGAGGGCACTACGAGAGTCAGCGACAACTACAAAGGAAGATTGACAACGAGAAAGCAGGAGACGAAGCGCATAGAGAATAGCATAAAGTTCTGCTGTGAAGATGCTAGTCTCCGGAGGTAGGCGACACATACAAGTGCTGTCAGGAAAAACAAAAGAGTAGCCTACACCGTCTGCAGACTTAGACCCATCGGTGAAGATGGAAACAGAGCGGGAGTGCGAAGAAGAGTGCTCAAGGAAAAGGCGTTTCAGAATGCCTTTTATGCGGGGTAAAAGCTTTAGTGATGCGGGCCAAGGATGTACAAAACTTCAGTAGGGGAGACTCTCCACGGGGGCAAGAAAGGAACAACACGAGAAGAAATATTAGAAATACGAACTGAAAGAGAATCCTGTAAGCGAGATAACTGAACAGAAAGAGGGAGGTGGTGAAGAGGAACAGGAACCACAGGAGGGGTAAAAGTTAAAGCACGAGGGAGGTGGTGAAGAGGAACAGGAACCACAGGAGGGGTAAAAGTTAAAGCACGACAGAGGCGAGAGGAAGGATGTTGCAAGGACCTCACAAGATAGCGAAGACAGTAGCAATCACAGCAGTCCTGCAGAGATGGGAAGCCAGTGTCAACATACAAGCTGAGGGCGCGAGTCGAACAAAAGGCACCAGAACTGAGGCGCAATCCAGTATGGTGCAAAGCATCAAGACAGCGAAGAGTAGGAGGAGAAGCAGACGAGTAAGCAGGGCAACCATAATCGAGTTCAGACAAGATGAGAGAGGAATGTAAAGTGAGGAGAGTGCGCCTATCCGCTCCCTAAGAAGCGGATAGTCATGAAAAGAGGAGGAGGGCGTGAGGGAGAGGCAGAATGGAGAGGTCAGAGAGAGTAGCACGGAGGGTAAATAGGTTCCAGTCTGCCCTAGTAAACTGCTATCTAGGGAAGGAGAGGGGCACGTGAGAAAAGAAAAAGGTAACAAGGATGGGGAAATGGTCACTACCATGGAGGTCATCAAGAACCCGCCACATGAAATCCAAGTAAAGAGACGACGAGCAGAGAGAAAGATCAAGACAGGAAAGGGTGCGAGTTCGAGAGTCCAAATGAGTGGGCTCACCAGAATTCAGAAGAGAGGATGAATGGTTCGAGAAGGCGACCCTGGGTGTTTGTCAGAACATCACCCCAGAGGGTATGTTGACAATTGAAATCACACAGCAGGAGCACAGGCTCCAGCAAGGAGTCCAGTAGGTGTTTAAGATCGGGAAGAGAAAGCGGAACATTTGGGGGGAGGTAAATGGAATAAACCGTGTGCCATTTACACACAAATACACGTGTAGCAGAACATTGGAGAGGCGACGGAAAAAGTAGGGGGGACAAAGGGAACATCAGAACGAATCAAGAGAGCAGAAGAGGAACGGGCCCCAGCAAAAGCCGGGGGAGGGGGATGGTAAGAGAAAGGAATAGCCACGGAAGTGACCAGGACAAGCACCAAGCATCGGCTCCTGGAGACAGACACACAAAGGGGCAAAAACTGTGAAATCAGAAGTTGGAGTTCATGGAAATTGGCGTAAGATCCGCGAATATTCCATTGAAGAATAGACATCGACACGAAGAGAAAGGACAGCAACAGAGGATAACGAAGAAACAAAGGTGAAAAAGGAACATAGCACGTTAAAGAAGCGCAGGATCAGGGTCAGGGTCAGCGAAGTCAGGGTTAGGGGACATGGGTAAACTGAGTAAGGATGGAGGGAAGGGAGCAGGAGGATCGACCAGAGGAGGAGGGGGGACACAACCGAGGGTCAAGGACAGCAGCAGGAGGGCCAGAAACCAGGGAGTGCACCTCAGCAAGGGCAGCAACCGAGAGGAAAGCGGGGAGCCAAAGAAACCTCCATAGCAGGAACAGAGGGTGCAACCACCGAAACAGGAGGGGATGGAGCAAGAGAGTCAGAGGTAGGGGGAGAGGAAGAAAGCGAAGCCTTCTTATACCCACCGGGTAGGAGGAAGGAGATGAGCCAGGCTTTCGCCTCCAACTCAAAGAGACAAGCGTCCCAGCAACAATGTACTGGGCAACAGATTCAAGGATCTCAACAGTCGAAGCAAAACGAGAGCAAACAACACAATGGCCGCTGGGAGAGTAATGGATATCAGCCCACACAGACAGGCGGCGTGGAGAGCTAAGAGATGTAGAAGAAGGATGGGAAGGAGGATTGGAGGGAGACGAGGAAGAAGACACAGGAGACAAGACAGACTGGGTAAAAAGAAGGGGAACCCCAGACAGAGAACCATGAGGGGGACCCTTCGGGACAGAACTCAAAGGAACAGAGAAGGCGGTGGTGGGTGTGTCTGGGTCTAAGGCCTGGAAACGGTTGTGAGACTGAAGAAGGTGGGAAGGACGAGGAGAAGAAGAGCGCAACATGCGAACATAAGAGACACCAGCGAAAGGGGGGAGATGGCGAACTTGGCGCCTCGCCTCAGGAAAAGACAAAGGTTCCCGGTGTTTCAAGGTGAGGATGGCTGCCTCAAGTTTGTAATTACACACGCGGGATAAGATAGGGTGGGCCTCATTGCAATTGAGGCAGCGAGCCCGGGGAGAAGTGCACTCCGACTTAGAGTGACTTTCGTCCCCACACAAGGGACATAGAAAAACAGTACTGAAGCATCAGAGGGCACCATGCTCAAACCTTCAGCACTAATTACAGAGCCGAGGAGAGGGAATGTACTCCTGGACGGAGCACCTGGCATAGGCAAGAATGACAGAAGGCGGAAGAGTCCTACCATCAAAGGTAATCTTCACAACTCGAAGGGGCTGACAGCGACAATCATGAGGGTAACGAGTAAACGTGTCTACCTGGAGGACAGAATGTCCCTGGGCTTCGAGGATATGCCAAATATTTTCGTGGCAGTCCTGAAGATTCCTAACATCGGTTGCAACATGGGGTGGGAAGAGAACTGTGCCAACACTAGCATTCAACGCTCAGAACGTCTCTGAGCGTTCTTGGAGACCTGAACAGGGGTCTCGCCAAGGCAGGATAAGGCGGCCAAGCGGGTGGCTGCATCCTGAGAAGGAGCAGCAACGACACATGTACCAAGACAGGTGGGTTGAAAATAACAGAGGCATCTACTGAATCAACAAGGTGTCTATGGAGGGAGAAATCGTCAGGCAGTGCAGAATCCAGAGGGAGGAGATCAAAGTATTTGACCCACGAAGCGGGACCAAACAAGGCTTGGTACGCATCAGTATGGGAAGGGATCGAGCGAGGGCAGCCGTGGCGTGGACGGCGTCGAGAACCCCCAGACAGGGGTTAAAAGGCGCAGTAGTCACAATGAGAGACTAAGCCGTGCCAGGGGACGAAGTGGTCCCCACTGAGGGCTTGTGGCTCAACCCAACCACAGAGGAGGGAGGGAGGGGAACCGAGGGGAGTAGTCAGGAGGGTCAAAGGAGGAGGAAGGTCGGGGCTCAATGCAGCAGGGGTTATAGAGCCCAGTCTTCCAACACAGTCCGACTCGGGGGCTTGGTCGCCCACCCCCACGAGCCCGAGAAGGTACAAGAGGAACAGAATGAGAAAACGAGAGGAACAAACGTTCATTCAGGAATGAGCCCCCACACCCACCATGGAGCCACAATTAGAGGCAGGACACCCAACAAGAGATATGTTGCCAATCTTGCCGGAACCCCCCAGGGGTGCGTCGTAAGTATACGCCCCCAACAAACGCCACCTTAAGAACCGTCAGTCCGTCGAGATCGGGTTCAGTGATGAAAGGAGGATTGACAATAAAAGCGTTCCCTTACTCACGACGTCGGGTACCACAGTTCTACGGGTGCAAGAGTATGCCTCCTCAAACACCCGGGCGTCAAAACAATAGAAGGCCGTAAGAATAAGCAAAACAGGCAAAAGGTTGGCGGGAAATGACAATTAGAAAGGAGAAGAGGGGGGGGGGGGGAGAAAAACGAAACACACGGAAAAGAAAAAGTCGCTCGGCAGAATTCGAGAGGAGAGCTGCACGAGCATAAGACCACAAAAGGACAGAGGACTGTCCCATGGAGCATCACACTCCGGCAGCCGCCCACCAAGCCCCCTCACGGCAGCAACGGGCCGGACAGGGAGGGGGAAAGTATCTTAAATTAACGTGTGCAGAAAAGAAACTTCCTATATTGAATTGCACTCTGTGTTCATTAGACTTGCTTCTCTGTCCATGGACATCTTTGTGTCATTATTATAATTTCTATAATTACGAGGACGAGGCAGGTACCACACCCTCGAACACTTACCCAGGACGAGGACCAGGCGGGCACCACACCCTCCAACACTCCCTCATGACGAGGACGAGGCGGGCACCACACCCTCCAACACTCCCTCATGACGAGGACGAGGCGGGCACCACACCCTCCAACACTCACCAATGATCAGTTCGAAGCAGGTGCCGCACATCTCCGCCGCGGCGACAAGCTCAAGAAGGCAGCCCTTGATCAGTTCGTTCTGGATCATGTCGCTCAAGCGGCCGCGGATGACGTGCGACAACGCCATCTGCGTCGCGATGGTTAATGACGACACCACGATCGACATGTTCTGTGGAGGACACGGGCGTTAGATCATGTTCTGTGGAGGACACGGGTGTTAGATCATGTTCTGTGGAGGACACGGGTGTTAGATCATGTTCTGCGGAGGACACGGGTGTTAGATCATGTTCTGTGGAGGACACGGGTGTTAGATCATGTTCTGTGGAGGACACGGGTGTTAGATCATGTTCTGTGGAGGACACGGGTGTTAGATCATGTTCTGTGGAGGACACGGGTGTTAGATCATGTTCTGTGGAGGACACGGGCGTTAGATCATGTACTGTGAAGGACACGGGTGTTAGATCATGTTCTGTGGAGGACACGGGTGTTAGATCATGTTCTGTGGAGGACACGGGTGTTAGATCATGTTCTGTGGAGGACACGGGTGTTAGATCATGTTCTGTGGACACGGGTGTTAGATCATGTTCTGCGGAGGACACGGGCGTTAGATCATGTTCTGTGGAGGACACGGGTGTTAGATCATGTTCTGTGGAGGACACGGGTGTTAGATCATGTTCTGTGGAGGACACGGGTGTTAGATCATGTTCTGTGGAGGACACGGGTGTTAGATCATGTTCTGTGGAGGACACGGGTGTTAGATCATGTTCTGTGGAGGACACGGGTGTTAGATCATGTTCTGTGGAGGACACGGGTGTTAGATCATGTTCTGTGGAGGACACGGGCGTTAGATCATGTTCTGTGAAGGACACGGGTGTTAGATCATGTTCTGTGGAGGACACGGGTGTTAGATCATGTTCTGTGGAGGACACGGGTGTTAGATCATGTTCTGTGGAGGACACGGGTGTTAGATCATGTTCTGTGGAGGACACGGGTGTTAGATCATGTTCTGTGGAGGACACGGGTGTTAGATCATGTTCTGTGGACACGGGTGTTAGATCATGTTCTGCGGAGGACACGGGCGTTAGATCATGTTCTGTGGAGGACACGGGTGTTAGATCATGTTCTGTGGAGGACACGGGTGTTAGATCATGTTCTGTGGAGGACACGGGTGTTAGATCATGTTCTGTGGAGGACACGGGTGTTAGATCATGTTCTGTGGAGGACACGGGTGTTAGATCATGTTCTGTGGAGGACACGGGTGTTAGATCATGTTCTGCGGAGGACACGGGCGTTAGATCATGTTCTGTGGAGGACACGGGCGTTAGATCATGTTCTGTGGAGGACACGGATGTTAGATCATGTTCTGTGGAGGACACGGATGTTAGATCATGTTCTGTGGAGGACACGGGTGTTAGATCATGTTCTGTGGAGGACACGGGCGTTAGATCATGTTCTGTGGAGGACACGGGTGTTAGATCATGTTCTGTGGAGGACACGGGTGTTAGATCATGTTCTGCGGAGGACACGGGTGTTAGATCATGTTCTGCGGAGGACACGGGCGTTAGATCATGTTCTGTGGAGGACACGGATGTTAGATCATGTTCTGTGGAGGACACGGATGTTAGATCATGTTCTGTGGAGGACACGGGTGTTAGATCATGTTCTGTGGAGGACACGGGCGTTAGATCATGTTCTGTGGAGGACACGGGCGTTAGATCATGTTCTGTGGAGGACACGGGTGTTAGATCATGTTCTGTGGAGGACACGGGTGTTAGATCATGTTCTGTAGAGGACACGGGTGTTAGATCATGTTCTGTGGAGGACACGGGTGTTAGATCATGTTCTGTGGAGGACACGGGTGTTAGATCATGTTCTGTGGAGGACACGGGTGTTAGATCATGTTCTGCGGAGGACACGGGCGTTAGATCATGTTCTGTGGAGGACACGGGCGTTAGATCATGTTCTGTGGAGGACACGGATGTTAGATCATGTTCTGTGGAGGACACGGATGTTAGATCATGTTCTGTGGAGGACACGGGTGTTAGATCATGTTCTGTGGAGGACACGGGCGTTAGATCATGTTCTGTGGAGGACACGGGTGTTAGATCATGTTCTGTGGAGGACACGGGTGTTAGATCATGTTCTGCGGAGGACACGGGTGTTAGATCATGTTCTGCGGAGGACACGGGCGTTAGATCATGTTCTGTGGAGGACACGGATGTTAGATCATGTTCTGTGGAGGACACGGATGTTAGATCATGTTCTGTGGAGGACACGGGTGTTAGATCATGTTCTGTGGAGGACACGGGTGTTAGATCATGTTCTGTGCAGGACACGGATGTTAGATCATGTTCTGTGCAGGACACGGGTGTTAGATCATGTTCTGTGCAGGACACGGGTGTTAGATCATGTTCTGTGGAGGACACGGGCGTTAGATCATGTTCTGTGGAGGACACGGGCGTTAGATCATGTTCTGTGGAGGACACGGGTGTTAGATCATGTTCTGTGGAGGACACGGGTGTTAAATCATGTTATTAGATATTCAGTGTGTATGTGGTGAGAATTTTCAAGATTAACATTAAAATAAATTCTATAAAAAATGTATTATATATATCTAAACAGTAAACACTCAACAGTATCCAAATAACCTTAAAATTTTATGTTAACAAATTTTCACATGCATATGGGAAACCCGTTTTTGGTGTGAATATACATTAATAAATATTCAATGCATGATGATGTACCTTGTTTTTACTATTTAGGTTAAATTATGGTAATGATAATACTTGGTGTTATAATGCTCGTTTAAGCATAGCTAGAACTGTACATGTAATGGTATGCGAGCTACTATACTACAGTCAGTAATACCCATCCCCATGTGTACAATATACACACACGCACGGGCGGGATCCACGAGTCAATGCTCGATCCTGCAGACACAAATAGCTCAGTAAACACACAAAGCACATTGCCAACATCTATCAAACCTTACAGTGTCCGTAAAACAATTGCATCAAACCAAGCAAGCTGAAATGTGTTCAATGATCAACACAACATGTTATTAAATATATGCCTATCCTAATGCAGCATTGACATTATTAAATATGCCTATCCGGTCACTACACTAATTACTTGACTCGTGTACAACATTGCAATCTACACAAACCTAATGTAATTTAAAAATATAATTCAAGCTAGAAGCTGTATTTAATAATGCTAACCTTGAGTTAACTTCATAATTTATATTGTGACAGAAACCTTGTATTTATGTAGCCTGTAGTTTAGTTTGTACAAGTGATTTATTGGTCTCCTGTAATTACAGATAATTAGCTTTGGGTGCATACATAAGCACTGAAGTTTTCTACATAAAGATATAGGAAAATACGCAAGAAATAGAGCGTTGTTCATGATGGTGCAAGAGACAATACATACATTACATAAGGGTGAGAGATAAGCTATACAATAGTGTGCTATACAGGTGCAGAAAGAACACGAGCTATGCTAGAGGCAGTACAGAGGTGCAGAGCAGTGTGCTGTGAGGAGTGTCTCGCTGCACTGTTGTGGTTTGCTCGTTGTGAGTGCATGTACTCTGACTTGTATGTCGGTCCGGAGGGAAGTACAAGTATGGCTTGTAAGGTGGAGTACACACACACCATATAGGTTTTAGCTACACAAATTAGTACCTTTCTTCACCCACAACACACAAATACAAGCAACAATTTCGAGGTCTCCAGACCGGTTCGTCCACGAAGTCTTTGAAGGAATGGCTGAACGAACTTGTGGATACAGACGCAACTTGATCAATAAACACGTGAAAAAACACAAATTTATAAACTGCTCCATCAACATTTTGGCCAATTTGGTTCCCGAACACACGAATTCTCGTCCAAGTATTTTATATGTTTTATCTTGACTATACATAAACGTCGCAAAGTCAAGAGAAATTACGGAGAAGCACCAAGAGGGTCATTAATTTGGATTACTTTTGATTTAAGCTTTCTGTGAATCTGTGGGTGTGAGTGTGAGGTACAGAAGGTAACCGCAGCAGGCCTGCGTGAGTGTTGGAATGGTTACCTTCCTGGAAGCCTTGGAGACAGAGCAAGAGACTCTTCTAACACGCCATAAAGGACCGACAGGATGATTTAGCTTCATATTATATTTCCACATTAGGGGATTGTGGGTGGGTGTTGAGGTGTGGGTGGGTGTTGAGGTGTGGGTGGGTGATGAGGTGTGGGTGGGTGATGAGGTGTGGGTGGGTGTTGAGGTGTGGGTGGGTGTTGAGGTGTGGGTGGTGAGTGTTAAGGTGTGTAACTGGTATAGAGAAACAACAGTTGTATGAAGAGACTACTGATGTTTGAACATCAGTAGGTAAGAGTGAGAGAGAGAAGGGAAATGAGGAGAGGAGGGCAAGAGACACCAAGAGAGAGGTGTGAGAGAGCAGTTCACAGGTGTTGGGATGGTGTCTGCTGTAAATGCTTGTTACCCTCTGTGTGCGAGCGAGGGTAATGGTCACGGGGACACAGGTTACAACACTGATAAGAGAGAGAATACACTTAGTGCGTTGAAGATGGAAGGTGCGGTACTAGTGCGTAGAAATTGCGTAGCGAGCAATGGCGTGCGCTTCTGCAATCATAGCCATTACCTCAGCGCCTGGCGCACCGTACATGGAGGCTTGCGAAGGATCCTTGTAGCCAGTAGCTGTGAGCACCTCGCACCAGATGGCCGCCATTTTCCCCGTCAGCTGACGAAAGCTTGCCGCCAGAACTCTGCCAGGAGCCGCAGTGGAGGGACGACCACGTCCATTACCGCAGGTGCACGTCACAGCAGGATAACTTAGCAACTGGGGGACGGCGAGGCTAGCGCAGGTGTTCCCAGGTAACTGAGGAAGTGGAAGGCTGGAGGGAACATGGCCGCCATGTCACCGTCTCCACCAGGATGGCCACGCCACAACGTGCAGACAACGCTGCCAGCCTGCTTCCCCATCTTACTGTGTGCGTGTTGGTAGACATTAATAATACTGGTTTACACTATGTAAAATGTAAATATTTGTAACTAGTTCACCACAATGTGTATTGCTTAGCATAAATAACATTGTGGTCCAGCTCTTGGCCCATTATGCGAGTAGCCTTCGTGCCTCAGCCAATAGTATGGGAGAACATAACGAACACAAGAAACTAAATGTAATAATTTGAATTGGTTTATTAGCGGTGTTGAAGCATCACAAGCACTCACTCCTGAACCCCAGGTCCTCTCCAGGCCCCCCTCTGCACCCCAGGTCCTCTCCAGGGCCCCCCTCTGCACCCCAGGTCCTCTCCAGGGCCCCCCTGCACCCCAGGTCCTCTCCAGGGCCCCCCCTGCACTCCAGGTCCACTCCAGGGCCCCCCTGCACCCCAGGTCTACTCCAGGCCCCCCTCTGCACCCCAGGTCCTCTCCAGGCCCCCCTCTGCACCCCAGGTCCTCTCCAGGGCCCCCCCCTGCACCCCAGGTCCTCTCCAGGCCCCCCCTGCACTCCAGGTCCACTCCAGGGCCCCCCTGCACCCCAGGTCTACTCCAGGGCCACCCCTGCACCCCAGGGCCACTCCAGGGTCCCCCTGCACCCCAGGTCCACTCCAGGGGCCCCCTGCACTACAGGTCCATTCCAGAGCCACCCCTGCACCCCAGGTCCACTCCAGGGTCCCCCTGCACCCCAGGTCCATTACAGAGCCACCCCTGCACCCCAGGTCCACTCCAGGGCCACCCTTGCACCCCAGGGCCACCCCAGGTCCACTCTAGGGCCACCCCTGCACCCCAGGTTCACTCTAGGGCCCCCTGCACCCCAGGTCCACTCCAGGGCCCCCCTGCACCCCAGGTCCACTCCAGGGCCACCCCAGGTCCACTCTAGGGCCCCCTGCACCCCAGGTCCACTCCAGGATCCCCCTGCACCCCAGGTCCACTCCAGGATCCCCCTGCACCCCAGGTCCACTCCAGGCCCCCCCCCTGCTCCCCCGCACCACGCCAGGGTCCCCTGCACCCCAGGTCCACTCCAGGGCCCCCCCTGCACCCCAGCACCACGCCAGGGGGCCCCCCTGTACCCCAGGACCACGCCAGGGCCGCTGCTAACATAGTGATCCATCACCATTTCCCAGAGTTGTTATAAAGGCGTCAACAGTGATACCATTTTAAGCCACATTGTTCTTATGAACTAGGTTATAAAATGCTTAAACTATTCCGTGAGATTTAAATTAGGTTACATGAATTATTTACATACATATACAGTTTTTATATAATTTTATACATTCATTCCGACACTGGCGCATACAGAACAAAAATAATAGGTAAATATTATGAACACTCTCACTAATCAAATATTATGCAAAACACATAATTGGTAATACTACACAGACTCGCAAATATGTAGCCAGACATGAACACATCCACATATGGACACACAGCGCCACCAACACACCCACAAACACACTAAGAATGGCACAGCACCCAAAGCAAAGGACCAACCTAAGCTTCTATGGACCTCCATCAGAAGGATGACGCATGGACCCGATTCATGAAAAAATGAGGGGCATCAACAAGTAGATACAGAAGAGGAAATGGTCAGACCGAGAAGTAATATAATAAGGAACATTGTACTGAGGCAACTGACCCATAACAACGTTAACAAGATCACCAGCAGTTATAAACAGATACACCGGAATAGACATATATTATTTATTTATTTACTTTTTTATTTATTTATATACAAGAAGGTACATTGGGTTTGTGAGAATACATAGCATAGCATTTACAATCTTGTAAAGCCACTAGTACGCGCAGCGTTTCGGGCAGAAAGCAAATCACTCACACAGCAATTAACAAAGCAAATCAATCAACAGGTATAAACAAGAACATACAATCAAATACATTATTAACATAGTTTATGGCCACAATCAAGCGTCCATAATCAGGTACATGTCTGCACATATGTACACGGACATACGCGAAGAGCTCAATAGCAAACTCTAAAATAAAATACAATTAGGAATCATGCAGTGTTGCAAAACATTGCATTGATAGCAATGTGACTTAAATACTGGGCCAGGCCCAGAGTCCTGATCTCAACACCCATTATTTTATTACTAACATCTGTGTTGACAAAAATTAATTACAATTTTGTAATTGACTGAGGAAGCCTCACCTCCGCCACACGCCCAAATGTACAGGTTCGCTACAAATTATTGACCCCATTATCAGCTTTGATAAATTCCTTACTGTAGGAGTCCTCTTGAAACAATTTACAGTAATTAATAACACGATTCAAGATGAGAGATATTTTTTCTTCCATGATTTGTGTGTCAAGTCACTATGGCTACAGTGACAACAGTGAAGGTGACCTACCATCCACTACAGCTACAGTGACAACAGTGAAGAGGCCTACCATCCACTACAGCCACAGTGACAACAGTAAAGAGGCCTACCACCCACTACAGTCACAGTGACAACAGTGAAGGTGACCTACCACCCACTACAGTCACAGTGACAACAGTGAAGGTGACCTACCATCCACTACAGCTACAGTGACAACAGTAAAGAGGCCTACCATCCACTACAGCCACAGTGACATCAGTAAAGGGCCTACCACCCACTACAGTCACAGTGACAACAGTGAAGGTGACCTACCACCCACTACAGTCACAGTGACAACAGTGAAGGTGACCTACCACCCACTACAGCTACACAGTGAAGAGACCTACCATCCACTACAGCTCCAGTGACACAGTGAAGAGGCCTACCACCCACTCAGTCACAGTGACAACAGTGAAGGAGACCTACCATCCACTACAGCTCCAGTGACAACAGTGAAGGTGACCTACCACCCACTACAGCGACAACAGTGAAGGTGACCTACCATCCACTACAGCTACAGTGACAACAGTGAAGAGGCCTACCATCCACTACAGCCACAGTGACATCAGTAAAGGGCCTACCACCCACTACAGTCACAGTGACAACAGTGAAGTGACCTACCATCCCCTACAGCTCCAGTGACAACAGTGAAGGTGACCTACCACCCACTACAGCGACAACAGTGAAGGTGACCTACCATCCACTACAGCCACAGTGACAACAGTGAAGGAGACCTACCATCCACTACGCCACAGTGACAACAGTGAAGGTGACCTACCATCCACTACAGCCACAGTGACAACAGTGAAGGAGACCTACCATCCAGTACAGTCACAGTGACAACAGTGAAGGTGACCTACCATCCACTACAGCTCCAGTGACAACAGTGAAGGTGACCTACCATCCACTACAGCCACAGTGACAACAGTGAAGGTGACCTACCACCCACTACAGCTACAGTGACAACAGTGAAGGAAACAGTAATGTGTCATGGGTAACCAACTCAACAATTACTGTACAGATGTTTCCAGGAAAATGTAACACAGTTCCAAGAAACAATCACTCTGCAATTGTGAAAAATTTGCAATTGCAAAAGACGGCTGAAACAATACGAAGAAATTAACACTGTGCTACACCAGAAGAGAGGTGGTAGGCCTAGTGACTGGCAGCAGGATAACAGGGATTCGTGATGTGTTTAGCCCAAGTGTTAAGCAGTTGGTGTGGTGATCTAGCCGGGATCTGTTAGCGTCGCGTGTTCCACAGATCACAACTAAACATGCTTCTTAAGGTTTGGAATGAAATCAGTTATCTTACTGGTGTGCTGCACACAGCACCGCTCCTGTGCCAGGTAAGTCCAATACGGGCTCACCATAGCCCGTGCTACTTGCCCCGCCCCTGTGCCAGGTAAGTCCACTACGGGCTCACCATAGCCCGTGCTACTTGCCCAGCTCCTGTGCCAGGTAAGTCCAATACGGGCTCACCATAGCCCGTGCTACTTGCCCCGCTCCTGTGCCAGGTAAGTCCACTACGGGCTCACCATAGCCCGTGCTACTTGCCCCGCTCCTGTGCCAGGTAAGTCCACTACGGGCTCACCATAGCCCGTGCTACTTGCCCCGCTCCTGTGCCAGGTAAGTCCACTACGGGCTACTTGGAACTTGTTCCGAGTAGCTGAATCTATAACAACAACATAGTGTATTGTGTCTTGATAAAGCGGCTTAACGTGGAAGTTTGCTGGATTCTGGGGCCAGATTCACGAAGCAGTTACGCAGGTACATACGAACCTTACTGTTGAAATGTAAATGTGTAATTTACTGAATTATAGCAAAAATGTCTCGAGTTGTTACCAGTTGCCCCAAACTGTTTAAAATAGCTCCTACGATAATAAATTATTGAGACTTATAATGGGGTTAATAATTTGTGGGCATATTGTTCAAGTGACACTGGGAACTACTGAACACTTCTACCACAATGTTGTGCCACTTTGGAAGAGAGAGAAACAGGGTTATCTTAGTCTTCGATCATCTGTCCTTCTCGTCCATCCATCCTTTCCACCTCTTCCTCTCTCATCGATTGATTGATTGATGAAGATTAAGCCACCCAAGATGTGGCACGGGCACGAATAGCCGGTAAGTGGTGGCCCTTTTGAGCCATTACCAGTATCAATAGATGATACTGGAGATCTGTGGAGGTGCGGCTGCACCCTGGGTGACGGGAGATGTCTCCCGCTCTCTCATCTTTCTCCTCGATCTTATATAGCTGCCCTTCGCCTCTCCATACACAGACTCAGACGTGGCTACAAGTGCTGCTGGGAGGTAATAAACCCAACGTGTATCAAACTCAACATTAATCCAACGAGAGCAGCTGTATTAGATGTAAATTCCAGTGACTATATTGATTAGAAAAGCAGTTGAAGTATGGGATACACTAGTGAACACTGCATCTACATCCGCCACCAAGATAATGTTATTAAAACAAGACTAAAACCAGTGCGCTAAAACAGAAGCGAAAAAGAAACAGGGAAAAAGGAGGAAACCCCACCTCCATTTAAAACTTTGACCCAAATATCACAGTAACAAGGTTATCGCGAATAACTGAAGTCCATTACTATAGCCCGTGCTACATGGACATTTCGTCCCGAGTAGCTAAATCTGAAACAACAACAACAGCGCCTCTCCATCTGAGCCCTCCCCTGAGGTCCAGACACACTTCAAGGTGTGACATGACCAAAGATCACAATCACTCCAAACATCTACCACCTACGGGCTACTCATGCCCGTGCCACCTCTTGTGGTGGCTTAGTCTTCATCAATCAACCTTAGCCCTTCCCCCATTACGGGCTCACCATAGTCCGTGCTACATGGACCCTTCGTTCTGAGTAGCTAAATCTGAAACAACAACAACAAATAGCCCTTCCCTCTCCTCCTGACGCTGGTGAGGGGCGCGAGGTGTCGTCGTAGTCCACCACGCTGGTGAGGGGCGCGAGGTGTCGTCGTAGTCCACCACGCTGGTGAGGGGGCGCGAGGTGTCGTCGTAGTCCACCACGCTGGTGAGGGGACGCGAGGTGTCGTCGTAGTCCACCACGCTGGTGAGGAGCGCGAGGTGTCGTCGTAGTCCACCACGCTGGTGAGGGGACGCGAGGTGTGGTCGTAGTCCACCACGCTGGTGAGGGGCGCGAGGTGTCGTCGTAGTCCACCACGCTGGTGAGGGGACGCGAGGTGTGGTCGTAGTCCACCACGCTGGTGAGGGGGCGCGAGGTGTCGTCGTAGTCCACCACGCTGGTGAGGGGACGCGAGGTGTCGTCGTAGTCCACCACGCTGGTGAGGGGGCGCGAGGTGTCGTCGTAGTCCACCACGCTGGTGAGGGGGCGCGAGGTGTCGTCGTAGTCCACCACGCTGGTGAGGGGGCGCGAGGTGTGGTCGTAGTCCACCACGCTGGTGAGGGGGCGCGAGGTGTGGTCGTAGTCCACCACGCTGGTGAGGGGCGCGAGGTGTCGTCGTAGTCCACCACGCTGGTGAGGGGGCGCGAGGTGTCGTCGTAGTCCACCACGCTGGTGAGGGGACGCGAGGTGTGGTCGTAGTCCACCACGCTGGTGAGGGGCGCGAGGTGTCGTCGTAGTCCACCACGCTGGTGAGGGGCGCGAGGTGTCGTCGTAGTCCACCACGCTGGTGAGGGGGGCGCGAGGTGTCGTCGTAGTCCACCACGCTGGTGAGGGGCGCGAGGTGTCGTCGTAGTCCACCACGCTGGTGAGGGGCGCGAGGTGTCGTCGTAGTCCACCACGCTGGTGAGGGGCGCGAGGTGTCGTCGTAGTCCACCACGCTGGTGAGGGGGCGCGAGGTGTCGTCGTAGTCCACCACGCTGGTGAGGGGCGCGAGGTGTCGTCGTAGTCCACCACGCTGGTGAGGGGCGCGAGGTGTCGTCGTAGTCCACCACGCTGGTGAGGGGCGCGAGGTGTCGTCGTAGTCCACCACGCTAGTGAGGGGGCGCGAGGTGTCGTCGTAGTCCACCACGCTAGTGAGGGGGCGCGAGGTGTCGTCGTAGTCCACCACGCTAGTGAGGGGGCGCGAGGTGTCGTCGTAGTCCACCACGCTAGTGAGGGGGCGCGAGGTGTCGTCGTAGTCCACCACGCTAGTGAGGGGGCGCGAGGTGTCGTCGTAGTCCACCACGCTAGTGAGGGGGCGCGAGGTGTCGTCGTAGTCCACCAAGCCGTCCCGGCAACGCTCCAAGTACAACAATTACAACCAGGTTGGAAAATGTAAGAATTTAGGGGCGGTTGTGCCTTAACTCGTGTAGTTAATGAGTTTCTGAACTGGTTATAGGGATCAATGATCCATAAGGTTCTTTCCTGGTACCAGCTCTCACTCTCCTGTAGCGACTACAGTATAAACAGTGTAGCAGCTACAACGTTCCAGGAATGCCAGGAAATAGTAATAATGTCCCACAGACACCAGACAAGTTTCCCAGCAACCAATTAACGAGTAACCTGTGTGGTCTAAACAGTCACCTGGATGGCAACACAACAACGCCAAAATCACACCATCGCCAGTCACACACCAGCCAGCCAGCCAGCCATCCAGCCAGCCAGCCAGCCATCCAGCCAGCCAGCCAGCGGCAGCCAGCCAGCCAGCAGCAGTCAGCAGCAGCCAGCCAGCCAGCACTTTGTGGACTTACCACCAACCAGACGCTCTTCTACAAATTAGAGGTATTGTCAGGCAACATCACCGTGACAAGGTAACCTAGGAAAGTAGGATAGAAGCACAAACCAGTGAACCTGTACGCTGCTTCAACAAGATCTTGTAGATCTGAGGCAAAGTGAAATTGACACCAGTAATTCCATCTATCATCATACTATCATGCAAGAGGAGCCACACATCTATGGATCATCCAATAAAATCAGCAGACTTCTAGATGTTACTGCTGCTCGGCTTAGACTCGGTTACAAGTATCTCTGGGAATTCTCATTATCTGCCGATGTAGACCTGACCAAATGTAAACTGTGTCAACAAAATTATTCGCACACCCTCCGTCACTATGTGATGGAGTGCGAAAAGATACGTGAATTTAGAGACAATTCTATAACCAATGTTCCAGCGATGTGTAAATATTTCATTCAAAATGATCTGCTACCAGAAATTTTAGCCAAATATCCCCAGTTTGCTAACTGTAGGTAGTAACTGAGTGATTGTAACCTATCCACCGCTGCCCACTGGATGGGGGGCGGTGTGCAGGACAAACATATAAATTGTGACACTAGCTCTCCACATATGTCAGTTGCTTAATTTAGAACCTGTACTTGAGGTCGATCTCGAACCCATTGTTGATGTGACGACTTATATTGAATTTTGTAACTAGCTCATCAAGATTGTAACTTGCTTAGCTAAATGAATTGTGGGGTTCAGTCGCTGAGCCCATTATGTGCCTCTGTAACCCTTTCCACTACCGCCCACAAGATGGGTATGGGGTGCATAATAAATGAACTAAAACTAACTAAACTGGTACAACATGGTTGCAGCTGGCACTCCCAATCATTATGGACGAAGAGGAGGTGGACGCGGGAGAGAATCAGTAATAGCAATAATCCGTCTTGGATACAAATATCCATCGAGATTCGGAATTGAAACAACAGTTGATCAGCGAAGTTGCAGAATCTGTGGTGAGTGAAGGACACCGCCTTGACCACTATCTACGTCAATGTGAACACCTGAGAAACATTAGAAATATGTGTAGAATAATAAACCCCACATTGTTTTAGTTACACTAAAACACTATTTGTCAAATATTGACACTGTTCTTAAAGGATTCCCCCACTTTGCCCCCGCAAGATAACGTAAGATTTTACGGGTTGACAGATGTTAATCTTCTTGTTTGAGGAGCTGTTCACATGAGACAGCTAAGCAAGTCCCAGCTGTGTCTGGGTACAAGTGACAGGATGAACAACCCAGCGGGTTTTCTTCCTATTGGGGAGTGTTGTACATGCTGCTATGGCGGTGTCCACTCACAGGATGAGTGGCACTGCCCAATAAACTCGCCCCTCGGGGCAAAATTAAAAAAAAAATTAGCATGTTAGGACTCTACTTGTCACGACGCCGCCGTAAAATGCTAACATCAACCACTGTAACTATACTATATCAAATGTGCATCCAAAATTACCATAATGTTTGTGACACTATAGTAACAGGCGTTACGCTTTTCTCCTCTCCCTCCCTCCCCCTCCCCCTCTCTCTCTCTCTCCTCGTCTTCTCTCTCCTCGTCTTCTCTCTCTCCTCGTCTTCCCTCTCTCCTCCTCCTCCCTCTCCCTCCTCTTCCTCCCTCCCCAAATCCTCCCAGCCAGCAGCGGGGTCGGCTTGGGGTCTGACCCCTAGAGACAAGTGTGCGGCTTTAATATGGCTCACTACTGTTATCATTCCTCCACCTCCTCCTCCCCCTTCCTCTTCTACCGGGGGGAGGGGGGGGTAGGTAGGAGACACCCTCCTCTCTACTATTGCCACAGCCTCTACCCGCTGCCTGCAGGACCCGCCCTCTCATGCTAGTGCACAACCCGTCTTCCTAAGGTTTCCCAACGTTAAGAAAACGGCCAGTTTAAAGTGTCCTTATCCTAACCTACCGGAGGACCCAAAACAGAAAATGGGACAGTACGTCACTTTCGCGATCCGCTTCAATTTTCTAGTACGACAATTTTTAGCCGTATGTAGCGCATACGCGCGAAATGCGACGTTCTTTGTAGGAGGACAGGTTGGCTAATGAGACTCCCAGCACCCTCGCTATTTCATCTGTCCAACCATGAACGCCGGTCCCTCTTCTAGCCCCTACTCCTTCCCCCACCATCCAGCCAAAGTCCAAGTGGTTGGGCACCATTCCTTCCCTCCGTCCCATCCCAAATCCTAATCCTGACCCCTTCCAAGTATTATATAGTCGTAATGACTTGGTGCTTTCCCCTTAATAACTCCCTCCCTCCCCTCCCCTACACTGGTGCTTACTACTATACTACTAATTAACAATTATTATTAAACAATTAGTAAAATTATTATTCTACTAGTGGTGTGCCGCTGCTGCTGGATGATGCTCCACGCAGCTCTAACAAAGTACAGTAGCGTGATGATAACACAAGGACACCAAAGTAGTTGCTTATTCTTTCATTGAATGGAACGATCATCGCTGTTTCGTAGGTTCATCACAAGACTGTTTTTATATAGACATTAACGTTTTCTGTTGGGTATGTGAAGACTGAAAGAAAACGCACACTACCTTTGTTTACTAAACTTAGTGTAACAGTAAAAGTATTTGTGTACGTCTGGTACCATACTACTTGTGGAAAGGAGGAAATGTAGATGTTTATCTCTCAGGAAGTTTGGTAATATGATTATTGTTTGTGATGTGTTTATATGTATGTATTAACACGATGTACTGAACGGGGTGAGAATAGCTTGAGCTACCTCATCCCTTTGTGTGTATTTTACCTCAATAAACTTATTTCAATTTCAATTTCAATTAATCTAACAAAATTGTCTTAATTGTAATCTGGTTAACGTAGACAAAACGCAGAAAGAAAAACAGAAGAAGAAACGTTAAGAATCAACGTACAGAAGCAAGCACGAAGGCAACTCGAACGTACATAGAAGCACGCGCCTGACAGCTGAGTGGACAGCGCTTCGGATTCGTAGTCCTGAGGTTCCGGGTTTGATTCCCAGTGGAAGCGGAGACAATTGGGCAAAAACTTTCTTTCATCCTCATGCCCGTTACCTAGCAGTAAATAGGTACCTGGGAGTTAGACAGCTGCTACGGGCTGCTTCCTGGGTGTGTGTAACAAAAAGGAGGCCTGGTCGAGGACCGGGCCGCTGGGACGCTAAGCCCAGAAATCATCTCAAGATAACACACAGACGTATGCTAGAACAGAGACGCGCGCACGACCAACTACGAGCGCATTTACTCGTCAAAGAATGCATCTGCGACGCTGTAGTCAGCGCAGTCAGGTCACATGCGAAAGGTACCGGGGTTAAGTGCCGCAGGAGGACAATGGCTTATTTTGCCATTGTCACGGGTGCATCCGTTAACCTACTAGTAAATTGCTTGATGGAGCACGATGTGACAAAGGCTGTTGAGCCTGACAATCTCACCTTAGATGCTAAAAGAGGGTGTAGAAGCCTCATGCAGTCATCTGGAGGAAAAACCCTTCTTGTTAACTGCCCGTACCGTCAAGAAGAAGGAGGGTGCAAAATGGTATATGACAGTTCACTGGAAACAGGAGACGTACCGGAAAGTTTGAAGAGAGCTAAGGAAGTCCTAGAATCCACTCAGTAAAACATCTAAACTACTGGGACCAACTGCACACAGAAATAACACCACACGAGACCAGAAGGCATGGCAGGATGTGCAGAATACCCTCGTCGAAAAGCAGAGGTGCAACAGGTAGTCAGAGAGAACTCTATCAACATCAGAGGCCCGAGACTGTTCAATACGCTTCCACTACATATAGAGAGAAATTGATAAAACAAGAGTGTGTTAAGAGAGAACGTGATAAAACACCACCAAAGAATACCTGATCAACAGGCCGGCCCCTGTTGTTGATTCATACTTCAGGCTGCGAGCAGCCGTGTCCAACAGCCTGGTTGACCAGTCCAGCAACAAGGCGGCTTTGTCGAGGACCGGGCCGCGGGGACGTTGAGCCCAGAAATCATCGCAAGGTAGGTCCCAATATATAAAAAGGGTGACAAGCAGAAGGCATTTAACTACAGGCCAGTTTCCCTAACTTGCATACCATGCAAGATGATGGAGAAGATCGTGAGGAAACAGCTCATAGAACATCTGTAGAGAAGGAGCTTTGTAACACTCCACCAACATGGGTTCAGTTTTGGCAAATTGTGCCTCACAGGTTTTACAGAATTCTATGACCATGCGACAAAAATTAGGCAAGAAAGAGAAAGGTGGGTAGACTGAATTTTCTTTGACTGTCAGAAAGCCTTTGACACAGTACCCCATACGAGGATGTTACAAAAGATGGATAAGCAGGCAGGAATAACAGGTAAGTTGCTCCAGTAGAAAAGGGAGTATTTAAGCAACAGAAATTTACGGGCTCACCATAGCCCGTGCTACATGGAGATTTCGTTCTGAGTAGCTAAATCTAAAACAACAACAACACCAACAGAAAACAGTTACTGTGCAGGCGGAGACCCGAGAGTGGCGAGACATTAATAGTGAGTCCCACAGGTGACATTTCTTGTAAAGTAATGAAGATAGGTGTAGGGAGCAGGATGCTAGATACAAGGTATCGTTTGGGAGATGAAATACTTCAAGAATCAGAGAGTGAGAAAGATCTGGGGGTTGATATCACGCCAGATCTGTCCCCTGAAGCCAACATCAAGCAGATACCATCAGCAGCATATGCCAAGTTGGCCAACATAAGAATTGCCTTGAGAAACTCGTGTAAGGACTCCTTCAGAATCTTGTATATATCACACATGTCAGACCAATTCTGAATTATGCAGCTCCAGCATGGAGTCTGTATTTCGTCAAGCACAAGACTAAACTGGACAAGGTTCAGAGGTATGCCACCAGTTTGAGGGGTATGAGCTACGAGGAGAGACTGCGGGAACTAAACCTCACGTCGCTGGAAGACAGAGTTAAGGTAAGCATGATCACCATATACAAGATTCTCAGAGAAATTGACAGTGTAGATAGATTATTTAACACAAGGGGCACACGCACTAGGGGATACAGCCCCCATTTGAGTGCCCAAATGAGCCATAAAGACATTAGAACTATGACACTTTTTCAATGTGAGTAGTTAATAAATGGAATGCACTAGGAAGTGATGTGGTGGAGGCTGACTCCATACACAGTTTCAAGTGAAGATATGATGGAGCCCAATAGGCTCAGGAATCTGTACATCGGTTGATTGACAGTTGAGAGGCGGGACCAAAGAGCCGAAGCTCAACCCCCGCAAAAATAACTAGGCGAGTACAGGAGCTAGACAACTGTTGTGGGTTACATCCTGCGGATGGACGCTAGTTGGCCTAGGTGGACCTCAAAATTTACTTTAATATACCCGAGAGTCACCCTCTTTAGTCACGGGAGATCTCCCGTCACGCAGGGTGCAGTCGCACCTCCACAGATCTCCAGTATCAGCTCTTGATACTGGTAATGGCTCAAAAGGGCCACCACTTACGGCTATTCGTGCCCGTGCCACCTTTGGGTGGCTTAATCTTCATCAATCAATCAATCCCTCTTTAGTGGCCTCGACGAGATAGGAAGCCGGCGGTTTGTCAAAGTCCTCCCTCAGAAGTTTCTCTAGTTGAATTTAAACAGAAGTACTGTCTTGGCATTTACGTCTTCAACGGGTAGGCGGTTCCATGCGTTTATAACCATGTGTGAAAACCATCTATTTTCTGTCCTACATTGTGGCTCGAGCTTGAAGCTGTTGCCCCTGTTGGTGTTCCATCTGACCTCTTGAAGACGTCGTCTGGATCAATATTTTCAAGTTTGTGATGTATTTTGAAGGTGTGAGATGAGCCCCGTCATGTGTGGTCGTGGTGGTGTCGCCTTGCTCAACCGTGCTTGCTAAGACAGTTGACTTGGTTTTGAGACGATTGGTGATCCTCTGCGTTGATTGTCTCCAACGGTCATTAGTTAGAATAGTCCAGATCGGGGCACACCAGAGACGCGTGTAGCCAATACCCACTTTCTTTTTCTTAAAGTCAAAAGCTCTTGTGATTATTCCCAATGTGTAGTTAACTTGTTTTCTAATTACAGCTCCATTGGTGAGCGTCTTACACAGACCGGTGGATCACAAAAGTCAATTCTTTATCAATCTACTACAAGGTCTTCTCTATTTAACATTTACATTGAGATAATTTTCCATTTAACACGACCCTTTGTTTTCTTCTACGATTAAATAAATAAAACATTCTGTGTTTTTCAGGAAACGTCGCCCGCGGATCATTATTGACAAGCTGTTGACCCAAGGTCACTACCTCCCGGGGGGGCAACACCCCCTCCCCCCTCTAGCTGTTGACCAAGGTCACTACCTCCCCGGGGGGGCAACACCCCCTCCCCCCTCTAGCTGTTGACCCAAGGTCACTACCTCCGGGGGGGGGGCAACACCCCCTCCCCCCTCTAGCTGTTGACCCAAGGTCACTACCTCCCCGGGGGGGGCCAACACCCCCTCCCCCCCCTCTAGCTGTTGACCCAAGGTCACTACCTCCCCGGGGGGGGGACAATACCCCCTCCCCCCCTCTAGCTGTTGACCCAAGGTCACTACCTCCCCCGGGGGGGGACAATACCCCCTCCCCCCTTCTAGCTGTTGACCCAAGGTCACTACCTCCCCGGGGGGGGGGACAATACCCCTCCCCCCTCTAGCTGTTGACCCAAGGTCACTACCTCCCCGGGGGGGGACAATACCCCCTCCCCCCCCTCTAGCTGTTGACCCAAGGTCACTACCTCCCCGGGGGGGGGACAATACCCCTCCCCCCTCTAGCTGTTGACCCAAGGTCACTACCTCCCCGGGGGGGGGACAATACCCCCTCCCCCCCCCTAGCTGTTGACCCAAGGTCACTACCTCCCCGGGGGACAATACCCCTCCCCCCCCTCTAGCTGTTGACCCAAGGTCACTACCTCCCCGGGGGGGGGACAATACCCCCTCCCCCCTCTAGCTGTTGACCCAAGGTCACTACCTCCCCGGGGGACAATACCCCCTCCCCCCCTCTAGCTGTTGACCCAAGGTCACTACCTCCCCGGGGGGGCAACACCCCCTCCCCCCTCTAGCTGTTGACCCAAGGTCACTACCTCCCGGGGGGGGGGGCAACACCCCCTCCCCCCTCTAGCTGTTGACCCAAGGTCACTACCTCCCCGGGGGGGGCAACACCCCTCCCCCCTCTAGCTGTTGACCCAAGGTCACTACCTCCCCGGGGGGGGCAACACCCCCTCCCCCCTCTAGCTGTTGACCCAAGGTCACTACCTCCCGGGGGGGGACAATACCCCCTCCCCCCCTCTAGCTGTTGACCCAAGGTCACTACCTCCCCGGGGGGGGACAATACCCCCTCCCCCCCTCTAGCTGTTGACCCAAGGTCACTACCTCCCCGGGGGGGGGACAATACCCCCCTCCTTCCCTTCCCCCGTCAACTGCTAGCCAAGGTCACCACCACTCTGGCGGG
>WNGS01092210.1:5295285-5306353 GCA_020271785.1 Procambarus virginalis
CCCCCCCACTGTGGGCTGTCCCCCCCCCACTGTGGGCTGTCCCCCCCCCCACTGTGGGCTGTCCCCCCCCACTGTGGGCTGTCCCCCCCCCTTGGGCTGTCCCCCCCCCCCCACTGTGGGCTGTCCCCCCCCACTGTGGCTGTCCCCCCCCCACTGTGGGCTGTCCCCCCCCACTGTGGGCTGTCCCCCCCACTGTGGCTGTCCCCCCACTGTGGGCTGTCCCCCCCACTGTGCGGTCCCCCCCCCCCCACTGTGGGCTGTCCCCCCCCACTGTGGGCTGTCCCCCCCACTGTGGCTGTCCCCCCCCCACTGTGGGCTGCCCCCCCCACTGTGGGCTGTCCCCCCCCCACTGTGGGCTGTCCCCCCCCACTGTGGGCTGTCCCCCCCACTGTGGGCTGTCCCCCCCCACTGTGGGCTGTCCCCCCCACTGTGGGCTGTCCCCCCCTGTGGGCTGTCCCCCCCCCCTGTGGGCTGCCCCCCCACTGTGGGCTGTCCCCCCCCCCACTGTGGGCTGTCCCCCCCACTGTGGGCTGTCCCCCCCACTGTGGGGCTGGCCCCCCCCACAGTGTGGCCCCACTGTGGGGCTGGCCCCCCCCCCCCACAGTGTGGCCCCACTGTGGGGGGGAGGGCCTGCCCGCCCTCACCCACAGCCCCCCACACCAGCGGCCAAGAAGCGACCAACCCACTAAGAATACCTCATACTGGTGCACATTACAGCACTGTAATATTATGACATGTTATAACATTGATGTTTCATTGTATCGGCCTCGATGGGTATGGAGGGTTGCTGGGGTGCGTTCGTTTCTGGGTGACGAACTGGTTGCTGGTTTATATATATACATATATATATATATATATATATATATATATATATATATATATATATATATATATATATATATATATATATATATATATATGACAATGTCAGACCACGGAGGAAAAATGAAACAGGAATTTCCTTAAGTACTTTCGTATCTTTCTTAAGTATTTTGTTACGAAAGTACTTAAGGAAATTCCTGTTTCATTTTCCTCCGTGGTCTGACATTGTCACATTTAAATCACGTGTTTAATTTCGTGATATACACACACACATATATATATATATATATATATATATATATATATATATATATATATAATTATATATATATACATATATATATATATATATATATATATATATATATATATATATATATATATATATATATCCAACCCATGCTCCTGTTTATATAGTACCTATTGTGACTATCGTCAATAGTCAGAATTCGTACGTTCTTAGCTTTTAGATAGTAGTATACTGACTAGTAAGGAATTTATTTAAAATAAATGAAGCTAAAACACAAACTTAAATATTCCTAGGCCTAGTATAGTACACATGTGTACTATATTACGCCTCAGATATTGTGTATTAGGCTTAGGTACACCTGACGCCTGGGCGTCAGGTGTCAAATGGGCGCCTGACAGCTGAGTGGACAGCGTTTCGGATTCGTAGTCCTGAGGTTCAGGGTTCGATCCCTGGTGGATGCGGAGCCAAATGGGCAAAACGTTTCTTTCACCCTAATGCCCCTTTTACCTAGCATTAAATAGGAACCTGGGAATTAGATAGCTGCCACGGGCTGCTTCCTGGGGGGGAGATGTAACAAACAGGAGGCCTGGTCGAGGACCGGGCCGCGGGGACGCTAAGCCCCGAAATCATCTCAAGATCTCAAGATAGGTTAGGTCAGTTTAATTTGTCAAAGCAACACAACTAAAAAAATAGTTTTCAGCTTTGTCCAACTCAATAGTTCAGATTTCTACTTATTAATTTCGTTGTAGGTGGATATATATACTATGGCGGTCATCGTTACTGTAAGTACTACCACAGCAGGAGGATGGGCTGGTATATGTTATAATGAACAGCAAATATGTCCTTGAGAACACAGTAATCAGTAGCGGTGATAAGACATATCTCACCACACTTATGGTGAGATGCGCAGTGATATGCCAGACTTTTATGGGGGAAAGGAGAGACATGGACGGTAGACCTTTTTAATGCCATGGAACGGAATTTCCTGCAATAAACAACAAAGAGACATAATGAAACAGCCGAAGGTTGACGTAGTGTCCAATAAAATGAAATAATTTTTCTTACAGGCGGTAATAAATTATGATCTATTACCAGGACCTCACACTCAGTACATTCTGGTCTTGCAGTACTTAGTAAGTTGCTGATAAAGATTCGCTACCTGAAACAAAAAGTTCCAGGTAACACGGGCTATGGTGAACCCGTAGTGCCTTACTTGGTAAGAGCCTACCATTATATCGTAGTATTGTGGTATTGTGGTATTGTAGTACCTGGTACAAGCCCACCACTGGAATATTTCGGTATCGTAAAACAGTGTACTAACTTAGTTGTGCTGGCGGGGGTTGAGCTCTGGCTCTTTGGTCCCACCTCTCAACTGTCAATCAACTGATGTACAGATTCATGAGCCTATTCGGCTCTATCATATCTTCACTTGAAACTGTGTATGGAGTCAGCCTCCACCACATCACTGCCTAATGCATTCCATCTGTTAACTACTCTGACACTGAAAAAATTCTTTCTAACGTCTCTGTGGCTAATCTGGGTACTCAGTTTCCACCTCTGTCCCCTTGTTCGTGTTCCACCCGTGCTGAAGAGTTTGTCTTTGTCCACCCTATCAATTCCCCTGAGAATTTTGTAGGTGGTTATCATGTCTCCCCTTACTCTTCTGTCTTCAAGGGACGTGACGTTAAGCTCCCATAGCCTTTCCTCGTAGCTAATACCTCTCAATTCTGGGACTAGTCTGGTGGCATACTTCTGAATCTTCTCTAACTTTGTCTTGTGTTTAACTAAGTATGTACTCCAGGCTGGAGCTGCATATTCCAGGAGTGGTCTGACCTAAGTGGTATACAACGTCCTGAACGATTCCTTACACAAGTTTCTAAAGTCAGTTCTTATATTGGCTAACCTTGCATATGCCGCTGATGATATCCTTTTGATGTGGGCTTCTGAGGACAGGTTCGGTGTGATATCAACCCCCAGATCTTTCTTTCTATTTGACTCTTGCAGGATTTCACCTCCCAGATGGTACCTTGTGTTCAGCCTCCTGCTCCCTTCGCCTAATTTTATTACTTTGGACTTTCCTGAGTTAAACTTTAGTAGCCATTTTCTAGACTATTCCTCCAGTTTGTCCTGCAGTGTGTTTGTGTGTGTGTGTGTGTGTGTGTGTGTGTGTGTGTGTGTGTGTGTGTGTGTGTGTGTGTGTGTGTGTGTGTGTGTGTGTGTGTGTGTGTGTGTCTGTGTGTGTGTGTGTGTGTGTCCGAAACACACACACACACCCCGAGAAGGGTGGTGAGTACCACCGCACGATAGACCTGAGGATGAACAGTCCAGTCCACCGTCAATCCTGTATCTGATGGGTATTCCATCCTGGCAATCACGAAAAGGCACAAGTGAACATGGCCGAGAATACCATACTGAAGTGTTGGGACGAGAACGCAGCTCTGCTTCACACCGCTCGTCGCTGGTATGGCTTTTGACTCGTCTCCATCGTCCAGTACTTTCGCCATTACACCATCGTAAAACTGCCGGACAATTGCAGTGAATTTGCCGGGACAGCCAAATCTCTACATTATCTTCCACAAGACATCTCTGCTGACCGTATCGAAGGCCTTGGTCAGCTCGACGTAGGTCAAGAAGACGTCGTTATGTTGTTCTTGGCATTTTTTCCTGGAGCTGAGGTGGAGCAAATATCATATCAACAGTTCCGCGTTCTGCGCGGGAGCCGCATTGGCTTTCTGGGAGGAGACCCTGCTCTAGGTGTTGAAGGAGGCGGTAGAGCAGGATACGAGCCAGGCTCTTCCCACGGATGGACAGGAGTGAACTACCCCGGTGATTATCGCAAGACTGTCGGATGCCTTACCTCATGTAGATGTGAACTATGCTGGCATCTTATAATTGTTGTGAGATCACCACTTCAATCCACATGGACTGGAAGAACTGTGTCAGTTTCTGCCTCATGACCGGGCCTCCTGCTGTGCACACTTCAGCAGGGATTGCATCTGATCCTGGCACTTTGCTACAGGAAAACTGCGTGATGGCTTTCCTGACTTCTTCTGTGGGAAGTTTATCACGGTCCTGGTTGATCTTCACTTGAAGTAGTCGAGCAATGGGCTCATCGTTGATTGCGGCAAAGCGGTTAAGGACCTGATCAAAGTGTTCATCCCATCTGTCTAAGATCTGCTTCTTCTTTGTCAGCACTTGAGTCCCCTCTGCACTGAGGAGGGAAGCAGAGCCAGAGGGCTGTGGTCCATGTATAGCCTTCAGAGTGTCATAGAAACGCTTGGTGTCGTGACCAAGGATTTCATCGGCATTCTTGTTAAAAAAAATATATCCTGCATCTCATGGAGTATCCTTTGCGTCATTCTTCGGGTACTGGCAAAGGCATCTTTCTTCACTTGCATTTGTACAGTATTCAATCCATAGCTTACCTCGATGGCTCGAACATAGACCAATGAGGCGGGAGCAAAACTCCATACACAAATTAAAAAAGAGGTTTCAAATATATTCCGGATTATTGGAAAGCCATACTCAATTAAACTATACTTTACGTGAGCGAGGTAAACCGGAAGTGTGTAAACTATTTTCAAGTAGGTTGCCAGAGTGGTTGACTTAGAAACAACAAATATAGGCGGGTCAACTTTCACAGTAGAACCAATTATTAACTTGCTGGGCATTTTATTGTCTCCTGAGACTTGTTCCGTCTTGTTGGTAGTAATGCCTCTCGCCCTCCTTGAATATTTTATGAAGACTGGTTGTGTACATTCTGTGTTGTGCTCCAGAAGTGATGGACCTTCTTAAACACTTTCTATAAAGCCAACATTCCTCAGTTGCATCTCTTAGTTACAGCTTGTGGAAATATTTAAGTTATATAGTCTCTCCCATCAGAGGACAGCAACGGGCGGACGATTTATGCAGGATTTAGTTGTCTCGCCAAAGCCTCACTGACGTCTGAAGACGTCACTGGTTCCCAGATGACATCGCAAAATAGACTGAAATAAGTAGCGTTTATCCTTGCCTTAAATCTGAACGTCTTAAGACAGTGATCCGTGCCTTAAGTCTGAACGTCTTAAGACAGTGATCCGTGCCTTAAGTGTGAACGTCTTAAGACAGTGATCTGTGCCTTAAGTGTGAACGTCTTAAGACAGTGATCCGTGCCTTAAGTCTGAAGGTCTTAAGACAGTGATCAGTGCCTTAAGTGTGAACGTCTTGTTGTTACTATTCTCTGCAGTATTGATGTTTCAGGGTCACGTCTGAACAAATGATGATAAGCTCAGTGCCTCCAGACAAAACAATAGCGTCTGGTGGTATAAAACATTAGTCCATATATAATGACCTGCACTGTTTGACGAGGAGGTGACACTGGTTGTTCCTGTACTACCTGCAGGCAGTTCATGAGCGTACAGCCAGGGAGGGAGCGACCACACGGACACTTCAACCATGTCAAGGCTGACGTCTGCCATTATGTAATAAACATGATTTTTCAGGCACTGCGTGAAAGACCCGGGCGCAGCCGGGTACCCCAACTAGTATTACATAATAAGAGAGAGACGGCCCCTGGTGTGAGGATCCGAAGGACACAACTATCATTGTATATACGAGGGGGACAGGCCTGGGGAAGCACGCGGAGAAGAATATTATCAGGAATCTCAGAATTACCACAGAATCTCAGCAGACAAACACTTGTTGTCATACACTTAGTAACTCCTGGTGTCTTTTGGAGAAAACGGGAAGGTAATGTAGTACTTGCATCATACTGCGAGGTGGGTGTTGGGGAGAGTGTGGGGCGGCAGTGGTGTAGGGGCAGGAGGCGTCCGCTCCCACACACTACACTATGAGTGACTAGACTATAGTGGTGAGTGTTGGCACCTGATGAGGAACCTGCCTGGTTTGGTCCACTGCTACTGTTGCTGCTGATAGGGAAGGTTCAGTGCTCCTTGATAACTAAAGATTAGGTTATATTAGTCTATTTTCTGCCTGGGATGAGTGTAGTTAACCGGCGGACACTGTTCTGTCCTCCGCCCCCCCCCCCTACACGGCTGGACTGGTTGGTTTCCCCTTTATTGAGGACAAATGTTTCTCGACGTGACTTTAGGATAACGATTCACTGTTGCCAGGATGCGAGTCACAACAGTTGACTAACTCACAGGTACCTATTTGCTGCAGGGGTAAACAGAGGCATCGGGTGTGAGGAAAAGTGCCCTAACATCTCGCTCTGCCCGGGCATCGAGGGTTAAAAAATACCCCACAAATATTTCATAATTGTTTAAATACATAGCAAATTTTGGGTACATGTCCAGTGAATCATCAAGTGTTGATACACTGCATGTATCATCCGGTGTATCATCAACAACACCCAAGCATGCAGACCTTCCCTACAACACCCAAGCATGCAGACCTTCCCTACAACACCCAAGCATGCAGACCTTCCCTACAACACCCAAGCATGCAGACCTCTCCTACAACACCCAAGCACGCAGACCTCTCCTAAAACACCCAAGCACGCAGACCTTCCCTACAACACCCAAGCATGCAGACCTCTCCTACAACACCCAAGCACGCAGACCTCTCCTACAACACCCAAGCACGCAGACCTTCCCTACAACACCCAAGCATGCAGACCTTCCCTACAACACCCAAGCATGCAGACCTTCCCTACAACACCCAAGCATGCAGACCTCTCCTACAACACCCAAGCACGCAGACCTCTCCTACAACACCCAAGCACGCAGACCTCTCCTACAACACCCAAGCATGCAGACCTCTCCTACAACACCCAAGCACGCAGACCTTCCCTACAACACCCAAGCACGCAGACCTTCCCTACAACACCCAAGCACGCAGACCTTCCCTACAACACCCAAGCACGCAGACCTCTCCTACAACACCCAAGCACGCAGACCTTCCCTACAACACCCAAGCACGCAGACCTTCCCTACAACACCCAAGCACGCAGACCTTCCCTACAACACCCAAGCATGCAGACCTTCCCTACAACACCCAAGCACGCAGACCTTCCCTACAACACCCAAGCATGCAGACCTTCCCTACAACACCCAAGCATGCAGACCTCTCCTACAACACCCAAGCACGCAGACCTTCCCTACAACACCCAAGCATGCAGACCTTCCCTACAACACCCAAGCACGCAGACCTCTCCTACAACACCCAAGCACGCAGACCTTCCCTACAACACCCAAGCACGCAGACCTTCCCTACAACACCCAAGCACGCAGACCTCTCCTACAACACCCAAGCACGCAGACCTTCCCTACAACACCCAAGCACGCAGACCTTCCCTACAACACCCAAGCACGCAGACCTTCCCTACAACACCCAAGCATGCAGACCTCTCCTACAACACCCAAGCACGCAGACCTTCCCTACAACACCCAAGCACGCAGACCTTCCCTACAACACCCAAGCACGCAGACCTCTCCTACAACACCCAAGCACGCAGACCTCTCCTACAACACCCAAGCACGCAGACCTTCCCTACAACACCCAAGCACGCAGACCTCTCCTACAACACCCAAGCACGCAGACCTCTCCTACAACACCCAAGCACGCAGACCTTCCCTACAACACCCAAGCACGCAGACCTTCCCTACAACACCCAAGCACGCAGACCTCTCCTACAACACCCAAGCACGCAGACCTCTCCTACAACACCCAAGCATGCAGACCTCTCCTACAACACCCCGACAGGTTGGCGGACAATGTGACTCAGGAGCACCCCAGGCAGCCCTCTCAGCCCTGACAGGAATGCTATGATTGCCTGTGGTTTTCTATTCAGTTTTTCAGGTAAACTCAAATATTCACAATATATTTGACTACGATTTAATACTAAATGAAAATAAGTACAATTCCTAACTGCTATGAATAGTACATAATTGCACTTATTTGTGTTCTTACATTTACCACCCCATTTTTGGAGGACGGGCTGGGTTGCTGTTGTCACAGCTGCTGATGATGCTGTTGTCACAGCTGCTGATGATGCTGTTGTCACAGCTGTTGATGATGCTGTTGTCACAGCTGCTGATGCTGTTGTCACAGCTGCTGCTGATGATGCTGTTGTCACTGCTGATGCTGCTGTTGTCACAGCTGTTAATGATGCTGTTGTCACAGCTGCTGATGATGCTGTTGTCACAGCTGCTGATGATGCTGTTGTCACAGCTGCTGATGATGATGTTGTCACAGTTGCTGATGATGCTGTTGTCACAGCTGCTGATGCTGTTGTCACAGCTGCTGATGATGCTGTTGTCACAGCTGCTAATGATGCTGTTGTCACTGCTGCTGCTGATGCTGTTGTCACAGCTGCTGATGATGCTGTTGTCACAGCTGCTGATGATGCTGTTGTCACAGCTGCTGATGATGCTGTTGTCACAGTTGCTGATGATGCTGTTGTCACTGCTGCTGCTGATGTCACAGCTGCTGCTGATGCTGTTGTCACAGCTGCTGCTGATGCTGTTGTCACAGCTGCTGATGATGCTGTTGTCACTGCTGCTGATGCTGTTGTCACAGCTGCTGATGCTGTTGTCACAGCTGCTGATGATGCTGTTGTCACTGCTGCTGATGACGCTGTTGTCACAGCTGCTGATGATGCTGTTGTCACAGCTGCTGATGATGCTGTTGTCACAGCTGATGCTGTTGTCACAGCTGCTGATGACGCTGTTGTCACAGCTGCTGATGATGTTGTTGTCACAGCTGCTGATGATGTTGTCACAGCTGCTGATGATGTTGTCACAGCTGCTGATGATGCTGTTGTCACTGCTGCTGATGATGCTGTTGTCACAGCTGCTGATGATGTTGTCACAGCTGCTGATGACGCTGTTGTCACAGTTGCTGATGATGTTGTCACAGCTGCTGATGATGCTGTTGTCACAGCTGCTGATGATGTTGTCACAGCTGCTGATGACGCTGTTGTCACAGTTGCTGATGATGCTGTTGTCACAGCTGCTGATGACGCTGTTGTCACAGCTGCTGATGATGCTGTTGTCACAGCTGCTGATGATGCTGTTGTCACAGCTGCTGATGCTGTTGTCACAGCTGCTGATGATGTTGTCACAGCTGCTGATGATGCTGTTGTCACTGCTGCTGATGATGCTGTTGTCACAGTTGCTGATGCTGTTGTCACAGCTGCTGATGATGTTGTTGTCACAGCTGCTGATGATGCTGTTGTCACAGCTGCTGATGATGCTGTTGTCACAGCTGCTGATGCTGTTGTCACAGCTGCTGATGATGCTGTTGTCACAGCTGCTGATGATGTTGTCACAGCTGCTGATGATGTTGTCACAGCTGCTGATGCTGTTGTCACAGCTGCTGATGATGTTGTCACAGCTGCTGATGACGCTGTTGTCACAGCTGCTGATGACGCTGTTATCACAGTTGCTGATGATGCTGTTGTCACTGCTGCTCCTGATGGTGTTGTCACAGCTGCTCCTGATGCTGTTATCACACCTGCTCCTGATGTTGTTATCACAGCTGCTCCTGATGGTGTTATCACAGCTGCTCCTGATGGTGTTATCACAGCTGCTGCTGATGGTGTTATCACAGCTGCTCCTGATGGTGTTATCACAGCTGCTGCTGATGGTGTTATCACAGCTGCTCCTGATGGTGTTATCACAGCTGCTCCTGATGGTGTTATCACAGCTGCTCCTGATGGTGTTATCACAGCTGCTCCTGATGGTGTTATCACAGCTGCTGCTGATGGTGTTATCACAGCTGCTCCTGATGGTGTTATCACAGCTGCTGCTGATGGTGTTATCACAGCTGCTCCTGATGGTGTTATCACAGCTGCTGCTGATGCTGTTGCCAGTGAGAGTGGTGTTGGTGATCCTCACCTGCTACCCATCACCAAGGTCTCAGTAGTACACGGTCGCTGACCTAAATACCGGAATTGGAATCTCAGAGGGACATTACACTCTAATACTGTTAGTCTAGCCTGGTACATGACTTCTCTCGCTGTCTTCTTAACCCGCCAACTGTCTCTCTCTCTCTCTCTCTCTCTCTCTCTCTCCCTCTCTCTCTCTCTCTCTCTCTCTCTCTCTCTCCTCTCTATCCTCCTCTCTCTCTCTCTCTCTCTCTCCTCTCTCTTTCTACCTTCTCTCGTTCTCTCTGTTCTCACAGAAAAATGCACGGTGCGTATACAAGGGTTGTAATGAGATTTAACAAGCTGGTCCCCACCCACCTGTCGCTTGCAGCCCTGGCGGGTTCCTGATACCTGCCGAGCATGAGAGATAAGACAGGCGACGCTCACAGTTAGGGAAGACTCCGTGCTCCAAGATTTCAAACCGAGCATATATAGATATATATATAATATAATATAATATATATATATACTATATAATAATAATATAATAACCTATACACGCATGTGCGTAGCTGAGCCACAACAACCTTCCCTGTCCCCCAGTCCTCCCAACCATTCCCCACTCCCTCGTCCGATGCCTTTCCAAATGTCTGATGTTCCCATCAGAAAAATGGTAACATCAAAGGATCTGATGTCCCATCACTGAAATTATGGGAATACAAGCGCCAAGCCATTATGACTAATAGCACTGGGAAGGGGTCAGGAGAGGATTTAGGATGGGACGGAGGGACAGGAATGGTGCCCAAGCACTTGGACAATCGGGGATTGAACGCCGACCGTGGAGAACAAAGTACTAGATTGCTAAGAGGAACACACGATTTAGAGACTAGACACCCGATTAGATATTGTTATTAAGAACAAATAATCCTGTAAAAGAATACACTCTACTAGTTGCGACTGTTTAAATAGCCCTAAAGAACACAATACATCTGACTGTCCTGTGAAGAACACTGTACACATCTGACTGTTCCTGTGAAGAACACTGTACACATCTGACTGTTCCTGTGAAGAACACTGTACACATCTGACTGTTCCTGTGAAGAAGAACACTGTACACCTCTGACTGTTTCTGGGAAGAACAAGCCTGTACATCTGACTGTTCCTGTGAAGAAACAAGCAAGGGCCTAAAA
>WNGS01092210.1:5312235-5317235 GCA_020271785.1 Procambarus virginalis
TCATGAAAGGTGGTGGTAGGACCTAACAAATCTCTAACCTGTCCACGGAGGACAGAAGAAAATGTATATATGCTGGTTAGCATTGTAAATGTGTGATTACGTCTGTGGTAGGAAATAATAATAATAATAAAAATGTAATGGCGAAACCCACAGGCAGAGAAAGATTACCTCATTTAGCTATGTAATTACATTTTCGTTTGTGTAACTGTGCTTCTCGGTCTGGGTGTTTGAGTGCTTGAATATTTAGCCACATTTTTTAACGTCATAAAAGAAAAATAATAATAATAATAATAATAAATACAATTTACGCTTGTTTCCACCAGTGGGTTTACAACTTCGACCTTAACTCGTCCCGTTTGTTTCATGGCACTGGCTTTGACTTGAAATAAACCATTATTTCTAATTACTTACCAATATATGATATGAAAGAATTTTAATGTTATTTTATAGAGTTTTAAGACTTACTAACTCTTGAATTTTGCACTAATTGTCGTAAATCAATATCGTATGCATGAAATATCAAAGACAAGAGCGTTATGTTCGGGACATACTCAAGCGAGTCTTGTACGACAATAACAAGACGCCTAGTCTCAAACATTTTCGTGAAATCTCTGAAGATTATATTACAAAACACTCTTGGATATGTCACCATGTAATGAAAAGTTCGTAGACATTGTTATAATAGATTGTGTCTCTTCAAACGTAAGAAACATGTGATATCTAGATATATCCATGTAGATAACCGCAAAAGTTGGCGACACACGGAGCATCATGTTCCCTGGGCGGCCTAGTGGCGGTCATGTTTCAACACTTGTCGGTGGGAGACGGTCGGTAACCCCTAGCTGTGTGTTGTTGTGAAGGAACACGTAGATGACATTTACCCGGAGGCTGGGCAATTATGGAAGTGGTGAGGTCCAGCAACCTGTGTGTAGCGGATGTGGCAATCAGCTGACGAAGAGGTGTGGGTCGTATGCAATCTTCGTCGGTAAGTGAACCTGATTTAATTCATTGAGTCGGGTGGACAGGAAGCCAGCGTGTATTCATACACGTTAGGCTTATATCGAGGTCCCCCCCTCCAATCCTCTCCATGGTCGAATTACTTATCCCACCCAAGATGCAACCCGACATATAAGGTGAGTAAGTCCTGAGTGCCTACTTACTGCTAGGTGAAAGTGGCATTAGGTGAAAAGAAATGTGCCCAACCATTCCGTCCTCGACTCAAGTCCATTACATCCAACGGTCGACCCCACAGACGCATCATAAATTCCCACAGACGCATTCATAAATTTTTACATGCTGGTCATTCAAAACGGAATTTTCTCAAATATAAATTCATATTATAATAGATTAGCATAATATCCATATATAGACATAGGTTAGTGTTTTGGTTCTGTTGGCGATTATTTGTATTTGTAGTACGTGGGTGAAGAGTTGTGGTTCGAACAAAATTCGTCAGTGAAGCACTTGTTCCGGAAGTGTTCGAACGAAATCATTGTGAGTCGTATGTAAACCGTTTTTCATTCATAACAGGGGGTTTGGTGGGTGCATGGAATCCCTTTTGGGTCTTTGTTTGGAGGACGAGCTGTTCTCTGACGAATTTTGTTCGAGCACAACCTGTATAGCCGCCCAACAGATCATTTTGGCCACCCTGTATGTGAAGGGTTAGACCAGTGACTGTGTTGTAGAGCACTGACAGGTTCAGTGCCAGTGAGCCAGTGTTAACTGACGTCAACATATCCGGAAAAGTGTCACTCGAATTGCGACCACAACGCTGTAAATGCTTCATCCACGTACTACAAATACAAATAATCCCAACAGAACCTAACACCTAACCTAACCAGTGCCTAAATATGCACAATATGCTAATATATAACAATATTCATTTTGTTTGAGAAAATTTCTTTTTGATGAACAGCATGTTAAATTTATGAATGCGTCTTTGGGGTCGACCGCTGGATGGAATGGACTTGTCTGAGGCGGGTTGGTTTATATATTAAAGTGTAAATGTAATCAGTAAAATATATTAAAGTATAAATGTAATGAGTAGAATATATTAAAGTATAAATGTAATCAGTAAGAGCAATGCTGTCTAGATTCTTAAGCAAAATATTGCTGGCTACTGCTTATAAATCCGTCTTGATGTATCAACGAACAAGGATTAATGTCATAATCCAAAACTTCCTATCTACAAATATTGTATATATATTTTTAGGTCAAATTATATTTACCTTTGTAACGACCATGAAAACACCCAACTAGTATGCGGAAGAACCACATTGAAAAATTAATTTTATTTATTTATTTTTGAATGTAGTTTTTCGCATATTTGCCTATCTATATCTTGAACCAGATATCTTCACATGTGTTAAAAAAGTGACCACCTTTGAATCCATTTTTCAGTTTGACTAATTACTTTAGATAATCCAATACTGAGGGCCGTATTCACGAACTAATATGGCAACACCATATCTGAATGTTGGCCAAATTGTTATGGGTGATTTAGTTTATATTTTTTCCTTCAGAAAAAGAGAAATTTGTATATAAGCTTGTGTTAAGAAAATTAAAGAGAAAACTCACACATCCCTCATAAAATGAAGATGGGCCAAATATCAAGGTCGACAGCAGAAGTATTAGGCTCAAGTATTATTTATTCACGTATTTTCCATGAGAATAAACACGCCATAAAATAGTGAGAACAACGTAGAAATATGCAGTGGAAGACATCCTGACTAGTGCCAACTAGTCAAGGCCACATACCGAGGCTGCTACTGACGAATACATTGTGCCTCTCTGAGATGTTTATTTAATTTCTAACTTTTACTCAAAAATGGTTGTATATTAATGACTTTACTTTAGTCTACTCCTGTGCAAAAAACCCTCAAGTATTCAATATACGCGACACAAAATAGGTAAAATAGCCTAAAACAACAGCTATTATATAATTATCTACATTATGTATCTCAGAAAATGGCTTGCCTCCATGATAAAGAATCATAATGCAAGTGTTGGCCTAATAGTGTCCTGTTCGACTTGTAGATGTTGGCAAAAGTATTCTGTTTTAACTCGTGGATATTGACGAAAGTACCCGTGTTTAACTTTGTAAATGTTGGCCCCGAAGATACGAGTACGGGGATACGCACGTCTCTAAAATTTCATGATATCCATCAACTAATCAATTACTCGAGCTTTGTCTGGACAATTATACAGTGGATAGTGCACTTATTTTATATGAGCGATATTAAGAATTATACTTAGTTTCATTGGTTTTTTCGACCTCTATGCCCGGCCTCCGGAAGGAGGTGGGGGGAATTTATTTCCATACCGCCCACGGGATGGGTATAGGGTGCATAATAAGAAAGAAATTGAATTATACTGTATAGCGAGTTCAGGAGGTGAACTCAAATGATTTTTGTTTACATTAGTGTGTTTAAAAAAATGACGTCTAAATCTTGTTAGCAGGCTTAGAGCTCTACCTACCCACAGCTTAAACTAAACAATGATCGATTAATTACGTCCTTACCTGCCCAGGGCTCGAACCCGACGTAATTCGCCGGCGAGGAGTGCTATCCAAAGGAGCTCTAAATCTTTATTTAAGCAATTTACATTTGTGCTAAACTATTGCAAATATTTTTCATTAGTCTACAACACAGCCTCCGGCCTACTACCGCTGCGGTTGGCAGCGGTAGAGAAGCTATGCCATATTTGTTCTTATTTATTGATTGTAACTTGCTTGTTTAAATGAATTGTGGGGTTCAATCCTGAGCCCATTATGTGCATGTGTAACCTTTTCCACTACCGCCCACAAGATGGGTATGGGTGCATAATAAATGAACTAAACTCAACTATTTATTGCCAATGCCTTCCTCTCTCCCATCGCATATGACTTGATAATGGCCCAGGACGAACTGAAACGTTGTCATTTCTATATCTTCTGATGTGTGGTTTGGTCATCAAGATAGGCTAAATTGTTTTATTTGGCTACGCTTCTGGGTTATATCTATTTTTAATTTAATATTTCGACATTTCTTGAGAATTTAACGTGATATTACTTTGACAACAGTTTACATTTGGTCAAATCTGTATGAAGCCATCAAATCCCAAAGATACACACATAGCCGAGCAGTTGTAACATCTGGGAGTGTGATGACTGTATGGAGGACCCGTATATAGAGGCCGCCCTCCTCTATAGTTAGTGCAGATGTCACTCTGCCTCACATCTGTAGATCTGAGGCAAAGTGAAATCGACACCAGCAATTCCATCTATCATCATACTATCATGCAAGAGGAGCCACACATCTATGGTTCATCTTCTAGATGTTACTACTGCTCTGCTTAGACTCGGTTACAAGTATCTCATGTGGAAATTCTCATTATCAGCTGATGTAGACCGGACCAAATGTAAACTGTGTCAACAAAATTATTCGCACACCCTCCGCCACTATGTGATGGAGTGCGAAAAGATACGTGAATTCAGAGACAATTCTATAACAAATCTTCCAGAGATGTGTAAATATTTCATTCAAAATCATCTGCCAGAAATCTTAGCCAAATATCCCCAGTTTGCTAACTGTAGGTAGTAACTAGGTGATTGTAACCTATCCAGCGCTGCCCACTGGATGGGGGGCGGTGTGCAGGACAAACATATCAATTGTGACACTAGCTCTCCACATATGTCAGTTGCTTAATTTAGAACCTGTACTTGAGGTCGATCTCGAACATTGTTGATGTGACGATGTGCATGGAATTTTGTAACTAGCTCATCAAGACTGTAACTTGCTTAGTTAACTGAATTGTGAGGTTCAGTCCCTGGACCCATTATGTGCCTCTGTAACACTTTCCACTACCACCCACAGGATGGGTATGGGGTGCATGATAAAAACCTCACATTTCAGTGTATTATTGCTCGCCAAAATTATAATTGTTTAAAAGCCTATTCTTTGTCAACCTTATCAGTTCTCTCACACATTCCGAGGCCAACATGAGACAGAATCCGCATCATG
>WNGS01092210.1:5322235-5330960 GCA_020271785.1 Procambarus virginalis
AAATATTCACATGTTACACAATTGTCAGAGTTTAACAGCGACTACTGTTCTTACGCCGTATATAGAACATTATTCTACACTATTTTTGCTACAGTTTAATATACATTACTGTAATGCACCTTCACACTTGAACATTAGAAGAGTGTGACTTTAAGTTATAAGTTAAGGCAGCGTCTGGGATGCTCTCAGACGTAGGTTCGAATCCTCGTCACGGCCCTTGTGGATTTGTTTATTGATGCATCACGCTATTGCGATTTCTGTGTGTAATTTAAGTTATGTTTGGTTAAGTTTGGTGTAAGTAGGTTATGCTGGGCTTAGTCAACCGTGGTTTAGGTATGCTAGGGTAGATTAGGCCTTGTTTAGGATGGTTAGGCTAAGTTTGTACACTTTTGATTTATTTAGGTTGTGTTTGGTCATGTTTGTTTTGGGTAAGTTAAGTTGTGTTTGGTCATGGTTGTTTGGGTAAGTTAAGTTGTGTTTGGTCATTGTTTTGGGTAAGTTAAGTTGTGTTTGGTCATGGTTGTTTTGGGTAAGTTAAGTTGTGTTTGGTCATGTTTGTTTTGGGTAAGTTAAGTTGTGTTTGGTCATGGTTGTTTTGGGTAAGTTAAGTTGTGTTTGGTCATGGTTGTTTTGGGTAAGTTAAGTTGTGTTTGGTCATGGTTGTTTTGGGTAAGTTAAGTTGTGTTTGGTCATGGTTGTTTTGGGTAAGTTAAGTTGTGTTTGGTCATGGTTGTTTTGGGTAAGTTAAGTTGTGTTTGGTCATGTTGTTTTGGGTAAGTTAAGTTGTGTTTGGTCATGGTTGTTTTGGGTAAGTTAAGTTGTGTTTGGTCATGTTTGTTTTGGGTTCAGGAAGAAAACAAAGAACCATCAACATAGGAGTAGACTTTAAGAATAGACAACAAATCCCCGTGGCGAAGTGGTAAGACACTCGCCTGGCGTTTCGCGAGCGCATTGGCCTGGGTTCGTATCCTGGCCCGGGAGGATTGACTGGGCTCCAATCCTTAACTGTAGCCTCTGTTTACCCAACAGTAAAATGAATACCTGGTTGTTAAACTATTTGGCGGGTCGTATTCCAGGGAAAATCAGGATGAAGGACCTGCCCGAAACGCTACGCGTGCTGGTGGCTGTACAAGAATGTAACAACTCTTGTATATATATAAATACAATAACAATAGAAATGTCTCCGTGGTGTAGTGGTAAGACACTCGCCTGGCGTTCCGCGAGCGCTATGTCATGGGTTCGTATCCTGGCCGGGGAGGATTTACTGGGCGCAAATCCTTAACTGTAGCCTCTGTTTAACGCAACAGTAAAATGTGTACTTGGTTGTAACAACGATTCTTCGCGGCGGGGATCGTATTCCAGGGACCTGCCCGAACGCTACGCGTACTAGTGGCTGTACAAGAATGTAACAACTCTTGTATATATCTCAAAAAGTAACGTTTTCCCTGTTAACTCTTATATGCGAAATGTTATCTACATTTAACGGTCTACGCTTACCGTTGTTCCGCCCGCTGGTTTAGGAAACAAGTTATGTGGAATTTAGTTGGAGCAAGACGTCAAGGCCACTTGACCAATCACCGCCACACTTATAAATATGTTATGGTCATTAACCCTTGCCAAATCCTGTGTGTCGTTACACGGTTTGTCGTGTTAACGAGGGGAGCTGCCGAGGGCTGGCTCACTTACAGTCAGGTCTTGGGAAGGAGTTAAGTTATTGACACACACACACACAGGAGGGATACTGAAAACAAAAGGTTAGCATACCGAAAGGGAAACTATGAGGAGATAAGAAAATTCCTAACAGATAAAGCATGGGAAACAGAGCTCAGGGGAAAGACGGCCCAAGGCATGATGGACTACATCACGCAGAAGTGCAAGGACGCAGCAAACAAGTTTGTCCCAGCCCAAAAGGAAAACAGTAAAATGAAGATGAGAAACCCATGGTTTAATCAGAGATGTAGGCTAGCTAAGCAGCAAAGTAAAAGGGTGTGGAGAAACTATAGGAATAACAGGACACTGGAGAGCAGAGAAAGATACCAGAGTGCCAGGAATGAATATGTCAGGATGAGAAGAGAGACAGAAAGACAATACGAAAATGACATCGCAAGCAAGGCAAAGACTCAGCCTAAATTGCTACACAGTCACATCAGGAGAAAAACAACAGTAAAGGAACTGGTTATAAAATTAAGGATAGGGGCAGAAGGATTCAATACAAACGACAAGGAAGTGTGTGAGGAACTGAATAAGAAATTCCAGGAGGTCTTCACCTTAGAGCAAGGAGAAATTCCAGAGATAAGGGAGGGAATAGTTAACCAGGAACCACTGGAAGAGTTTGAGATTACCAGCGGGGAAGTAAGGAAGTGTTTAATAGAGTTGGATGTGACAAAGGCTATAGGCCCAGATGGAATCTCCCCTTGGATACTAAAGGAAGGAGCAGAAGAACTGTGCCTGCCACTCTCCATAGTGTATAACAAATCACTGACAACAGGGGAACTGCCAGAAATTTGGAAAACAGCTAACGTAGTCCCGATATACAAGAAAGGGGATATAGACAGGAGGCACTGAACTACAGGCCAGTGTCCCTAACCTGCATACCATGCAAGCTGACGGAGAAGATTGTGCGAAGAAAGCTAGTGGAACATCTGGAGGGAAAGAACTTTGTAAAACAGCATCAACATGGGTTCAGGGATGGCAAGTCCTGCCTCACAGGGTTACTTGAATTCTACGACCAGGCAACAAAAATCAGGCAAGAAAGAGAAGAGTGGGCAGACTGCATATTTTTGGATTGCCAGAAAGCCTTTGATATGGTACCACACAAGAGGCTAGTGAAAAAGCTGGAGATGCAGGCTGGAGTGAAAGGGAAGGTACTCTATTGGATAAAGGAGTACCTAAGCAACAGAAGACAGCGAGTCACTGTGAGGGGTGAGGTCTCAGATTGGCGAGACGTTACAAGTGGAGTCCCGCAGGGATCAGTCCTTGGACCTATACTGTTTCTGATATATGTAAATGATCTCCCAGAGGGTATAGACTCGTTTCTCTCAATGTTTGCTGATGATGCAAAAATTATGAGGAGGATTGAAACAGAGGATGATAGTAGGAGGCTACAAGATGACCTAGACAGACTGAGTGAATGGTCCAACAAATGGCTGTTAAAGTTCTAGGCAGTGGAAACAGGAGGCCAGACACTGGATACAGAATAGGAGATGAAGAACTTCATGAAACGGAAAGAGAGAAAGATCTGGGGGTTGATATAACACCGAACCTGTCCTCAGAAGCCCACATCAAAATGATATCATCAGCGGCATATGCTAGACTGGCTAACATAAGAACTGCCTTTAGAAACTTGTGTAAGGAATCGTTCAGGATTTTGTATACCAATTACGTCAGACCAATCCTGGAGTATGCAATTCCAGCCTGGAGGCCATACCTACTTAAACACAAGATAAAGTTAGAGAAGATTCAAAGGTATGCCACCAGACTAGTCCAAGAACTGAGAGGTATGAGCTACGAGGAAGGGCTACGGGTGCTAAACCTCACGTTCTGCCCTCGAAGGCAGAAAAGTAAGGGGAGACATGATAACCACCTACAAAATTCTCAGCAGAATTGACAAGATTATCTTGAGACAATTTCGGGGCTTAGTGTCCCCGCGGCCCGGTCCTCGACTAGGCCTCCACCCCCAGGAAGCAGCCCATGACAGCTGACTAACTCCCAGGTACCTATTTACTGTTAGGTAACAGGGGCATCAGGGTAAAAGAAACTCTGCCAATTGTTTCTCGCCGGCGCCCGGGATCGAACCCGGGACCACAGGATCACGCGTCCAGTGTTCTGTCCGCTCAGCCACCGACTCCCGGCAAGATGGACAAAGACAAACTCTTCAGCACGGGTGGAACACGAACAAGGGGACACAGGTGGAAACTTAGTACCCAAATGAGCCACAGAGACACTAGAAAGAATTTGTTCAGTGTCAGAGTAGTTAACGGATGGAATGCATTAGGCAGTGATGTGGTGGAGGCTGACTCCATACACAGTTTCAAATTGTAGATATGATAGAGCCCAGTAGGCTCAGGAACCTGTACACCTGTTGATTGACAGTTGAGAGGCGGGACCAAAGAGCCAGAGCTCAATCCCCGCAAGCACAACTAATGAGTACAACTATGTGAATACAACTAGATGTAGTAGTAGTAGTAGCCATCCATCAGAATACTCATCTAGTTGTATTCATCTAGATGAATACAACTAGATGAGTACAACTAGGTGAGTACAACTAGATGGATACAACTAGATGAGTACAACTAGGTGAGTACAACTAGATGAATACAACTAGATGAGTACAACTAGGTGAGTACAACTAGATGGATACAACTAGATGAGTACAACTAGGTGAGTACAACTAGATGAATACAACTAGATGAGTACAACTAGGTGAGTACAACTAGATGGATACAACTAGATGAGTACAACTAGGTGAGTACAACTAGATGAATACAACTAGATGAGTACAACTAGGTGAGTACAACTAGATGGATACAACTAGATGAGTACAACTAGGTGAGTACAACTAGATGAATACAACTAGATGAGTACAACTAGGTGAGTACAACTAGATGAATACAACTAGATGAGTACAACTAGATTGTACAACTAAATGAGTACAACTAAATGAGTACAACTAGGTGAGTACAACTAGATGTACAACTAGATGAGTACAACTAGGTGAGTACAACTAGATGAATACAACTAGATGAGTACAACTAGATTGTACAACTAAATGAGTACAACTAGGTGAGTACAACTAGGTGAGTACAACTAGGTGAGTACAACTAGATGAGTACAACTAGGTGAGTACAACTAGGTGAGTACAACTAGATGAGTACAACTAGGTGAGTACAACTAGATGAGTACAACTAGATGAGCACAACTAGATGAGTACAACTAAGTGAGTACAACTAGGAAAGGGAGCTGTAACACCCATGACCCCCCCTAGAGCTCTCACCCAGGGAAGCCTTCTCCAAGAGGTCAGCCCAGATGGCCTCCGAATTATCTTGTATGTTGATTAAAAAATTCTTGGGTTAGTCTTAGTCAACTAGTTTCAAGTATGTAATATTTCATGATACTCTTGTCAAACATTACAATGGAATTAGACTCCAGATTCTTATGTGTAAACATCCATGGATCTCCCTCCCCCCCCTTTTAGCCAGGTCAGAGGTCAGTCACACACGTAATTAATAATTCCTTTCTTGAACAGTGTATGGTGAATGTCAAATGAGCTTAATGAAACTCTTAAGTGTTTGTACACGTGTGGCCCGACCCCCCCCCCCTTGCATTTTTGGTGTAGGTAGCAACAGCAAATCTCTCCCCTCCCCCTTCTGAGGTGTATATAGAGGTCCTGTAGAGACTTAGTTGAGAGAGAGTGCGAGACACCGGGGTCGAGAGAGGGTCTGTGAAGAACATCTCACAACCAGGGGAGAGACAGAGTGAATCCACCGGATGGAGAGACAGAGGTCTTAAGGTAATGTGTGTGATATCTGAGGTTTTGTTCCATGTTTAAATTTCTTCACTCTTGGCCAGTGTTAGAGTAGGATTATAAGTGGTGATTAGCATAATTCTGGTCTCAATAAACTCGTGTTAAATTTCCCGTCTGTGTCAATTGTTGAATCCTCTTAGTCTTTTGGATATCGTTGGCTGACAACCGTCCCTTAATTCATGACAGTCATAGAAAATACTCTCCAAGTCAAGCAATGTTTCTTGCTTCGTTGCTTGATATAGTCTCAAGGTCAAGACAGATGGTGGCAGCATTTTTTAATCCCGTGTAGCATTTCCTTGTTGGCAGTGTACCTTTGGTTCCGGAGTAACCATCATATGTCAGCTCATATTACAGTGTTCAATAACAGTGTTACCAAGTGCAACCGATAGGAAGTGTTACTCAGGATAAGTAGTAGTGTATACATAGTTTTACATTATTAATTTAGTATACATTTTATACTAGTGTTACAATTATAGTGGTGTTACAGGTGAGTACAACTAGGTGAGTACAGCTAGATGAGTACAACTAGATGAGTACAACTAGATGAGTACAACTAGGTGAACACAACTAGATGAGTTCAACTAGGTGAGTACAACTAGGTGAACACAACTAGATGAGTTCAACTAGGTGAGTACAACTAGGTGAACACAACTAGATGAGTTCAACTAGGTGAGTACAACTAGGTGAACACAACTAGATGAGTTCAACTAGGTGAGTACAACTAGGTGAACACAACTAGATGAGTTCAACTAGGTGAGTACAACTAGGTGAACACAACTAGATGAGTACAACTAGGTGAGTACAACTAGGTGAACACAACTAGATGAGTTCAACTAGGTGAGTACAACTAGGTGAACACAACTAGATGAGTTCAACTAGGTGAGTACAACTAGGTGAACACAACTAGATGAGTACAACTAGGTGAACACAACTAGATGAGTTCAACTAGATGAGTACAACTAGGTGAACACAACTAGATGAGTACAACTAGGTGAACACAACTAGATGAGTACAACTAGGTGAACACAACTAGATGAGTACAACTAGGTGAACACAACTAGATGAGTACAACTAGGTGAGTACAACTAGGTGAACACAACTAGATGAGTACAACTAGGTGAACACAACTAGGTGAGTACAAAGGAGGTGACAACCCATTAAAACAATAGAAAAGAAAACACAATTGGTATGAATTCAGGTTATTGTTGACTACGATATTCAGCAACACAATGTGCGATGCAACACTGTGCAACAAGGACTATTATATGTACATAATATATGAATAAATGAAGGATGGGCGTCATGGCGCATATGCCATTTTAGCTCTTACTCTCGGTGAGACTTGCGCCCCACTGACAATGGAATAAAGATGTGAGAATGCATGCTAAAAGGGCATTAAGATGCTAATCTTTCTAAAGTTCTAGAACAAGTTCATAAGTGACCTTAACAGAGAAGAAAAGTAACTTAAAAATATCTCGTAGAGATTTAAAAAGATCGGAACTTTCTAATTCACAGCTTCACTGAATTCTAAGATGTGTTGATGTGCACGTGTCGTAAGATGTGTGTTGTTGTGGGCGTGTCGTAAGATGTGGTGTTGATGTGGGCGTGTCGTAAGATGTGTGTTGATGTGCACGTGTCGTAAGATGTGTGTTGTTATGGACGTGTCGTAAGATGTGGTGTTGATGTGGGCGTGTCGTAAGATGTGTGTTGATGTGCACGTGTCGTAAGATGTGTGTTGTTATGGACGTGTCGTAAGATGTGGTGTTGATGTGGGCGTGTCGTAAGATGTGTGTTGATGTGCACGTGTCGTAAGATGTGTGTTGTTGTGGACGTGTCGTAAGATGTGTGTTGATGTGGGCGTGTCGTAAGATGTGTGTTGTTGTGCACGTGTCGTAAGATGTGTGTTGATGTGGGCGTGTCGTAAGATGTGTGTTGATGTGGGCGTGTCGTAAGAGGTGGTGTTGATGTGGGCGAATCGTAAGATGTGGTGTTGATGTGGGCGTGTCGTAAGATGTGTGTTGTTGTGGACGTGTCGTAAGATGTGTGTTGATGTGCACGTGTCGTAAGATGTGTGTTGATGTGGGCGTGTCGTAAGATGTGTGTTGTTGTGGACGTGTCGTAAGATGTGTGTTGATGTGCACGTGTCGTAAGATGTGTGTTGATGTGGCGTGTCGTAAGATGTGTGTTGATGTGGGCGTGTCGTAAGATGTGTGTTGATGTGGGCTTGTCGTAAGAGGTGGTGTTGATGTGGGCGTGTCGTAAGAGGTGTATTGATGTGGGGGTGTCGTAAGATGTGGCTGAGACACGGAGCAGCACATATACACACCCAGCAGCTGTGACGTACCGGGAATGACGTCACATGTGTCAGAGATGCAGCATCAGCAACAGTTTCTCCTCTCTGCGCACTAATGCTATGGCGCACATGCACGCACGCACATGTGTTCACTCTCTCTCTCTCTCTCTCTCTTCTCTCTCTCTCTCTCTCTCTCTCTCTCTCTCTCTCTCTCTCTCTCTCTCTCTCTCTCTCTCTCTCTCTCTCTCAAGAGTACAGATGATGTACTCAAGAGGGTGAGACATCAGAAGTACGTGTAGAATAATAAATCCCACATTGTTTGAGTTAGGAAAACACTATTGTCAAATATTGATACTGTTCTTAAAAGATTCCCCCATTTTGCACCCGCAAGATAACGTAAGTGGCGCTGCCCAATAAACTCGCCCTGGGGCAAAATTTAAAATTTAAAAGAGGGTGCTGGTGCTATACTGAAGGGAATTCTTCCACCGTACTCACCGTAGCTGGCTGGTGGAGTACATGCAGCTGGAGGCCGGATAGAGGATTGTGTTGGGTTACGGGACCAGGCGGGCAAATATAGCCCGCCTCACTGTACGATCAACGCCACTGTCATACCTGGCACGGTCTTCCTTGTTCTCTCTCGCAACCCACACTCTCACACTCACACTCTCACACTCCACACCCTCACTCTCACACTCACACACACCCCACACTCTCACCCTCACACCATATATGACGCTTCGTGGCAAAAATATAAATTTGGTGAGTTTTCCATAAAAATCCCATTTAACCTAACCCAAGCCATCGTCCTCTTCAGAACACCATTCTCTACACCATCAAAACAACTGTTTAATTCTAACATTTGCCGTCCCTGAGTTACATAGTGGCCCCCACTGTGGGCTGTCCCCCCA
>WNGS01092210.1:5364509-5414378 GCA_020271785.1 Procambarus virginalis
GTTTCTGAGATAACCTTTGGTTCCTGCTTCTTCCTCGCCTGCGTCGTCGGGTTCTCCGGCGTAGGGGATTGTGCCCCCTGATGTGGATGTTGGTGAGGCCCGTGACCTGCTCGTTGTACTGAAAAAGGACGTTCGTCGTGTGGTCTCTGTGCCCTTACCCCCTGTCCTGCTGTCCGATGTGCAGCTGTTCTCTCTGCTCTCACTCCCTGTGCAGTCGGCCCCAGTGCCGCCGCCCCGGCCCTGTGCTGATGCCCCTTGTGCAGCTGCCTCTGGGGAAGCCGCACCCTATGCTGTGGACTCGGTCCCTGCCGCCTTCCGTTCCCCCATTCCTCTGTGCTGCGGCCGCCAGTGCCCTTGCCCCTGTGCACCGTCCCCCCCCCCAACCCCCGTGCTTCAGTCCCGTCAATCAGTCATCTACCCTGCCGCCACCCGTGATAGGGGGTCTCATAGGGGAGATCCCGGACCGTATGTTTCGCGCGGGTACCTCAAGTGATGGTGTCTCCCCGTCGGCCGAACAGTGGGTTGTTGTTGAGTGGGTTGTGTGAGAAACCCGCAAACTGAAGGGGAAGGGAACTATCAGGGGAAAACGCCAAGCCATTACGACTATATAGCACACCTACAAACTGAAGTATCCACATGAACGGTTTCCGGAGAAGTATTTTGGTTATATCCATTGAGGTCCGGTGTGGTTATGCTGGTTCCCGTGTGTGTGTGCGGGGTGGCTGTTCTAGGTGTGTGGTGTGCTTGTGTAGGTTGTTGTTGTGTTGTATATTGTGGGGTACTTCGTTGGCTTATTTTCTTGTATTTATGTAGCTTACCGTTGGCATGTATATATCGTAGTGGAATGCCTGAGTTTTGTGTTTGATTGTTTGCTTTGGGCACTGTGTAGTGTGTTTCCCCGCTTCCTTTGTGTTCCGGTGTTTGTCCTCTGTGTGTATGTCTGGCTTCTCTGTGTCGCGTGTCCTTTCAGGCCTTATTTGGTTTGTTACATGTTTATGTTTCTTGTTTCTGCACTCTAATTCATTTTAAATTTTGTGTTGTATACGTGCGTGTTATCACGCCATTGTGTATGTGTTTCCTGTTTATGTCTGCTTGTATCCCTGTTAATGTATGTTCAGGCGATTGCCGTTCTTATTGTATTTTTATAAATAAAAAAAAAAAGAGCCGGCAGCTGACTCTCATAGCCAGAGACCTTTGGGCGTGTTCTCGTCTGTCCGTTCCCGCCACTGCCCCAGATCCCATCACCTCTACACTCCCTGATGGGAGTAGTTTCTTATCGGCGTGAACGTGAAATTCTCCCAACCATACTGCAAGTAGAAGGATTTTACCTGAATTTACTAGAAGACCACCATCTATCTAGTGGCCTCAACGGGGACAGGAAGCTGGTGGCTTGTCGCTACTTTTATGCAACGTTCACTGTAACAAATATCGCGAGAGGTCTGAATATTTGAGAATCACAAATTTAAATGAAATTGCTGCCTTTTATCGAGGCTATAAACGAATCAAAATAAACATATCAATCATGGTGTGACAAGACAATTCATGAAGGTTTTCAGTGGTACTGTTTATTGATGAAAAGACATGTAGATTTGATAATTGTATGCTTACGTATACATTTTGTACTGTGGCCAGTTTTTTATCATTTATATTAAATTAAAAAACTAGAAAAGTCTTGCTTATTTTTTTATACAAATTTAGTATTCATGTTTATAAATTCACGATGTATTCTACATCTAGGCTATACACCTTAGTAATTTAGTAAAGACCTGTTACAGGACTTGTAAAACTAAAACCACCCGATAACCACAATAACAGCTGGACAGGCAAGCTATGCAACACAAGTCACTTGTCGAGCACCTCCCAGTTGTAGGGTAGAGAGTAATTGGGTTTGTTTGTGCCAGTAGACAACCAGTCCTCCACTCAAGTCCATTACATCCAGCGGTCGACCCCACAGTCATAAATTTTAACATGCTGTTCATTCAAAACAGGAATTGTCTCAAATATAAATTAATATTATAATAAATTAGCATATTGTGCATATATAAGCATAGGTTAGGTTAGGTGTTTAGGTTCTGTTGGCGATTATTGCGTTTGTAGTACGTGTGTGAAGCATTTATAGCAACCCGTCCTCGACTCAAGTCCATTACATTCAGCGGTCAACCCCACAGACGCATTCATAAATTTAACATGCTGTTCATTCAAAACGGGAATATTCTCAAGTATAAATTAATATTATAATATATTAGCATATTGTGTATATATAGGCATAGGATAGGTTAGGTTAGGTGTTTAGGTTCTGTGGCGATTATTTGTATTTGTAGTACGTGGGTGAAGCATTTATAGCGTTGTAGTTCGAACAAAATTCGTCAGTGAAGCACTTGTTCCGGATATGTTCGAACGTCAGCAGTTGTGAGTCGTGTGTAAACCGCTTTTCATTCATAAACAGGGGTTTGGCGGGTGCATGGAATCACTTTTGGATCTTTATTTGGAGGACGGGCTGTTTATAGCGTTGTGGTTCGAACAAAAGTCGTCAGTGAAGCACTTGTTCCGGAAGTGTTCGGACGTCAACAGTTGTGAGTCGTGTGTAAACCGTTTTCATTCATAAACAGCGGGTTTGGCGGATGCATGGAATCACTTTTGGGTCTTTGTTTGGAGGACGGGCTGCAGTAGAAGTTATCCCGGTAAAAGGAAGTATCAGGTGTGCCATGAGCACGAGCACCATTATCCCAGAGGTCTGTACATCAGACCGGAGGGGCCGGACAGCTGAGTGGACAGCGCGTAACAAAAAGGAGGCCTGGTCGAGGACTGGGCCGCGGGGATGCTAAGCCCCGAAATCTTCTCAAGATAACCACTCATGCGTACATTGGAGAAAGATAAATGTGGTTATGGTAATAGCGATACTTCTCATGAAAAATAGTAGTATGTATTATAAGTATAAGCCTCTGATACTTTTCTTGGATCACCTTACTCTAAAGCAAGCTATCCATGGATATATTGATAGTCAATAATTCTTCGCAAGTATTCTTCCATTAGGATAGATAGCAGTGGATAGTTTCTGGAATGTTACNGCCATAATCTCACCAGAAACTCATGAGAACATATCGGCAGCATAAGGGAAGTTAGCAAAAATACGAACATCATTAAATAATCTAAACAAGAGGCTTTCATGTTCATACTGAATATGAGAGACCATTACTTGAGTATGCAGCTTTAGCATTAAACCCACACCTTATGAAGCATAAATAGCAATTTATAGTTCAGATGTTTACAGCTAGGTCAGCATCACATTGAGAAGAGGCCTTGGTTATGAGGACAGGTCGAGAGAACTCGCCCTCACAACCTTACAGGAGAGAAGAAACAGCAGAGATGTAACAACTATTGAAGATCTTGAGGGGGAATAGATAAAGTGGATAAAGGATGCCTATTTAATTCAAAAGAGGTAGGACGAGGGGACATTGGTAGAAGCTAGACTTAATTTAAAGTCAGAAAGATAAGGCAGTTCTTGTTCTCTGTATGGGCGGTCGACAAATGGAATACATTGGAGGCAGTTCCATCCACAACTTTAAAAAGAAATATGACAAAAATGTCACTGTTGAGAGGTTAGTAGTATGTGCCAGGTATAAATGGCTAGGAGGTGGGAGATAGTTAATCTTGCTCTGTTAATAGTCACTGATAGGTTAGCAGTCATTACAACAGCAACCACTACAAAATCCACTATAATTATAGCTATAGGCAAACTGAACTACCTCACTATAACTACCAACCTTGAACATCCGGGTTGTAGTGGTTAGCACACTCACTTTCACATCCTAGGCACATCATGATGATTGGGTAGCACTTTCTCACACTTTGGCTCTATGCTCCAGCAGTAATGGAGGATATGGATGTAAAATTACTGGTGCTGTACATGATATTCTTGGAAAAACAAGGTGGAAAATAAACTGGTTCCTAGTACTAGGCATAAGGCCTATATCCCTACATGGAAAAAGATATAATTGCTACAATCACCAAGCACAACCAGTGGTATAACTTTAACTACAACCACAACCACATACAAGATACTGAATGGGGTAAACAAGGTGAACAAGACAGTTTTTAAATTGAGAGAAAAGAGAATGTCAGTGGAAGCTAAAAATGCAATCGAGTTGTAGAAATGAGGAAATTGTCTGTTCTGTACGGGCCATCAGCAGGTGGAATGCACTGAAAGAAGAAGTCATTGAAGACACTTCTTTTCACAACTTCAAAATCAAATATGACACAACTTGAATGAGAAAATCGACTGTAACTCTTAGGTGACTCGAACCTGCGAGTCGCCTTAGAGCTCCAATTGATTTTCTCATTGATATATATCCCATTACTGTAGTGTGATTTCTTTGTGTAACACAACCTGAATGTTAATAAATGCCATTACTTAAAGCTAGAAGGCAAGGCATAAAGATCTAGATATTTCTTATGAAAAATAATTGCACTATGCATCCCAAAATAATTTTGACAAAAATTTACTTTATGTATTTCTATTTCACTAACCTGTGTGTTGCCACATCCAATAATGTAGGTAGTCTGGAGTGCATATTTTTCAATGCATCCTATCCCTATCATATTATTTTTTTTTTTTTATCTTTAACCTCTGGGAGGCACTTGTGATTATAGCCTGCAACATGCCCAGGCACAAGTAAAAAAAAATTACATTTTTTTTTCTTCTAAGATTGTTAAAATGTGTTATCTGATCATGGGAAATATAATAAAAAAATCGTAGGTGACATTTTGGCCACAATAGGGCGAGGCAGTGTGGCAGAATTGAGACGCTGGCACATTAAGCGTCCTGCGCTGGTCTCCTCTACCCGCGCTGTCAGGCGGGAGTTGCCACAAAGATATTGTTACTTAATTATTTCAATGTGTCTGATTAATTGATTATTTATTTTTATTTTTTCTAATAATAATGTTCAATAGTGTGTAGTGTGATATATTTACATAATAAAATGTGTGAACCATCGGTATGCTCAAAGTATGGTGTGCATATTAGTGATTCAATTATTATGTTCATAAAACAATAAACCAATAGTTTTGCTGCCATTATACTCTATACACATGTTATATACAAGTATCTGCATGTTTTGTTCATAGCAAACTACTAAGTTGGTATGGTGAGCCAACAAGAAGAGTGGGCTGCCACACCCAGCCAGCCCTCCCTCCCTCTTCAACACCTTATTCGCCAACATTCCTCCCACAATACTGTTTGTGGTTTTATTACACTATGTACACATGTTTTATATAAGTCTACATGTTTTGTTCACCATAACTACAACTAACCTGGTATGGCGTCCAAACAACATAGTGGCCACAAAAACTGCATAACAAGTCACACAGGAGCCAGCAGATGACAGCCTCACTCCCTCCCTCACCAAAATGGCTCCTCCCAACATACTCTTTTTGGTGTTATTACAAACTATACACACATTATATATAAGTATCTACTGTACATCTGTGTTCACCGTAGCGAACCACTAAGTTGGTATGGTGAGTCCAGACAATAACAGGTTGCCACACAGAGTCAGCAGATGGTGCTACCTCTCCCTCCCTTCTCACCAAGATTACTCCTCCTACCATATTATGCACATCACTAATTCTCACCACTATCCTGCTATCTTCAGATTCCTGGTCACTAAATCCTGTAAATGAATAATTTTCCGCACTTTATTTTGTAAGGAAACATAAGACTTTTGAAGATTCTTAGATGGACGAAACAATGGCTATGTGCTGTGGCTAGCATTGTGAACATCTCGAACAGCATTATGTTCACCGAGATCTGAACATTGTACACAGTCTTTATCACAGTCAGGCTTTTCTGTAATTCTATCTTGGCTAAGTGGTACCAGTTACATATGTATTTTGACATTTTTAGGCGATGCCTTGGTTGCTCACTCAGTACTGAGGTTCTCACACCAGGGAATGTTGCCCACAATTTATTAAAAAAAATGGCTTGTGTTTACAAGAGCACTGAGGAAGCTGATGTAAACCTTGTGAAGTTGTGGGACTTTTAAATCTTATGTGGTACTCCCAACCATTCATAGCTGTGGTGTGCCGTCCCGCAATAGTTACTCACTCCAGCAAAATAAATATATATATATATATATATATATATATATATATATATATATATATATATATATATATTATATATATATATATATATAATAATTTATTTATTTATTTATTTATTTATTTTGCACCCTTTAAGGGTTCAGAACACTTTGCATTTGGATTTCACCAAGGGAAAGTAATTTCCTGTACGGTATTGACAATTGTGTGTCTGAGATATTGTATTATGGCGGTGATACAGGATGAGTTGCAGTGGTATAGGTTGACAAATGGACACAGTCTGTTACAAAAATAACAATCTAGGTAATAAATCCATTATGATAGTAAATTCATTTAATAATACATTTTTCTCTTGCTTTCAGTGGGTAGCCCAAACAGCAGTATTAACTCTTTGCAGTCGTTGACACAGACAGCAGGAGGATCACTAGCAGGGCTACGGCCGTTGGTACCTGCCCTCACCCCTAGCCTCGCTAATTATTATAATGAAAACCTCATTACACACGTACAAAATTGGCCAGCTGAGGCCCTAGAAAAGCCGGTAAGTAATAATTTTAGGATTATCTTTTCTTCTCTCTGTAAATCACAAGTTGAATAAGTTTTAAAGTGTTCAATGTTTAGAGATTGGTGTTACAGTAATTTGAAAACAACTAGAAATTTGTGAAGCACTGAAGAGAATAACTAAAAAGTGTCAGCACTAATAGTGTTTGAAAGTAAATGCATAGTGTGAATTCAGTCAAACGAAGTACTGTACAGTATATGGGGGTTGAAACTAATTCTTTGCATGGAGGACTTCATTTAAATCATAAGAATCGTAAGGCCCCTGGCAACCAACACACAGGTAAAAAAATATAAAATATAAACACACACATTTTCTTGGACTGTCAGGAAAGCCTTTGATGCAGTTCCCCATAAAGACCCAGTACCCCATAAAAGGCTGTTATGAAAACTGGAGCAACAGGCAGGAGTAAAAGGTAAGGTGCTCCAGTGGATAATGGAGTAACTAAGCAACAGGAAGCAGCGAGTAACGGTGAGGGGAGAGACATCAGAGTGGCAAGTTGTCACCAGTGGAGTCCCACAGGGCTCTGTACTTGGACCCATCCTGTTTCTAATATATATAAACAATGTTCCAGAGGGTATAGACTCATTCCTCTTAATGTTTGGTGATAATGCAAAAATTATGAGAAGAATCAAGACATGAAGATATGTCATCTGTCTGACAAATGGGTGTTGATATCACACTGAACCTGTCCCCCAGAGGCCCACATCAAAAGGATATCATCAGTTGCATATGCTAGATTGGCCAACATAAGAACTGCCTTTAGAAACTTGTGTAAGGAATCATTTAGGACCTTGTATAACTCGAATGTCAGACCAGTCCTGGAATATGCAGCTCCAGCCTAGAGTCCTTACCTAGTTAAACACACAGATCGAAGAGCCAGAGCTCAACCCCCGCAAGCACAATTAGGTGAGTACAAGACAAAATTAGAGAAGATTTAGAAGTATGCCACCGGACACGTCCCGGAACTGAGAGGTATGAGCTATGAGGATAGGCTAAGGGAGCTGAACCTCACGTCCCTGGAAAACAGAAGAGTAAGGGGAGACATGATAACAACCTACAAAATTCTCGGGGGAATTGACAGGGTAGACAAAGACAAACTCTTTAGCACGGGTGGAACACAAACAAGGGGACACAGGTGGAAACTTATGGTAAACTTACGGCATTTGTGGTACCCAAATGAGCCAGTGGGTCTCCAGTGAGACCCCATGGTCAGAAACTGGGTCTCCGGTGACATCCAGTTTCGCCTATGTTGGTTCCAGTTTTCGGTTCTTCTTCCTGGATTTGGGGCTGTTCAAGGTTCCGGTGCCTACCTGGCTGGCAGCCTTTTTGTTGGCTGGTTGGTGTCTGCTAGCTAGGGGTCTGTTTTTTCCCAACTTACCGGATTTGGGTTCCTGGTGAAGTGGCGGAATTTCTTCCTTGGCTGGTTCCTTCTCGGGTTCAGACCTGGGTCTTATGTGGGATTCGCAGACTGTGTCTGTCTCTCTCCCTTCTGCGGCTATGGTTGCAGTCCTGCCTTCAGCTGTCCTGGGGGGAACCAGGTTGCTCGAGCTGTTGTGTGGAAGCCTGGAATTTGCTGTTCTGGTTTACCCGCTGGGCAGGGTTTGGTTTCGGTTGCTGTTCTGGTATCTTCAGGGTAGCCCATTTCGCCCCTTGCTGCCGTTGGGTTCCCACCCCGGTGTCTGTTACTAAGTCACTGACTTCCTCTAAGGGTTTTTGGGTTTCGGTGCCATGATGCCTTTCCCTTCCCACGCTCAATGGTTCACGGATGCCTCATCTCTCGGCTGGGGCTTTGTGACCAGCGCTCACCAGACCAGCCAGGGTCATTGGGCTCCGTTCTTCCATCGGGCTAACAGCTCTTTGCCGCTGTGTGGCTGGTATTGCAGTGGATTCTGCTTCCTCGAGACTTCTGATCCAGCTCTGTTTGGATTGCATCCTTGTGGTTCTTTGTCTCACCCGGGGAGGATCTGTACGGTCTTTGGCGCTTTGGGGCTGGTCACTTCGTGTGGCTCTTCTGCCGAGTTCTCTGGGTTTAGCTCTCTGCGATGTTCCTATTGGGGGATGTCCAAGGTCCTGACAAACGACCTGTCGCACTTCATTCCTCTTTCCACGTAGTGGACGGTTGACAGTGCCTCCTTCCTTTGGCTTTGTCGGACGTCCGGAGGTGGACCTCTTCACATCAGCTTGGTCTCGGTGTCTCCTTACATATGTGGCAGCATTTCCCTACTGCGAGGTCTTTGCGGTAGATACTTTCTGGCAGGACTGGTCGAGGTGGGGATTCCTGTACCTTTATCGCACGGTCTAGCTGATGCTTCGGGTTCTGGCTTGGTTTGAATCCTATTGGGAGGGTGCTTCTCGTGGCCCCTTGATGGCCGGCCCAGTCATGGTTTTACGCGCTGCTTACTCGGTGTCTGAACCCGGGAGTCTTTCCGTGGCTCTGCTTCTTTCAGCAGGTCTTGCTGGTTCGACTTATTCTTTCGCTCCTCGCGTCTGGGTTTTCTGACGCGTATCACCACTTGTATGGTGATCAGGTGGCTTCTCTTTTGGTGTCCCACCTGCGGGTTTTCTTTTCAACGACAGAATGAAGTCTCTTGGTGATCTTTCCACCATTTCCTTTCCCTTTGAGGGTGTTGTTGGTGTCTGTGGAGGTAGTTTTGTCCTTTCTTGGCTCTTTGGACCGGCATCTCATGCCGAATACTGTCATTTCTTATCTTCTTACTGGAGTGGCGTTGGCGGAGCCGTTCGAGCTTGCATTGGGGTGGATGTCCTTTCTGCCCTGTTCGTTCCGCAAGCGCTCTCGTGATACTTTTCACCTCCGGCCTGCTCATGCACCACTTGAGCCGTCTTGGTCTTTGAACCAGGTGCTCTCTCTTCTTTCCTCCGTTTGGTTTGTTGTGGTCCTTTCGGTGCGGGACTGTTTTCCTAATGCAGTTTCTTTTGGGGGGGGGCCTTGGCCTCTGGGGGTTGGGTTGGGGAGTTTCGTGCTATTTTCTGGCACAAGGGGTCCTGCTCCTTGGATCTTTGAGAATGTTTTGTTCGTTTGCAGCTTTCCTTTTTTCTGGCAAAAAATGGGTCGGCTGGATTCCTGAGGGGTCCGTGCGTGGTTGATGCTTGATTGGTTCGGCCGGGGGTGCATCTTGTTTTGTGTTCAGTGGCTGCTTTACGTCTTCCCTATGAACCTCTGCTTCGGTAGTAGGGGGACGTGCTTTAGGTTGTCCGCAAGGTTATCATGTCTAACCAGAATGTACATAAATAAGTCTGCTGCTCTGGCCGCTGTTTTTGGTATGATGTCTTGGGTCGACATTTGGATGCGGGGGTTTTGGAGGTCGTACAGGGGTCTTAGCGGGGGTATCTTGTGATCATTCCGGGCCCAGCATCGAGGTGTCTGTTGCGGCCTATTGTCTCATCTTCATGTTGAGACCTGCGGTGCTGCCACCTCTTGGGTAAGTCCCTCTTTTACTTATCTGTATTCACCTAGTTGTGTTTGCGGGGGTTGAGCTTTTTGAGCTTCAGCTCTGTTATTCAACAGAGCTGAAGAAGTTGTTAAACACATGGGGCAAAATCTTACTGAAGTGACCATTTGAGTCATAAATACTCATACTCTGCCTAAGTAAAACAGAAACAAGTAACACTTAGTGAGCCAGCCAGAGGCTTAGGGCCCCGTGCAGGGATATCCCTGGAAAAAAAAAGCAGTTCTGTCCGCGGTGTTTGCAGCCATGTTTTGGGCTGTTATCCATAAACAAAGGTTTTGTGGGTTGAACAGGGTCCTGGCAGCCTGTATCTTGGCAATGTTCCTGGACCTTGGCAGGTTGTGTTGCTCTGGGTCATGTCTTGGTAGTGTCTCTCATTGTCATTTTGAATCCTGCAGTGCTTCATCCTGTCTGGTGGGTTACCATGTGTGTTCCTTATCAATGGGTAGTTAATATCAGGAAGCCACAAGTGGCTTGACCCAGAAAACCAGCATTAAATGTAATTAAAATCAAATTAATGGGTGAGCCCTGGTGGCTCCCAGGTTCACTCCCTTCCTCTCAGGTTGTCAGATAGATGCCTACATCTGCCCTAGAATTGAGGGCTGAGATGCTGGCTGGTGGTGAGCTACCTCCCCCCCAAGTAAATGGGGAAGGTGGGGCGAACACGCTCAAGCTAGTTCAAGGAAAATTCGATTGTTTACATAATTGGGGGGAAGCTCTTACTGCAGGTTTGTGGCTTCAGCCTCTCTTGAAGCCAGCTTGGTTTGTTTTGACTGACTTTCTGGTTGCCTTCCTCGGTGAGGTGGCAAAAATAAGTGTCGCCACTCCCTGCACATCTTTGAGTGCGCCAGGTTTTTGGTGCTAGTCCCCGATAGGCTTATAAAACTTCATGGCTGATATGACCTAGTGATGGTATCATATCAGTATATAGTAGCCTCAGGGAACCACCAGGGCTCACTCAGAAATTGATGTTTCATTAAATTCAATGCTGGGTTTTTTAATGTTTAGTATTATTTAAGAAACTATAATATTTTGCTGTATTACTAGAATATTTTTCTCAGTGCTGATATTTCTCTGCAGCATGAAATTGTGAGGGCATGGTGATTAAAATGTAATGTATTTGCTAAGACTGTATTTGATGCTTTAAGACAAGAATTTTTATGAGAGTATGCAATATAGAAGACACAGTAAAACTCCAAACTGATGTAAATCAGTTTGGTGGTTTGCTTACCTTCCAGAAAACAACATTATTTATGAAGATAAGTTTCAGCTACTCCACCACAGTAAAAATGAAACTATGAAAACAGAAATCACACATAAAATGCACTCAAATCCCACTATAGAAAGAAAGTGCAATATAAAAGATTTGGTAACAGTTGTTTCAGAATACCTTAACTTTTAAGATGATAAAGTAGCTGCTACAACTGCAAGAGAAATGTCATCCTGGATAATGAGAAGCTCTCAAACAAGAGATGCCAAACTAATAATGGTACTTTTAAGATGTTAGTTCTCTCCAGGGGCCAGCTGGCCGAGCGGATAGCACGCTGGACACGTGATCCTGTGGTCCCGGGTTTGATCCCGGGAAACAATGGACAGAGTTTCTTTCACCCTGATGCCCCTGTTACCTAGCAGTAAATAGGTACCTGGGAGTTAGTCAGCTGTCACTGGCTGCTGCTTGGGGGTGGAGGCCTGTTGACCAGACCACACACTAGAAGGTGAAGGGACGACGCCGTTACAGTCCGTCCTGGACCATTCTCAAGTCAATTTGTGGAGGCCTGGTCGAGGACCGGGCCGCGGGGACACTAAAAAGCCCCGAAATCAACTCGAGGGTAGAATATTGTTGCACACTAATAGCTCTACCTGAATCCGGAGGAAGTGCAGAGAGATCTTTTACTGCACGAATCCATTCAATAAACTACTTGAACTATTGAGAATGTTTAAAATTTCTTGAACTCTATTCTCTTAGAGTGTAAGCCTGAGATACATAATAATTTACACAATTTACACTTAAAAAATATGAAGAGGACTGATTAAAAATCTGAACGTGGAAATAACATGAGACCAGAAGGTATGGCAGGAAGTGCAAAATAACCCCATTGAAAAACGCACAATGGACTTAACTAGCCGACTTCTGATGGTGTTAAAAAAGAGAATAGATATATGCCTCCAAAAATTCCAGGCTGTGATTCATACATGAGGTTACGAGCAGCAGCATCTTACAGCCTGGTTGATGGGACCACCAACCAGGAAGCATGGTCAGAGACTGTGCTGTGGGACGTTGATTCCCACAACCAACGAAAGATAGACAAAAGATAATTTATAGGTAAATCAAATTACTACAAATACATTTTGAAAACAATTGTAAATATATATTCTTCAACATTCAGAGAAATACATTCAATTAATTTCTGTTCATTTCAGCGGGTGGTGCTCCTGGAGGTGAAACTAACTAAATACCTCTTAATGTTGAAGTTCTCTGTACAAATTTTGTCTCTGGCTTTTGGGTATTTGTATATAGGTATTTTGATTTCCTGGTATTAATTATATTTGTCATCTTTGCCAATGTGATCAGTACATTGATACAACTTCAGTAGTGAATCTTTTAGCCTAGGAGGATATACATTTGAGACTCAAACAAGATTTCCCCTTTAATCTGGTTAATTTTAAACTTTCAGGCACAGAGACTGTCTGAAGAAGCTCATTCTGTTGGGAGTTTAGTGATGACACGGGTATCTGCCGAGCTCAAGATGGCACGTTCCCTTGTACGTCTGGCAGAGATACAGGCCACACTCCATGAACAAAGGTATTTGTGTGTGCAGGGAGTGAGGTGCAGCTCTTGGACCTTGCCACTTAACTATCAATTATTGTGTAAAATAACTCATCACACTTGTACTTTGATGAATTAATTTTGTTGTAGCCTACAAATCAAAGGGACTGAAGGAATCTTGTGTGAATGGAGTTGATGAAATAATACAGTATGCATGAGGTTTTTGTTTGAGGAAAGTTGAATTTGTGCAGCTGAAGTTAAAGTGAACCTGTTTGTAACAACTGTCTAGTGTAATGAAAGTCCTGGTTAGGAGAACAAAGTAAGATAGGATGAGACTTGGTGTGAATGAAGGAGTGCTTATACCAGTGCTTGTCAACACATGAAATACTTGTGGCATTTGGTGATTAAATATGAAATGACAGTCATGGAAAGATGTCAGTAGTAAAACTAGGGGAATTGTTTGCTTAAGTATTATGTTGCCAGTATGGCATAGTCATGGTGCCCATTCTGCCATCAATGATACAGATGGCTTAGTTGAGGAAGTCTAGATTGAGAGTGAACAGAACAAGAAGACACAGTAGTGAATAAGGCCAGGTGGAAGCATTGATAGGATCAAGGGAAGATTTTGACTGTTTAGTTTGATATGCAAGTTGGATTTTACGTCTATAAAGCAGTTGATATACTGATGTGAATGATAGCGCTGCTTTTCTGTATTTTTATAATGTGAGGAAATTTGTCAGTGACTGTCACTTTGAATATCTTTAATCCTCTTTTTTCCTATGTTTGTCTATTTGGGCAAATTCCTTTACACCCCATGAAAGGTAGAAAGAGAGGCATGAGGCAATAATATTCACAACCTTTCAAATCTTTTTATATTGTTTGTAATCTGACCATAGATCATGATTAAAAAAAAGTGGATGGATAATGAGATGTTAGGGAATTGTAAATTTTCCTAGAACCCTCATGACATATTTACTTTCACATTTCAGGATACTTTTTCTACGAGCTCAGAAAAGAGAACTGGAAGAAATGAAGGCACAGAATTCCTTCATGAGTGACACATAGTGTTGGCCTGCCTGTGATAGCTGCCTGGGACAGTTGTCTGGACATAGACATGCCTGGGAATATTTATAAAGTGTTATATTTTCTTAATCATGTTCTGGATGTGTGAACATTGGTCAAGTCCAAAGTGTTGGGTGTGGCAGTGTGGCCAGGCCCCATTTCTGGGTCTTACTGGCTGTGGCCAACTTCCACCACTGCCATGACCACGACAAGAGGTGCAGTATGTGCACTGCCACATGCCTCGGTGACTGCTGGGTCCACACAGGATTCACCTGCTACCTGCCGTCCTGTGTCTGGACCGGCCTATCCTTGGCTACCCTCCACCGATGTCCCCAATGTCATCTATGTTTCTCTGTGATGAATGACACAACTAGACACCTCCAAAAGGCTGAGCCTTTACTGAACAGCTCTGCCATGTCACAATGTAATACCTGCTATGCCAGAGGCTGGCGCTGTATCACACTCCCTGGGGTCTTGAGGTTCACCCCTTTGAGCAACATCTGTCTCCTGTTCCCTTCGTCACACTGTGTTCCTTCTCTGCTGGCTGACTCGTCAAGCCCACATGGATACCTGGAAGTCTTGGCAGAGCTCTCCAGCCCATTAGGTTTGAAAAAAAAATTGTTGTATTTATTGCTTTACACATTTCACAACGGTACACTTGTGAACCACTATTCTTACCAGCTTGTTACTACTGGAAGGAAGCCGTCAATTAATACTGCAATCTTTATTTCCCTGTTATGGAAATAAGTTGAGTTTTCATTGATGATTCTAGTTCTGTAGTTGTGGTACACATTTCATTGCCTATTTGCTATCAGTAGATCCTGGAGAGCATAGTTGAATTTCTTTACTGCTTTCCATAATCAGTTATCCAAGTGTAAGTCCTGTGAATGTGTGTTTTGTGTTCTTGGTGACTGTCATTAGGTCCCCAGGGTTGGATTTGAGGCAGTGTCTCAGGCATTTCGATGCTAAAAATTAATGTTATTTAATTTATTGTTTTGCTGGCCAATCTGCATCTCAGTCATTATAGTTCCAACTGGGCTGTGAAAAGTTTGTCATGTTCTTAACCAATTGTTGATATTTCTGCTTCAGGAATGATGTGTTAAAATTCAGAATTTGAGATGAAACAGGTTAATGAGCATTTAGTTGAAAGGTCTTGGTCATGTTATGAGTTTGGAGGTCACCTTACAATGACAGAAAGCAACAGCTCTTTCTCTTTTATTTTATTATTTTATTGTATCCTTTCACATACTTCCTGCGATCAGGTCTTTGAGTTCTTTGTTTTAATTTTGGCATACCTTTTAAAGACAATTGACTATCATTAGATAGGATATCCTGATAGTCAGTCTCATCATGCAGTTTATGATTACATGATTATAGTGGAATCAATAACTTATTAATTTGATGTAACAGTTATGTATTCATCTTGTAATTATCAAAATGTATTTCTCTGAGCTTGTGAGAAATATGATTGGCGTTGGACGCAATGGTCGGTCTCTTGGGAGGCTTCAGCCACCTCAGTTGTTCCTCAAAAAGTATAAACCTCAAAAACTAAGGGCCAAAGTTTTTTTTAAACATGGGAGTAATTGTATTGTCCACATTTTGTATTTGAAGTACACAAGTTTCAAAGTTTTGTGGCTGCCTTTGAAGGTTTTTAGATGTGACTTGTAGTGTGCTTGATTCAGTTGATGAGAGGTTGGAGGTATTGATGAAAGACCTTAATGTGATCATAGGCCAAGTGTATACAAAAAAATAAGCAAAACGGGAAAAGGGACTTTCAGTTGGTTAGCAAAATTTCCGGTTGAACAAAAAACTCCCAGTCACCATCGGTAGGTTACCGAGTTTGCAATGGTGCTAAATTATGATGGTTTTTGGGTGTGTTCAGTGAACGCTGTGATGTAGTGAGCAATTTCAGGGTAAAAGTTTGTAGTCTCGTATCTATGTTTTCTTGTGTTTTGGTAAAAAAAAAAGATCTAGTCTGAAAAATATATTAAGAGTTTGAATCTTTGTTTTGCCATTATATACAACAGCCTTGCAGGCACAAGATGCTGTAAAATACATTGATGCATAATGGGTAAATTATAAATGTAAAAGAAGTGGCACAGTTAAATTGTGTAAAAAGTGCACGATCTGTGAACTTGATCTTGCTAGAAATGTTCACACCACTTGGTGCCAAAGAAAGCTCTGTTGTTAATTCATCTTGTGTGCATTCATGTACTTGTGTGTCCTGTAAGTGCATTGCTGTGTACAGTAGTGGGCAAATTTTTGATCTGTGCCTGGCCAAATCAGGAAATACTGTAGTTATTTAATTGTTTGCTCAATAATAGCAAATTTTCAAGAATGAAGTTATTGGCAGGTTTTTTCTTAAAGTGAGCAGTTTTCTTTTGTTTTTATGTACATGTGTTATAACTGCCAAGCTCAGCTCAAAAATATTTAATTTGCATTGTCTCAAAATTTATTTGAACGAGTATTTGTTAGTGACCAGAAAAAAAACAGCAGCTATCACAATATGGATAATATAACACTAATATTATTGCATTCCATTTTCTATATGAATCTTTCGAACATCGCGATTATATTTACTACATTAAACTTCGGTGTTGCTTCCTTAATGTTTCTACTTTCTCAGACTTGCCAAGTATGCCTTTCATTTGTTATGCCGTGTATCATTTCTTGTCATCCTATATGTTTTCTTACAAAATAGTAAAATGAAGAGGAATTGGGATATGTTTATTTTTAACCCACACTGTTCAGTATTGATCTCTTGTTGGCATACAAGTTCCTGTGATTCTCTATTATGCTCACGCAGTTGATTCTTCTGTTCTCAGCAGGTAAATTTAGACATGTTTTTTCTTGATGTTCCTTGTTGAAACCTCCTTTATACCTCATGTGTCAATTCATGCCCAGTTCTATTGGGTCCTCTGCTGAGTTATAACCAATTTTTGCTTGGTTCTGTAATTCCAGATCTTGTAATATTTTTGTCCCCTTCCCATTTGCTGCAGTCCGGTGTAATGGCATGCCTAACAGGTTTGGACTTCAGCATAGTTTCCTTTTTCAATTTACACTGGGAGATGAAATAAGTTGAAGATCTTAAACCTGTTGGCTATTCCTAGGTCTCCTGCACCAAACTTGGGCAGGCTGGGACACACACACACGGCTTATGGCCGAGTTAACAAGAGGCTACGGATTATTTATATAAAGTAAAACTAGAGTGGTCACCCTAGTTGGCCATTATTCTCATGCTTGTACATAATATATGCTAACATAGATGTACTCAGCATACATAGGTTTTGTACAAAAGAAGGGGGGCTAACATTGTGATAAATTGTAGGGATATTTCTGTTCTTTATACCCGTGGCCCTGTTGAACTGTGTGACCCATTGTTGCCTATTGTGTTCACCACCACATCACTTTAGAAAACTTGTTATATTTTATCTGATAATTTTTGTATATCAAAACTTAGTTCATTTGTACACACTCAAAAACTTAATTCACATCTTTGATAGCAATATTAAAATGTTATGGGATAAGTTCCAACTTGAAAAGTGAAATATTTAAAGGCTCATGTTTGAAACACGAGAGAACCATTATAGGACATATTTATTTAAATAATTTGATGTGCTGAATGGCCTCCAGCTTGGCTGTGATGACAGTGGTGTCTGTTCGTTGCCCAGCTGGTGACCAAGCTGACTTAGTGGACCTAGAGAATCGGATGTTTACAGGACACAGATTCACCATTTGTGTTGGTCTCCCCTTTTACAACACTTGCTTTAGGCCAATTAGCCTAATTTTGTAAATATCATTCCTTCTCAGAAAGGTTAAATAAAGCTGAGCTCCAGACACGACTTTCATTTATCCGGGATATTATTCCAATTAAACATACTTATTTAAAGATTGTGGTTTGTCAAGAATACTTGGTTTTAACTTTGTAAAATGTATATCGTATATATTTGAATGAAATGGGTTATGTTAAATAGTTCAAAGATTTGCACATTAAAAATACAATAGCATATAAATTTTCCTTTATGATGAACAAAGTATTGGTTATAGCCAGTTCTTGTTGAGGGAATTAAACAAATGCATTGATGAAGGTAAGGGGAGCCGGTCGGCCGAGCGGACAGCACACTGGACTTGTGATCCTGTGGTCCCGGGCGCCGGCGAGAAACAATGGGCAGAGTTTCTTTCACCCTATGCTCTTGTTACCTAGCAGTAAAATAGGTACCTGGGTGTTAGCCAGCTGTCACGGGCTGCTTCCTGGGGGTGGAGGCCTGGTCGAGGACCGGGCCGCGGGGACACTGAAAGCCCCGAAATCATCTCGAGATAACCTCAAGATAACCTCAAGGCTCATCCTGTGATGTCACATAGCATGTAAACTGGACAAGCCGCACTCATTAAAGGTCATTTAATCATTCTCATTACAGTAATATAAGTAAATTCTTGCCTTATTTGTCAATTAAAAGAATGATTGAACGTAGTCTCTGGGAGGTGGAAAGGTGTCCTGAGTGGGACCCGCACTTTGGCCCATGCGACTAGCCATATTCTGTCATCGATAATGTCGATTGGTTATTCTGTCCGTGTGTTCCATGCGGGCCAGCCCTGGACTTGTTTCCAGTGCAGACTCAGGGCACCAGGCTGCTGGTTGAGATGCGTGCCGAGGTAGCCTTGTGAACCTCTTCAGGGAGGAGGATTTTTCCCTGTAAGCGGCCCCAGACCTGTCTCCATGTGCTGGTGTGAGTGATGCTTTTCGGCTGTCTGGTGACCCGGTGGTGGTGTCGGTTTCTACAGCCCGCCTGGATGAGAGTGTGGATGTTGAGGTGGTGGTTTGTGTGGCCCTGTCCCCGCTGCCGGCTCCCCCTCAGCCGCCCCTGCCTGCTCCGTCTCCAGTAGCAGTACTCAAGCCGGGACAGCTTTCCTCCAAGGAGTGCCGGACTAACCAGGCTGTGGTGGGTATGTGGGCCTACGGGCCGCTCCAAGCAACAGCCTAGTGGACCAAACTCTCACAAGTCAAGCTTGGCCTCGGGCCGGGCTTGGGGAGTAGAACAACTCCCAAAACCCCATCAACCAGGTATCAACCAGCACAAGTGTTTTGAAGAGTACAACCACTGTGGTGAGGTCTCGGGATTTGAAAGTTCTTGTAATCCATCCTATCATTTTTCTGGCTGACGCAATGTTTGCTTGGTTATGCTCCCTAAACGTTAGGTCGTCAGACATCATTATTTCCAAATCCTTTACATGCTGTTTCCCTACTATCTTGAGGTTATCTTGAGATGATTTCAGGGCTTTAGTGTCCCCGCGGCCCGGTCCTCGACCAGGCCTCCACCCCCAGGAAGCAGCCCGTGACAGCTGACTAACACCCAGGTACCTATTTTACTGCTAGGTAACAAGAGCATAGGGTGAAAGAAACTCTGCCCATTGTTTCTCGCCGGCGCCTGGGATCGAACCCAGGACCACAGGATCACAAGTCCAGTGTGCTGTCCGCTCGCCCGACCGGCTCCCTATGGGCAGATTTGATTGTGTTTTTGTACTGTTTTATGTTTAAGGTCCTCATTTTTACCGTAACTGAGTACTTTTAATTTATCACTGTTAAACATCATGTTATTTATTGTGTGCTGCCCAGTAGAAAACTTTATCTGTTTGTAGTTTTTCAATGTCTTCAACAGAATTAATTTCATGCTGATTTTTGTGTCGTCTGCAAAGGATGATAAGAAGCTGTGACTTGTATTTGAGTCTATCTGATATGAAAATAATGAAGAGCAGTGGTGCAAGGACTGTACCTTGAGATACAGAGTTTTTAACTGCGCTTGGACTCGATTTTCTATTATTGACTGTTACCCTTTGTGTTCTGTTCGACAGAAAACTGAGTATCCAGCGTCCTGCTTTACCAGTTATTCCCATTGACCTCATTTTGTGTGCTATCACTCCATGGTCACATTTATCGAATGCCTTTACAAAGTCCATATATACCACATCTGCATTCTGTTTTTCTTCTAATGCCTCGGTGATTTTGTTGTAATGATTAAGTAGCTGTGAGAGGCATGATTTTCCTACTCTAAATCCATGTTGGCCTGGGTTGTGGAGGTCATTGGTGTCCATGAAACTAGTGACCTGACTCCTGATCACTCTCATACTTTTATTATGTGGGACGTTAGTGCAACTGGTATATAATTCTTTGCCGATGCTTTGCTCCCTCCCTTGTGTAGAGGGGCGATGTCTGCTGATTTAAGAGCTTCTGGTATCTACCCCGTGTCTAAGCTCTTCCTCTACACTACACTGAGTGCCTGTGCTACTGGCACTTTGCATTTCTTTATAAAAACTGAATTCCATGAGTATGGACCCGGGGCTGAATGCATGGACATATCAATTTCCCTTTCAAAATCTGCTACGCTGGTGTTGATATCAGTTATATTTACAGGGGTTTGGAATCACGCATAAAGAAGTTGTCCGGATCTTCCACTTTCATGCTGTTTTTTTGGAGTGCTAAACATGTCCTCATACTGCTCTTTTAGGATTTCACTGATTTCTTTGTCATCCTCCGTGTATGAATCTTCACTTGTACGAATAGGTCCAAAACTGGAAGTGTTTTTGCCTTTGATTTCGCATGTGAAGAAATATTTTGGGTTTTTCTTTTTTTCTTGAATTGCTTTCTGTTCTAGTTCCCTTTCTTCAGTCTGATACGAATGCTTCAGTCTGTCCGATTTCTTCAATTTCCCTGTTTAAATTATTCCTTCTTTATATGGAAAGTCATGTCTGTTTAATAATTTCCGTTATTTTTTTCTTCTTTTGTAGTGTCGTCTGCGTTCTCTTTCTACGTTGGACCTCTTTCTGGCTTTCCTCAAAGGCACATGTTTCAGACAGACTTCATATGCTTCAGAAGTTAGTTTTCAGTGCGGTCTTCGAAGTTAGTCTTCGAGCGGTCTTCGGTGGTGTGTGGTCTGGTTCCCCCGGTCGTCGGGACTGCAGTAGTGCGGGATCGTGCTATGCGTGGTGTTGTGTGTCCACTCGGGGGCTCTGCTGCGGTGCCTCCTGGGAGATGTGATAACTCTGACGACCATCGCCCTGTCTCCAGGTGTTAGCGGCGGGTACCGAGTGCGTCTTTTCCTCGTGGTGTGGCCTGGGCCGACTCGCAGGACTATAGGGGGACTGGGAGCTCTTCTGTGAATTGTGATGATGGTGTGCAGGGAGCTGGTGTGGTCCTGGCGCGTGGCAAAGTGGTGTTGGCTGGTGCGGGGGCCCCTTGGTTATCTTGAGATAACCAAGGTTTCTGAGATAACCTTTGGTTCCTGCTTCTTCCTCGCCTGCGTCGTCGGGTTCTCCGGCGTAGGGGATTGTGCCCCCTGATGTGGATGTTGGTGAGGCCCGTGACCTGCTCGTTGTACTGAAAAGGACGTTCGTCGTGTGGTCTCTGTGCCCTTACCCCCTGTCCTGCTGTCCGATGTGCAGCTGTTCTCTCTGCTCTCACTCCCTGTGCAGTCGGCCCCAGTGCCGCCGCCCCGGCCCTGTGCTGATGCCCCTTGTGCAGCTGCCTCTGGGGAAGCCGCACCCTATGCTGTGGACTCGGTCCCTGCCGCCTTCCGTTCCCCCATTCCTCTGTGCTGCGGCCGCCAGTGCCCTTGCCCCCTGTGCACCGTCCCCCCCCCCAACCCCCGTGCTTCAGTCCCGTCAATCAGTCATCTACCCTGCCGCCACCCGTGATAGGGGGTCTCATAGGGGAGATCCCGGACCGTATGTTTCGCGCGGGTACCTCAAGTGATGGTGTCTCCCCGTCGGCCGAACAGTGGGTTGTTGTTGAGTGGGTTGTGTGAGAAACCCGCAAACTGAAGGGGAAGGGAACTATCAGGGGAAAACGCCAAGCCATTACGACTATATAGCACACCTACAAACTGAAGTATCCACATGAACGGTTTCCGGAGAAGTATTTTGGTTATATCCATTGAGGTCCGGTGTGGTTATGCTGGTTCCCGTGTGTGTGTGCGGGGGTGGCTGTTCTAGGTGTGTGGTGTGCTTGTGTAGGTTGTTGTTGTGTTGTATATTGTGGGGTACTTCGTTGGCTTATTTTCTTGTATTTATGTAGCTTACCGTTGGCATGTATATATCGTAGTGGAATGCCTGAGTTTTGTGTTTGATTGTTTGCTTTGGGCACTGTGTAGTGTGTTTCCCCGCTTCCTTTGTGTTCCGGTGTTTGTCCTCTGTGTGTATTGTCTGGCTTCTCTGTGTCGCGTGTCCTTTCAGGCCTTATTTGGTTTGTTACATGTTTATGTTTCTTGTTTCTGCACTCTAATTCATTTTAAATTTTGTGTTGTATACGTGCGTGTTATCACGCCATTGTGTATGCGTTTCCTGTTTATGTCTGCTTGTATCCCTGTTAATGTATGTTCAGGCGATTGCCGTTCTTATTGTATTTTTATAAATAAAAAAAAAGAGCCGGCAGCTGACTCTCATAGCCAGAGACCTTTGGGCGTGTTCTCGTCTGTCCGTTCCCGCCACTGCCCCAGATCCCATCACCTCTCCACTCCCTGATGGGAGTAGTTTCTTATCGGCGTGAACGTGAAATTCTCCCAACCATACTGCAAGTAGAAGGATTTTACCTGAATTTACTAGAAGACCACCATCTATCTAGTGGCCTCAACGGGGACAGGAAGCTGGTGGCTTGTCGCTACTTTTATGCAACGTTCACTGTAACAAATATCGCGAGAGGTCTGAATATTTGAGAATCACAAATTTAAATGAAATTGCTGCCTTTTATCGAGGCTATAAACGAATCAAAATAAACATATCAATCATGGTGTGACAAGACAATTCATGAAGGTTTTCAGTGGTACTGTTTATTGATGAAAAGACATGTAGATTTGATAATTGTATGCTTACGTATACATTTTGTACTGTGGCCAGTTTTTTATCATTTATGTTAAATTTAAAAAACTAGAATAAGTCTTGCTTATTTTTTTATACAAATTTAGTATTCATGTTTATAAATTCACGATGTATTCTACATCTAGGCTATACACCTTAGTAATTTAGTAAAGACCTGTTACAGGACTTGTAAAACTAAAACCACCCGATAACCACAATAACAGCTGGACAGGCAAGCTATGCAACACAAGTCACTTGTCGAGCACCTCCCAGTGGTAGGGTAGAGAGTAATTGGGTTTGTTTGTGCCAGTAGACAACCAGTCCTCCACTCAAGTCCATTACATCCAGCGGTCGACCCCACAGTCATAAATTTTAACATGCTGTTCATTCAAAACAGGAATTGTCTCAAATATAAATTAATATTATAATAAATTAGCATATTGTGCATATATAAGCATAGGTTAGGTTAGGTGTTTAGGTTCTGTTGGCGATTATTTGCGTTTGTAGTACGTGTGTGAAGCATTTACAGCGTTGTGGTTCGAACAAAAGTCGTCAGTGAAGCACTTGTTCCGGAAGTGTTCGGACGTCAACAGTTGTGAGTCGTGTGTAAACCGTTTTCATTCATAAACAGCGGGTTTGGCGGATGCATGGAATCACTTTTGGGTCTTTGTTTGGAGGACGGGCTGCAGTAGAAGTTATCCCCGGTAAAAGGAAGTATCAGGTGTGCCATGAGCACGAGCACCATTATCCCAGAGGTCTGTACATCAGACCGGAGGGGCCGGACAGCTGAGTGGACAGCGCGTAACAAAAAGGAGGCCTGGTCGAGGACTGGGCCGCGGGATGCTAAGCCCCGAAATCTTCTCAAGATAACCACTCATGCGTACATTGGAGAAAGATAAATGTGGTTATGGTAATAGCGATACTTCTCATATGAAAAATAGTAGTATGTATTATAAGTATAAGCCTCTGATACTTTTCTTGGATCACCTTACTCTAAAGCAAGCTATCCATGGATATATTGATAGTCAATAATTCTTCGCAAGTATTCTTCCATTAGGATAGATAGCAGTGGATAGTTTCTGGAATGTTACTCTCTTATCCTTAGAGGTGAAGGGGCCAACGAGAGCCCTCTTGACGGTGACCAGGCTCCAGAGCCTGACCGAGAGCATGGCGCCCATGGTGGAGCCTGCCCAGTACACTATGATGTGCTCTGTGTTGGTGTGGCCCCGGCAACTCCACTTCATGCTTGTTGCCAACACCGGGTTGAAGTATCCGCCGGAGTAGTTAAAAGCTGCGGGAAAATTTTGTCTTAAAGTTTCATAGTTATGTGCTTTATAATTACAGATAACAAAAGTTATTTTCAGTGAGAAATAAATCGCCACTTAAGTCTGAAGGTGAGGGTCAAGCTATATAAAGATTTTAGTGTGTGATGGTACAGAGCTGAACAACAATAATTAGACGATCTTTTGTCAACAATTATAAAAGCTGCTTTGAGATAAAAACAAATTATTTTATGGATTACGTGTATTACATAATTTATTGCTGTATTGAATTGTACCCGCATAAAATTATGAACACTACCTAGAGAAAGCTTCATAATAGCTTCATTGTGGTATTGTGCACTGATGAATTAGATCAGATTGAATTACAAAGGCTACTCTCTACTCACCTACAAGAACCATACAGGTGGCAAAGAATGAGTCGATAGCAGAGGCAAACTTTGGCTTTACCTCACCCAGGGCTCTCGAGAAGAGGCGACAGGAGCAGGTCAGGAGACTCTCCAACAGGAAGCCAACAGCAACAGGTACCTGAAGTGCGGCCAGACAGTCATCAACCCTAAGGCTTCCCTGTGCTTCTGCCACCTCTGTCATCCATAAATGTTTTGCCCACCTGCGGGATAGGTGCCAGCGTTACAATACATACTCAAGAATATTACTGGCTAAACATCTCACAATCCGTCCATGGGCTATGTTCATTTCATCCACTGGCCGACCGGACCCTCAAATACACATTCATCAATTTTAACATGCTGGTCATTTGAAATAGAAATGTTCTCAAATATAAAATAATATTATTATATCTTTTCATATTTAAGTTAGGTGCTAGATTGTCATATTTAGGGTTAGGTTAGGTGTTTAGGCCAACCCGTCCTCGACTAAAGTCCATTACATCCAGCGGTCGACCCCACAGACGCATTCATAAATTTTTACATGCTGTTCATTCAAAACGGGAATTTTATCAAATATCAATTAATTTTACAATATATTATCATATTGTGCATATATAGGCATAGGTTAGGTTAGATGTTTAGGTTCTGTTGGCGATTATTTGTATTTGTAGTACGTGGGTGAAGCATTTACAGCGTTGTGGTTCGAACAATATTCATCAGTGAAACACTTGTCCTGGAAGTGTTCGAACGTCATCTGTTGAGTTGTGTGTAAACCGTTTTTCAATCATAAACAGTGGGCTTGGCGGGTGCATGGAATGGGCTTTGTGTCTTTGTTTATGAGGACAAGCTGCAACTATTAAATAATTTAATTATTTACACAACGATTCTCTATCTAGAAATTCAACATTTTTCTTGTAACTCATTTTATATACATGCACTTCCGCACTTCCCCAAATAAACATTATTATTATTTGTGTAAATCACGAAAATTAACACGTGATGAAAAATGTGACAGTGAATTATTATTATTATTATTATTATTATTATTATTATTATTGATAGCTGATGAGCTCGGCCGAGCGGACAGCACGCTGGACTTGTGATCCTGTGGTCCTGGGTTCGATCCCAGGCGCCGGCGAGAAACAATGGGCAGCGTTTCTTTCACCATACACCCCTGTTACCTAGCAGTAAAATAGGTACCTGGGTGTTAGTCAGCTGTCACGGGCTGCTTCCTGGGGGTGGAGGCCTGGTCGAGGACCGGGCCGCGGGGACACTAAAGCCCCCCGAAATCATCTCAAGATAACCTCAAGATAGCATTAATCTTTTTACTCTAGTAAATATAATATTTGTTTTAAAGTTAAGACATTGTTAAATATATCACCATTTTCACTCACTTGATGGACGCGAGTCCGCCAGCAAGCTGAGCAACAACTTTGAGCGCAACATGGAGGGGGTTGGCACCGACCTCCACGTACTCCTCCAGCAGGCTGTAGGGGCAGGCGGTGACGCTGCTACCCCAGGTCCTGTCTCGGCACAAGATGATCAGGAATAGATAGACACTGTATGCCGGCATCCCACAATTCCGAGCCACTAGAAGGAACAGCGAGGGAATAGCAATACAGGTTAGATTATTCAATTTTCTATTGTGTATATTTTTGTTTGTCCTCCATCTTTTACACATGCAAATTTTTGTATCCTGTTGTGAGTTTTTCCATCTGTTCTTCCGATTTTTGTGTCAAATTACAATTGCATTCTGTTGTATCCTCTAGGCCATTACCCAACCTTAGGGCTAGTTTCGATGTTATGACCATCCCATTCAACCACAGTGTCCTTATGTATCTACAGTCCTATAACCCTCCCAAGCAGCGACTTCAGAAGGAAGCGACACCACAGGCACTCACCTCTGGACAGTTCGCTAGAGGTGGCACACATCTCCGCTGCAGCGACCAGCTCCAGAAGGCAGCTCTTCACCAGCTGGCTCCGTACTATTTCACTCAAGCGGCCTCGGACGATGTGCGACACGACCATCTGCGTCAGTATAGTAGCAGACGACACAAGTATCGACATGTCCTGTAGGAGATGGTATTAAATCAATCAATTAGATATCGTCTTCAGTCCAGCAGCCGTACATAATGGTGTATATGTTTATAAGAAATCCTATTAAAAATAGTAATATCAAATACAAATTATTATTGCATATGGCCTTGTCATGTCCACAGCAAACGGCACCATCCGTTTGTATGCGTTGCGTTTCATACGCCAGCAGTATGTAAACAACAGGGAGCGTGCAGGTCGCCCGCCACGCTTGGATGCTGCTATTCATGTAGCAATGTACCCTGGTGCAGTCATCGGGAGGACAAACCCTTCATGCAAACTGCACCTACTATCAACAAGAAGATGTAGCAATGTAAGTATTAAAGTCAGTGTCCAAGCAATGACTTTATATCAACCCAACATCCAAGACTTCCACAGCAACACAGAACACCACAGCCTTGAACGTTTGCATAATAGTTTTGTTAAAATTGCTATCGATGCTCAGGCAATGTTCATTCCATCTAGCAGCCGACATCAAAGACGCCCTCATCAATTTTAACATGGCTGTTCATTCAAAATAGTAATGTTCTCAAACATAAATTAATATATTACATTAGCATATATTGTGCATATTTAGGCTTTACAAAGAGAGCTACATGAATTACACAAATAGTCGGAAGACTGGCAAATGTTTTTTAATATCGAAAAATGTTGGGGTATGTCCATGCATGTTGGGGTATGACAATACACATCACAACTACGAAATCAACAATATTACCGTGCAGTAGATTGATAAAGAAATCGGCCTTGGAGTCAGAATCCACCAATCACCGAAAATTGCACATCAAGTGGGAGCTGCAGTAAAAAATCCAACCAAACCATAAGAACAGGCAAACGAACATTTGACTTAAAGAAAAAGAAGGTAGTTATTCAACTGTATAAACCTCTGGTGCGCCCCCAGTTCGATCAATGTATCTAAGCATGGGTCTTTAGAAAGACTTTCGCTTTGAAGAAAGTTTAACATCAGGCGACAAAAATTATTCCAGAACTAAGGAACGGTTGAGGGCCAAAGGCTAACAACACTGCAAACTAGATATGACCACTTTAAAAGGTCAGATATGATACAAATAAGCAACCCGTACTCAAGCCAGGCTCGTTAAAGCTGCGGCCGTTTCTAAGACGTATTAGTCAATTTTAACGTATTGTGTATTAACAATAGATTGATTGATTGATGAAGATTAAGCCACGCAAGAGATGGCACAGGCATGAATAGCCCGTAAACGATCTATAAACAATAATTGTTGTTTTAGATTCAGGCCGCTGAACAAAAAGTTCCAAGTAGCACGGGCTATGGTGAGCCCGTAGTGAACTTACCTAGCACAGGAGCGGGGCTGTAACTTGTTAACAATAGTTGTTCTTATAGATTCAGCTACTCGGAACAAGTTCCAAGTAGCACAGGCTATGGGGAGCCCGTAACTTACCTGGCACAGGAGCGGGGCAAGTAACATGGGCTATGGTAAGCCCGTGGTAGACTTACCTGGCACAGGAGCGGGTGTTGTTTGTTGTTGTTAAAGATTTAGCTACTCAGGACGAAGTGTCCATGTAGCACGGGCTATGGTGAGCCCGTAATGCTGAGCGGGTGTGTTAATGTGTGTAATTAGGCGTAGGTTAGGTTAGGTGTTTAGCTTTACAGTCTACATGGAAGCATTGGGGTCAAATTACCGGAAAAGGGGAGGGGGTGACAAGTAATATTTTAGTTCGTTAAAGCCGCTCCAATCCACCTCAAAACAGAAAATTTACAGACGGCCATCACGATAAGAGGTAAACAGTGCCCGGTTTGGCACTGTGTTTGTTTGGTGGGTAGAATGCGTAGGACCATATGGCATTGTACTGTAGGCTGTAAACGACTGTAGGCTGTGTGTCAACAAGTCGTGGCGGGTCCTCTGGTAGGTTCGGAGAGGACACTTTAAATTTACCGTCTTCTTGACGTTGGGAAATCTCGGTGCATCCAGTCTTGACAACCAAATGCAGACTCGACCTAATCTACTTAGAATAATCTTCGTGCACAGGGAACATGAGGCCTCGACTCATCAACTCCATACCTCAGTTCACAGCCCGTCCTCTTCTCAAGTCCATTCCATCTAGTGGTGGGCGCATCCGATCCCTCGATTGTCGTCGCCCCTAAATCAACACATTACATCCAGCGGTCGACCCCACAGGCGCATTCATAAATTTTAAAATGCTGTTCATTCAAAACAGGAATTTTCTCAAATATAAATTAATATTATAAATATTAGTATTATAATATATTAATTATTAATATAATTATAATTAATATTATATATTAATATTATAATATATTTGTCCTTCAAACAAAATCCCAAAAGTGATTCCATCCACCCGCCAAACCCGCTGTTTATGAATGAAAAACGGTTTACACACGACTCACAACTGCTGGCGTTATCTTGAGGTTATCTTGAGATGATTTCGGGGCTTTTTAGTGTCCCCGCGGCCCGGTCCTCGACCAGGCCTCCACCCCCAGGAAGCAGCCCGTGACAGCTGACTAACACCCAGGTACCTATTTTACTGCTAGGTAACAGGGGCATAGGGTGAAAGAAACTCTGCCCATTGTTTCTCGCCGGCGCCTGGGATCGAACCCAGGACCACAGGATCACAAGTCCAGCGTGCTGTCCGCTCGGCCGACCGGCTCCCTAGGCTTTCTGGCGTCCGAGCACTTCCGGAACAAGTGCTTCACTGACGAATTTTGTTCGAACCACAACGCTGTAAATGCTTCACCCACGTACTACAAATACAAATAATCGCCAACAGAACTTAAACACCTAACCTAACCTATGCCAATATATGCACAATATGCTAATATATTATAATTTAATTTATATTTGAGAACATTCCCGTTTTGAATGAACAGCATGTAAAAATTTATGAATGCGTCTGTGGGGTCGACCGCTGGATGGAATGGACTTGAGTCGAGGACGTGTTGGTAAAAGCATTGCATCCCACGTACTATTTATAAATACAAATAATCGCCAACAGAACCTTAACACCTAACCTAACCAGTGCCTAAATATGCACAATATGCTAATATTTAATAATGTTAAATTATATTTAAGAAAAGTTCTGTTTTGAGTGAACAGAATGTTAAAATTGATGAATGCGTCTTTGGGGTCGACCGCTGGATAGAACGGACGTGATCTGAGGACGGGTTGCGTCCCTAATCCTTGCACTCGAGCGCGTATATAAATCCAAAGATGACACGCTAACTGTAAGTGACTCCTTGTCATACTTGACTGCCCTCAGCTCCCCAAGGTATAACTCTGATGTGCCTGTATCTGAAGCTAGACACAGATATAATTAAATAATCAACGATGGAGTCAGATTTTGTCTCCTGTGGATTCCATCCAATACTAGTCTGCGAATGCATGACAGAACCTATGAGTTAGCCAAAATCTTTACTCGTAAAGAGGGAACTGATTACCATCTTGGACTGCCTTTGAGCAGCCTGAAGGCAGTAATATTCTGGGAACATCAACAAAATCTCGTAGATTTGAGGCAAAGTGAAATAAAGTAACACAAGTTACTCCCTCTATCATCATTCTATTATGCAGGAAGAACCGCATGTCTATGGGTCATCCAATAAGGTTAGCAGACGTCTAGATGTTACCACTGCTAGGCTTAGGCTCGGCTACAAGTACCTCTGGCAGTTTGTAACATCTGCTGATGTAGACTTGACTAAATGTAAACTCTGTCAGCAGAACTATTCGCATACTTTGCGTCATTATATAATGTAATGTGAAAAAATCGCGGAATTCAGAGATAACACTATGAATGGAGTCCAAGAAATGTGTAAGTACTTCATTCAAAATGATGTACTGCCAGGAGTCTTAGCGAAGTATCCAAAATTTGCTTATTGTAGGTGCAGCTGCACATGACTGTAAAGCTGCCGCCCAGTTGGGTGGACGTGGAGCAAGGCTAGTAACTGTGTGACTCACCATAGATGTAAAGTACCTTGTATAGCGACTGTTGTGAGGTTCTTGTTGAATCATTTATGATATAAAAACATTATTGATATGTATTTGTGTAAATGATTTTTTTATATATGTACATGTGTTTGTAACATTAACATTTGTGTAACTAGCTTCAAAGATTGTCACGTGCTTAGCTAAACGAACTATGGGGGTTCAGTTCCTGAACCCATTATGTGTCTCTTTAACCCTTTTGTATTTACGTATATAGGTTAGCTTAGCATTTTTAAAAGCACCGACTCACCTTCAGTGGTTGATTGTTCAATAAACCCTTGAACTATATGTTTAACCCTGTCTATGGAGGACAGAAGAAAATGTATATATGCTAGTTAGCATTGTTAATGTGTGGCCACGTCTGTGGTAGAAAACAATAAAAAAAAAAAAAAAAAAAAAAAAACCCTTTCCACCGCCCCCCCACAGGATGGATATGGGGTGCATAATAAAGAAATTGAATTTAATTCTTCACGCACTATTGTTATAAAAGTTTACTTATTATTATTATTATTATTATTATTATTATTATTATTATTATTATTATTATTATTATTATTATTATTATTATAGTCTGGTTTTAATTTAGTTTTTAAATAGATCATGCATGTATGATTTGACTTTTAGCTACCGTATTTAGTTAATGTTCAGTTTTGCGTTGTCGTGGAGAGGAAGCCTATTGGCTTGGCGAGAGCGTCCTAGGCTATAAGGACTGGCTTTCTCCAAGATGCGACCCATAACAGTTGCCTAACTCCAGGACATCTATATTTCAGCTAGTCAAAAGAAGACAGTCGTGTGTAAGGAAACTTGCCAAAACTTCTCGCCCCTGCCAGGGAATCGAACTCATGATCAATCGGTTGCAGGCATCTGCACTAATCACTACGCTCGTATATAAATACAAATTTGTAAGCATGATTATTAGGTCATAGCTTTGGCAATATGTTGTTATTTTTCGTATCGTTGATGGCGGACTTCATGGGTCCAAAACGGAAAACACACGAATATAGTGTTCAACAGAGACGTTGGTGTTAGTATTCTATTATTAACACAAAACATGAATAAAGAAATATAATTGGAAGACTTTTAGATTTATCAGTCAGTCTCTCTCTCTCTCCCTGTAGGTATTTATTCTGTCCGGTGGAGTACCTGGTACGAGGCTGCTTGTGATGCTGGGCAGGGCTCCGTGAACATTATGGTGCTAGTACTCTGATTGGTCACTCACTCTCCTGCATGACGCCAGTGTTTCCTAACGCTGTTACTTGCGGGCTTTCACCGGCCCTCAGGCGTTGACGGGAAGACAAATATGTAATAATTGATGCAGGCATTGTTTGCGTATCTGTGCATGTAGGGTAACGTTATGTGTATTCACCTAATTGTGTCTGTATGACCGAGCGTCTGTTCTTGGGCCCCGACTTTTCAACTGTGTCTCTCAGTTCCTGAAAGCATTTTTTTCCAAGTCTGCGAAAGTGCATGCTCACCTATATACGCTTGCAGGTTGAGCATCAGTTCCTGGGCCTCAGAGTTCAGTCGCCAGTAGTCTATTGTAATAATCCCCGACCCTCATGATTCCTATCATACGCGCTCTTGAAACTGTATGTATGGAGGTAGCCTCAACTACCCCCACTTCTTACTCAGCAGCCCGTCCTCCTAAGGTTTCCCTACGTCAAGAAACTGTGGTACTAAAGTCTCCTATCCTAACCAAGTCCCAAAACAGAAAACGGGACTGTATGTCAATTCGCGAGCCGCTAACATTTCTAGAAAGACGATTTTTTGGCTATAGGTAAAGTATACGTCAAAATGCGACGCTCTATTAGGAGGACGGGTTACCCGCTCATTACTCACACATTTAAGAGTAATCATGCATTCACTTGAATATTATATTGTAGAATATCTCATGCTGACTGACTTCCGACGCCTTGGGTCAAGATATGCTGACCTCTGTAAATACTATCTTAATACTGGAACACTCGATGATATATAGGACCTGTACCCAAAATTTACTGTGTAATCCGCCAGTTGGTAATATGTGTGTGATGCAATTACAACTTGAACTTGCAAAAGTACTTTATTCGCCTGCGGTTGAGTACTCAATAATACAATAGTTACCAGATCTATTTCACTAAAAAAAGTAGGATAATCGAAAAGATATAGTTATGTTGGTTAGAATTATAATGTCTTTGTAAATGCACCTCAATCACATTATGTGAACTCACAACCCAGCCACTCACAACACAGGCACTCACAACACAGCCACTCACAACACAGGCACTCACAACCAGCCACTCACAACACAGCCACTCACAACACAGCCACTCACAACACAGGCACTCACAACACAGCCACTCACACCCAGCCACTCACAACACAGGCACTTACAACACAGCCACTCACAACACAGCCACTCACAACACAGGCACTCACAACACAGGCACTCACAACACAGGCACTCACAACCCAGCCACTCACAACACAGGCACTCACAACACAGCCACTCACAACCCAGCCACTCACAACACAGGCACTCACAACACAGGCACTCACAACACAGACACTCACAACCCAGCCACTCACAACACAGCCACTCACAACCCAGCCACTCACAACACAGGCACTCACAACACAGGCACTCACAACACAGGCACTCACAACACAGCCCTCACAAACACAGCCACTCACAACACAGCCACTCACAACACATGCACTCACAACACAGCCACTCACAACACAGACCCTCACAACACAGCCACTCACAACACAGGCACTCACAACACAGGCACTCACAACACAGGCACTCACAACCCAGCCACTCACAACACAGCCACTCACAACCCAGCCACTCACAACACAGGCACTCACAACACAGGCACTCACAACACAGGCACTCACAACACAGCCACTCACAACACAGCCACACAACCCAGCCACTCACAACACAGTCACTCACACCCAGCCACTCACAACACAGCCACTCACAACACAGCCACTCACAACACAGGCACTCACAACACAGCCACTCACAACCCAGCCACTCACAACACAGGCACTCACAACACAGGCACTCACAACACAGGCTCACAACACAGCCACTCACAACCCAGCCACTCACAACACAGGCACTCACAACACAGCCACTCACAACACAGCCACTCACAACCCAGCCACTCACAACCCAGCCACTCACAACACAGCCACTCACAACCCAGCCACTCACAACACAGCCACTCACAACCCGCCACTCACAACCCAGTCACTCACAACTCAGCCACTCACAACCCAGCCACTCACAACACAGCCACTCACAACAGCCACTCACAACCCAGTCACTCATAACACAGCTACTCACAACCAAGTCACTCACAACACAGCCACTCACAACCCAGCCACTCACAACACAGCCACTCACAACACAGCCACTCACAACACAGCCACTCACAACCCAGCCACTCACAACGCAGCCACTCACAACACAGCCACTCACAACCGATTCACTCACAACACAGCCACTCACAACCCAGCCACCCACAACACAGCCACTCACAACCCAGCCACTCACAACACAGCTATACACAACCCAGCCACTCACAACACAGCCACTCACAACACTGCCACTCACAACCCAGCCACTCACAACACAGCTATACACAACACAGCCACTCACAACACAGCTATACACAACACAGCCACTCACAACACAGCTATACACAACACAGCCACTCACAACACAGCTATACACAACACAGCTACTCACAACACAGTCACTCACAACACAGCTATACACAACACAGCCACTCACAACACAGCTATACACAACACAGCCACTCACAACACAGCCACTCACAACACAGCCACTCACAACACAGCCACTCACAACACAGCTATACACAACACAGCCACTCACAACACATCTATACACAACACAGCCACTCACAACACAGCTATACACAACACAGCCACTCACAACACAGCCACTCACAACACAGCTATACACAACACAGCCACTCACAACACAGCTATACACAACACAGCCACTCACAACACAGCCACTCACAACACAGCCACTCACAACACAGCTATACACAACACAGCCCCACTCACACACAGCTATACACAACACAGCCACTCACAACACAGCCACTCACAACACAGCTATACACAACACAGCCACTCACAACACAGCTATACACATCACAGCCACTCACAACACAGCCACTCACAACACAGCTATACACAACACAGCCACTCACAACACAGCTATACACAACACAGCCACTCACAACACAGCTATACACAACACAGCCACTCACAACACAGCTATACACAACACAGCCACTCACAACACAGCTATACACAACACAGCCACTCACAACACAGCCACTCACAACACAGCTACACAACACAGCCACTCACAACACAGCCACTCACAACACAGCCACTCACAACACAGCTATACACAACACAGCCACTCACAACACAGCCACTCACAACACAGCTATACACAACACAGCCACTCACAACACAGCCACTCACAACACAGCTATACACAACACAGCCACTCACAACACAGCTATACACAACACAGCCACTCACAACACAGCTATACACAACACAGCCACTCACAACACAGCCACTCACAACACAGCTATACACAACACAGCCACTCACAACACAGCCACTCACAACACAGCTATACACAACACAGCCACTCACAACACAGCTATACACAACACAGCCACTCACAACACAGCCACTCACAACACAGCTATACACAACACAGCCACTCACAACACAGCTATACACAACACAGCCACTCACAACACAGCTATACACAACACAGCCACTCACAACACAGCCACTCACAACACAGCTATACACAACACAGCCACTCACAACACAGCCACTCACAACACAGCTATACACAACACAGCCACTCACAACACAGCTATACACAACACAGCCACTCACAACACAGCTATACACAACACAGCCACTCACAACACAGCTATACACAACACAGCTATACACAACACAGCCACTCACAACACAGCTATACACAACACAGCTATACACAACACAGCCACTCACACACAGCTATACACAACACAGCCACTCACAACACAGCTATACACAACACAGCTATACACAAACAGCTATACACACACAGCTATACACAACACAGCCACTCACAACACAGCTATACAAACACAGCTATACACACACAGCCACTCATATCAGAAGTGTCGACCTGCTAGTAGTGAGAGAAATTCGGTGTCTGGAGTAGCAATATATTAACTTCAAGAGAAAGTGAGACTTACCTTCCCTCAGCCACGAAAGGAACTCTGAAGTATATTGTATACTTGACTGTGCAGACTTTAGAGCACTGAGTGCTACTCACACACCCTGAGATGCCGCCTCCACCACCTCCGGACCAACACTACACTCACACAAGTTTAGAAACACACTCTACCATTTGATCAGAGTTCAAGTATGTTTATCGAGACAAGAACAAAATCCTGACGCTGTCCTGACGCTTGACATTTGGTATTCATGTTGAGTAAATTAGTATATACATGTGTTATGGAAGTGTTATATAATTTTAGTCATTTTTAGCTACCGAGCTAAAGCTCCCGGGGCCTATTTTTGGAGCAGTGACTCCTAAATGATTGATTTATAATGATTAAGCCACCCAAGAGGTGGCACGGGCATGAATAGCCCGTAAAACGCCTAAATGTTGTCAACTGTGTTATATAGACCAGCGGGTGATCCTCCGTCTTCAGGGAGCCAGCGACGCTGCTCCCAGTGTGCGCGCTATCCCTACACTAACACGGTACTCTTATCTCTCTTTACACTTTTCTGAGATGAACTTTAGCAGCCATTTTCTGGACCATTCCACCAGTTTGTTCAGGTCGTTCTGTAGTCTCTGTCTATCTTCATCTGTCTTGATTCTTCTCATAATTTTTGCATCTTAAGCAAACACTGATAGGAATGAGTCTATACCCTCTGGAAGATCGTTTACATATATTAGAAACAGGATGGGTCCAAGTACAGAGCCCTGTGGGGCTCCGCTGGTGACATCTCGCCACTGTTGTCTCTCCCCCTCACAGTTACTCGCTGTTTCCTGTTACTTAGATACTCCCTTATCCACTGGAGCACCTTTCCTTTTACTCCTGCCTGTTGCTCCAACTTCTGTTTCTTGCCTAATTTTTGTTGCTTGGTCATAGAATTCTATTAAACCTGTGAGGCACGATTTACCATCTCTGAACCCATGCTGGTGGTGTGTTACAAAGTTATTTCCCTCCAGATGCTCTACGAGCCTTTTCCTCACAATCTTCTCCATCACCTTGCATGGTATACAAGTTAGGGAAACTGGCCTGTAGTTCAGTGCCTCTTGCCTGTCACCCTTTTTGTATATTGGGACTACATTAGCTGTCTTCCAGCTTTCCGGTAGGTCTCCTGTTTCCAGTGACCTGTTAAACACCATCGAGAGTGGCACACTCAATGCCTCTGCACCTTCCTTTAGTATCCATGGTGAGATTCTGTCAGGCCCAACAGCCTTTGTCATATTCAGCTCCAACAGATTCCATTTGACCTCATCACTGGTGAGCTCAAATTCATCCAAGGTTGCTTGGTTTGCCTCCTCCTCATTTAGTGCAGGGGCTTCTCCTTGTTTTATTGTGAAGACCTCCTGGAATCTCCTGTTGAGTTCTTCACATACATCTTGTCATTCTCTGTGTATCTGTTCTCCCCTTTTCTCAGTTTCATCACTTGTTCCTTCACTGCTGTTTTCCTCCTGATGTGGCTGTGGAGCAGCTGTGGTTGGGTCTTGGCTTTACTCGCGATGTCATTTTCATACTGTCTCTCTGCTTCTATCCTCTCTCTGAGGTACTCATTCCTGGCTCTCTGGTATCTCTCACTGCTCTCTGGTGTTCTGTTATTCCTGTAGTTTCGCCATGTTCTTGTACTCAATTGCTTCGCTACCGTACATTCCTAGTTGAACCCTGGATTCTTCTGTTGCTTTTAATTTTTCTCCTTTTGAGCCTAGATAAACCTGTCTGCAGCTTCCTGGCACTTCTAGGTGACATAATCCATCATATCCTGTACAGTCTTTTCTCTGAGTTCTGTTTCCTGTGGTATTCCCATTAGGAAGTTTCTCATCTCGTCATATTTTCCTCCTCGGTAATTTAGTCTTTCCCATTCCAATCCCATCCTTGGATAAGTCATCCCTACCTCTGCCATATACTCATATGTCAATACACTGTGGTCACTCATTCCCAGTGAGCACGTATGTATGTTGACCAAACTACACACTAGAAAGTGAAGAGACGACGACGTTTCGGTCCGTCCTGGACCATTCTGGACCTGGACCATTCTGGACCTGGACCATTCATGTATGTATGAATGTATGAATGTATGTATGTATGTATGTATGTATGTATGTATGTATGTATGTATGTATATGTATGTATGTATGTATGTATGTATGTATGTAGAGAGCCTGTACCAAGGCTCACACACTTTGTCAATTTTTGCGGCACCATGTTTCGTGATACTAATTCCTGTTCCACTGTACAAATAAATTACTGTTGTACTGTACTAAAAATTATTGTTGCACTGTATTAATAAATTGTTGTTCCACTGTAAAAAACTTATTGTTCCATTCTACCACTGTAGTAATAAATTACTGTACTATTGCACTAGGGTACCAATAAATTACTATTCCACAGTACAATTGTACAAATAAATCACAGTACCACTGAACCACGGTATTAATAAATTACTATTTCACTGTACCACTACTAATAAATTATTCTTCCACTGTACCACTGGACTAATAAATCACTGTACTACTTTACAACTCTACTAATCAGTTACTACACTGTACCATTCTTTCACCACGCAAATGTACCCCCACCAAATTGTAGCATCACTGCACTTCTACCTGTACACCAGAAGCTTCACCTATGTACCCCTCGACGATTACTGTACCCCAGGGCAGGGGTACAGTACCCAGAGCAAGGGTACAGTACCCCAGGGCAGGGGTACAGTACCCCAGGGCAAGAATGCTATACCCCAGGCAGGGTACAGTACCCCAGGGCAGGGGTACTGTACCCCAGGGCAGGGGTACAGTACCCCAGAGCAAGGGTACAGTACCCCAGGGCAGGGGTACAGTACCCCAGGGCAGGGGTACAGTACCCCAGAGCAAGGGTACAGTACCCCAGGGCAGGGGTACTGTACCCCAGGGCAGGGGTACAGTACCCCAGGGCAGGGGTACTGTACCCAGGGCAGGGGTACTGTACCCAGGGCAGGGGTACTGTACCCCAGGGCAGGGGTACAGTACCCAAGGGCAGGGGTACAGTACCCCAGGGAGGGTACAGTACCCAGGCAGGGGTACAGTACCCACAGACGTCAGCACAGGGCACCATCAGGGTAAATAGCCGCTCTCTCATCTACTCATCAACGCCAGGGTGAATCTGAATGAAGGGTTCGTGTGAATGAAGGGTTCGTGTGAATGAAGGGTTCGTGTGAATGAAGGGTTCGTGTGATGAAGGGTTCGTGGGGAATGAAGGGTTCGTGGGAATGAAGGTTCGTGTGAATGAAGGGTTCGTGGGAATGAAGGGTTCGTGGGAATGAAGGGTTCGTGTGATGAAGCGTTCGTGTGAATGAAGGGTTCGTGTGAATGAAGGGTTCGTGTGAATGAAGGGTTCGTGAATGAAGGGCTCGTGTGAATGAAGGGTTCGTGTGAATGAAGGGTTCGTGGGAATGAAGGGTCGTGGGAATGAGGGGGTTCGTGGGAATGAAGGGTTCGTGTGAATGAAGGGTTCGTGTGAATGAAGGGTTCGTGGGAATGAAGGGTTCGTGGGAATGAAGGGTTCGTGGGAATGAAGGGTTCGTGGGAGTGAAGGGTTCGGGTGAATGAAGGGTTCGTGGAATGAAGGGTTCGTGTGAATGAAGGGTTCGTGGGAATGAAGGGTTGTGTGAATGAAGGGTTCGTGGGATGAAGGGTTCGTGTGAATGAAGGGTTCGTGGGAATGAAGGGTTCGTGGAATGAAGGGTTCGTGTGAATGAAGGTTCGTGGGAGTGAAGGGTTCGTGTGAATGAGGGTTCGTGGGAATGAAGGGTTCGTGGGAATGAAGGGTTTGTGTGAATGAAGGGTTCGTGGGAATGAAGGGTTCGTGTGAATGAAGGGTTCGTGGAATGAAGGGTTTGTGTGAATGAAGGGTTCGTGTGAATGAAGGGTTTGTTAATGAAGGGTTCGTGTGAATGAAGGGTTCGTGTGAATGAAGGGTTCGTGTGAATGAAGGGTTGTGTTAATGAAGGGTTCGTGTGAATGAAGGGTTCGTGTGAATGAAGGGTTCGTGGGAATGAAGGGTTCGTGGAATGAAGGGTCTGTGTGAATGAAGGGTTCGTGGGAATGAAGGGTTCGTGTGAATGAAGGGTTCGTGTGAATGAAGGGTTCGTGTGAATGAAGGGTTCGTGTGAATGAAGGGTTCGTGTGAATGAAGGGTTCGTGTGAATGAAGGGTTCGTGTGAATGAAGGGTGTGTGTGAATGAAGGGTTTGTGTGAATGAAGGGCTGTGTTAATGAAGGGTTTGTGTGAATGAGGGTTTGTGTGAATGAAGGGCTATGTTAATGAAGGGTTTGTGTGAATGAAGGGTTGTGTGAATGAAGGGTTTGTGTGAATGAAGGGTTTGTGTGAATGAGGGGACCAACATGTCAGCGGTGTTTACATAAAACACGTGGTCGCGTGACGTCAATAGTGTTTACATACAACACGTGGTGACGTGACGTCAGAACAACTGTTCCGTAGGTGTGCAGGTGCACGCTCCTCAGCTGTACGCTGAACCTCAGTACCGTTCCACCTCTCTGACCCTCCACGACTGTACGCTTCGCATCAGCCCCGTTCCTCTGCTGTCAACTGCTCAGGCACGGGCATGAATAGCCCGTAAAACTCCTAAATGTTGTCAACTGTGTTATATAGACCAGCGGGTGATCCCGTCTTCAGATCGCCAGCGACACTGCTCCCAGTGTGCTCGCTATCCCTACACTGACACGGTACTCTTATCTCTCTTTACACTTTTCTGAGATGAACTTCAGCACCCATTTTCTGACCATTCCTCCAGTTTGTCCAGGTCGTCTTGTAGTCTCTGTCTATCTTCATCTGTTTTGATTCTTCTCATAATTTTTGCATCTTAAGCAAACACTGAGAGGAATGAGTCTATAACCTCTGGAAGATCGTTTACATAATTAGAAACAGGATGGGTCCCAAGTACAGAGCCCTGTGGGCCTCCGCTGATGACATCTCGCCTCTATTGTCTCTCCCCTCACAGTTACTCGCTGTTTCCTGTTGCTTAGATACTCCCTTATCCACTGGAGCACCTTACCTTTTACTCCTGCCTGTTGCTCCAACTTCTCTTTCTTGCCTAATTTTTGTTGCTTGGTCATAGAATTCTATTAAACCTGTGAGGCACGATTTACCATATCTGAACCCATGTTGGTGGTGTTACAAAGTTATTTCCCTCAGATGCTCTACGAGCCCTTTCCTCACAATCTTCTCCATCACCTTGCATGGTATACACAAGTTAGGGGAAACTGGCCTGTAGTTCAGTGCCTCTTGCCTGTCACCCTTTTTGTATATTCGGACTACATTAGCTGTCTTCCAGCTTTCCGGTAGTCTCCTGTTTCCAGTGACCTGTTATACCATAGAGAGTGGCACACTTAGTGCTTCTGCACCTTCTCTTAATATCCACGGTGAGATTCTGTCAGGCCCAACAGCCTTTGTCACATTCAGCTCCAACAGATTCCCATTTGACCTCATCACTGGTGAGGTCAAATTCCTCCAAGGTTGCTTGGTTTGCCACCTTCCTCATTAGTGCAGGGGGCTTCTCCTTGTTTTATTGTAAAGACCTCCTGGAATCTCTTGTTGAGTTCTTCACACACCTCCTTGTCATTCTCTGTGTATCTGTTCTCTCCCTTTTCTCAGTTTCATCACTTGTTCCTTCACTGCTGTTCTCCTCCTGATGTGGCTGTGGAGCAGTTTTGGTTGGGTCTTGGCTTTACTCGCGATGTCATTTTCATACTGTCTCTCTGCTTCTATCCTCACTCTGAGGTACTCATTCCTGGCTCTCTGGTATCTCTCCCTGCTCTCTGGTGTTCTGTTATTCCTGTAGTTTCGCCATGTTCTTGTACTCAATTGCTTCGCTACCGTACATTCCAGTTGAACCATGGATTCTTCTGTTGCTTTTAATTTTTCTCCTTTTGAGCCTAGATAACCTGTCTGCAGCTTCCTGGCACTTCTAGGTGACATAATCCATCATATCCTGTACAGTCTTTTCTCTGAGTTCTGTTTCCTGTGGTATTCCCATTAGGAAGTTTCTCATCTCGTCATATATTCCTCCTCGGTAATTTAGTCTTTCCCATTCCAATCCCATCCTTGGATAAGGCATCTCTACCTCTGCCATATACTCATATGTCAATACACTGTGGTCACTCATTCCCAGTGAGCACGTATGTATGTTGACCAGACCACACACTAGAAAGTGAAGAGACGACGACGTTTCGGTCCGTCCTGGACCATTCTGGACCTGGACCATTCATGTATGTACGTACGTATGTATGTATGTAGTATGTATGTATGTATGTATGTATGTATGTATGTATGTATGTATGTATGTATGTATGTATGTATGTATGTATGTATGTAGAGAGCCTGTACCAAGGCTCACAGACTTTGTCAATGTTTTGCGGCACCATTGTTTCGTGGTACTAATTACTGTTCCACTGTACAAATAAATTACTGTTGCACTGTACTAAAAATTACTGTTGCACTGTATTAATAAATTGCTGTTCCACTGTATAATAACTTATTGTTCCATTCTACCACTGTAGTAATAAATTACTGTACTATTGCACTAGGGTACCAATAAATTACTATTCCACAGTACAATTGTACAAATAAATCACAGTACCACTGAACCACGGTATTAATAAATTACTATTTCACTGTACCACTACTAATAAATTATTCTTCCACTGTACCATTCTTTCACCACGCAAATGTACCCCCACCAAATTGTAGCATCACTACACTTCTACCTGTACACCAGAAGCTTCACCTATGTACCCCTCGACGATTACAGTACCCCAGGGCAGGGGTACAGTACCCCAGAGCAAGGGTACAGTACCCCAGGGCAGGGGTACAGTACCCCAGGGCAGGGGTACAGTACCCCAGGGCAAGAATGCTATACCCCAGGCAGGGGTACAGTACCCCAGGGCAGGGGTACAGTGCCCCAGGGCAAGGGTACAGTACCCCAGGGCAGGGGTACAGTACCCCAGGGCAGGGGTACAGTACCCCAGGGCAAGGGTACAGTACCCCAGGGCAGGGGTACAGTACCCCAGGGCAAGGGTACAGTACCCCAGGGCAGGGGTACAGTACCCCAGGGCAGGGGTACAGTGCCCCAGGGCAAGGGTACAGTACCCCAGGCCAGGGGTACAGTACCCCAGGGCAGGGGTACAGTGCCCCAGGGCAAGGGTACAGTACCCCAGGGCAGGGGTACAGTACCCCAGGGCAGGGGTACAGTGCCCCAGGGCAGGGGTACAGTACCCCAGGGCAGGGGTACAGTGCCCCAGGGCAAGGGTACAGTACCCCAGGGCAGGGGTACAGTACCCCAGGGCAGGGGTACAGTGCCCCAGGGCAAGGGTACAGTACCCCAGGGCAGGGGTACAGTACCCCAGGGCAGGGGTACACTACCCCAGGGCAAGGGTACAGTACCCCAGGGCAGGGGTACAGTATCCCAGGGCAAGAATGCTATACCCCAGGCAAGGGTACAGTACCCCAGGGCAGGGGTACAGTGCCCCAGGGCAAGGGTACAGTACCCCAGGGCAGGGGTACAGTACCCCAGGGCAGGGGTACAGTGCCCCAGGGCAAGGGTACAGTACCCCAGGGCAGGGGTACAGTACCCCAGGGCAGGGGTACAGTGCCCCAGGGCAAGGGTACAGTACCCCAGCGCAGGGGTACAGTACCCCAGGGCAAGGGTACAGTACCCCAGGGCAGGGGTACAGTACCCCAGCGCAGGGTACCATCGGGGTAACTAGCCGCTCTCTCATCTACTCATCAACGCCAGAGGTGAATAATGTTGGGTTTGAACGATTAATATGATTAATGAAGGGTCTGTGTGAATGAAACGTTCGTAGGAATGAGGTGTTCATGGGAATGAAGGGTTCGTGTGAATGAAGGGTTCGTGTGATTGAAGGGTTCGTGGGAATGAAGGGTTCGTGTGAATGAAGGGTTCGTGTGAATGAAGGGTTCGTGTGAATGAAGGGTTCGTGGGAATGAAGGGTTCGTGTGAATGAAGGGTTCGTGTGAATGAAGGGTTCGTGGGAGTGAAGGGTTCGTGTGAATGAAGGGTTCGTGGGAATGAAGGGTTCGTGTGAATGAAGGGTTTGTGTGAATGAAGGGTTTGTGTGAATGAAGGGTTTGTGTGAATGAAGGGTTTGTGTGAATGAAGGGTTTGTGTGAATGAAGAGTTTGTGTGAATGAAGGGTTTGTGTGAATGAAGGGTTTGTGTGAATGAAGGGTTTGTGTGAATGAAGAGTTTGTGTGAATGAAGGGTTTGTGTGAATGAAGGGCTGTGTTAATGAAGGGTTTGTGTGAATGAAGGGTTTGTGTGAATGAAGGGCTATGTTAATGAAGGGTTTGTGTGAATGAAGGGTTTGTGTGAATGAAGGGTTTGTGTGAATGAAGGGTTTGTGTGAATGAGGGGACCAACATGTCAACGGTGTTTACATACAACACGTGGTCGCGTGACGTCAATAGTGTTTACATACAACACGTGGTGACGTGACGTCAGAGCAACTGTTCCGTAGGTGTACAGGTGCACGCTCCTCAGCTGTACTGCTGAACCTCAGTACCGTTCCACCTCTCTAACCCTCCATAACTGTACCGCTTCGCATCAGCCCCGTTCCTCTGCTGTCAACTGCTCCATAGTTGCATCATTCGTGCCAGTACAGTCATCACTGTACCTCCTGAGTACTATACCACCTCGCCACTGTACCGCTCCACCACTGTAGCCATCAGCGTACCTGCGCACCGACGCTCGTCCACTGCACCACCGTGTACCCCACACTCCTCCCGTCAGCAGCAAGGGGAGCCATTGTGTCCGGTGTGTACCATGCAAGGTACCTGACTGACAGCCTTCACCATCATCACACTCTCACACTCGCCCCCCTCCCCTCCCTCACACTCGCCCCCCCCCTCCCCTCCCTCACACTCGCCCCCCCCCCCTCCCTCACACTCGCCTCCCTCCCCTCCCCCTCTCACTCCCACCCCACCACCCCCAACATCCATTATTTACGTCCAACTTGATGTGAATTACTAAAATGAAAAGGCGCAAGGTGCTTAATTACATGATACTTGAAGAATGTTCAAACTACGAGGGCTCGCAAATTATTGTGCAGCCAGAAAAGATAACGATGTTCAAAAGTGACGTTGTCAAGGCCACGTTGTTAACATTGTCAAGGCCACGTTGTTCAAATGTGGCGACTCAGGTCAAAAAACATTCGAACCACGATTCCCCGTATCAATGACCGTTGAGTGAACAGTTTTGAACGAGCGATACCCTTTACAAGGACCTGCGAGTGAACATCATTGAACATTCCACTAACGGTATAGAACCACATGCGGAGTTCAAGTCAGACAATAACGAGTCATTAGCAATGTGGGGGACCAGTAATTGGCTAGTCAGGGTCTTCCCTGGCCAATGGCAAGGCAGTGCGAACATCCGTCCACTTGCTAGCCAGACCCATGCGGTCCACTGACCACATGGACTGACGCAGAGAATGGACTGACGCATGGACTGACGCAGAGAATGGACTGACGCATGGACTGACGCAGAGAATGGACTGACGCAGAGAATGGACTGACGCATGGACTGATGCATGGACGCAGAGAAATGCGCTCTTCAGCCCAGTGACATAACCAGTCATAGGAGTAAAGGAAGAAGGGAATTAACAGACAATAAAGAGAGGGAAGGATTAAATACACGGTAAAGGAAGAGGATAGAGCCTAGAGAGAGCGTAGAAGGAAAGGGAAGAAAGGGAGAGGGAAGATAATGGGTTATTTGAGAGGGAGAAGGGTTATAAAGAACCGGGTTATATAGAAGACAGAAAAACAAATGACTCGCAAAGCCACTTGTTAATATTTTTATATTTGTAGTACGAACATGACCCCTTTCTTATTATAGGATGAACGCGTAGAGTGTAGCAGTCGTCAGGTGACTTGATCGTCAGGGGGAGAGCTGACACTTATGGTCGTCAGTGGGAGAGAGCTGACACTTATGGTCGTCAGTGGGAGAGAGCTGACACTTATGGTCGTCAGTGGGAGAGAGCTGACACTTATGGTCGTCAGTGGGAGAGAGCTGACACTTATGGTCGTCAGTGGGAGAGAGCTGACACTTATGGTCGTCAGTGGGAGAGAGCTGACACTTATGGTCGTCAGTGGAGAGAGCTGACACTTATGGTCGTCAGTGGGAGAGAGCTGAAACTTATGGTCGTCAGTGGGAGAGAGCTGACACTTATGGTCGTCAGTTGGAGAGAGCTGACACTTATGGTCGTCAGTGGGAGAGAGCTGACATTTATGGTCGTCAGTGGGAGAGAGCTGACACTTCTGGTCGTCAGTGGGAGAGAGCTGACACTTATGGTCGTCAGTGGGAGAGAGCTGACACTTATGGTCGTCAGTGGGAGAGAGCTGACACTTATGGTCGTCAGTGGGAGAGAGCTGACACTTATGGTCGTCAGTTGGAGAGAGCTGACACTTATGGTCGTCAGTGGGAGAGAGCTGAAACTTATGGTCGTCAGTGGGAGAGAGCTGACACTTATGGTCGTCAGTTGGAGAGAGCTGACACTTATGGTCGTCAGTGGGAGAGAGCTGACACTTATGGTCGTCAGTGGGAGAGAGCTGACACTTATGGTCGTCAGTGGGAGAGAGCTGACACTTATGGTCGTCAGTGGGAGAGAGCTGACACTTATGGTCGTCAGTTGGAGAGAGCTGACACTTATGGTCGTCAGTTGGAGAGAGCTGACACTTATGGTCGTCAGTGGGAGAGAGCTGACACTTATGGTCGTCAGTGGGAGAGAGCTGACACTTATGGTCGTCAGTGGGGGAGAGCTGACACTTATGGTCGTCAGTGGGAGAGAGCTGACACTTATGGTCGCCAGTGGGAGAGAGCTGACACTTATGGTCGTCAGTGGGAGAGAGAGCTGACACTTATGGTCGTCAGTGGGAGAGAGCTGACACTTATGGTCGTCAGTGGGAGAGAGCTGACACTTATGGTCGTCAGTGGGAGAGAGCTGACACTTATGGTCGTCAGTGGGAGAGAGCTGACACTTATGGTCGTCAGTGGGGGAGAGCTGACACTTATGGTCGTCAGTGGGAGAGAGAGCTGACAGTTATGGTCGTCAGTGGGAGAGAGCTGACACTTATGGTCGTCAGTGGGAGAGAGCTGACACTTATGGTCGTCAGTGGGAGAGAGAGCTGACACTTATGGTCGTCAGTGGGAGAGAGAGCTGACACTTATGGTCGTCAGTGGGAGAGAGCTGACACATATGGTCGCCAGTGGGAGAGAGCTGACATATGGTCGTCAGTGGGAGAGAGCTGACACATATGGTCGTCAGTGGGAGAGAGCTGACACTTATGGTCGTCAGTGGGAGAGAGCTGACACTTATGGTCGTCAGTGGGGGAGAGCTGACACTTATGGCCGTCAGTGGGAGAGAGCTGACACATATGGTCGTCAGTGGGAGAGAGCTGACACATATGGTCGTCAGTGGGAGAGAGCTGACACTTATGGTCGCCAGTGGGAGAGAGCTGACACTTATGGTCGTCAGTGGGAGAGAGAGCTGACACTTATGGTCGTCAGTGGGAGAGAGCTGACACTTATGGTCGTCAGTGGGAGAGAGAGCTGACACTTATGGTCGTCAGTGGGAGAGAGCTGACACTTATGGTCGTCAGTGGGAGAGAGCTGACACTTATGGTCGTCAGTGGGAGAGAGCTGACACTTATGGTCGTCAGTGGGAGAGAGCTGACACTTATGGTCGTCAGTGGGAGAGAGCTGACACTTATGGTCGTCAGTGGGAGAGAGCTGACACTTATGGTCGTCAGTGGGAGAGAGCTGACACTTATGGTCGTCAGTTGGAGAGAGCTGACACTTATGGTCGTCAGTGGGAGAGAGCTGACACTTATGGTCGTCAGTGGGAGAGAGCTGACACTTATGGTCGTCAGTGGGAGAGAGCTGACACTTATGGTCGTCAGTGGGGAGAGCTGACACTTATGGTCGTCAGTGGGAGAGAGCTGACACTTATGGTCGCCAGTGGGAGAGAGCTGACACTTATGGTCGTCAGTGGGAGAGAGAGCTGACACTTATGGTCGTCAGTGGGAGAGAGCTGACACTTATGGTCGTCAGTGGGAGAGAGCTGACACTTATGGTCGTCAGTGGGAGAGAGCTGACACTTATGGTCGTCAGTGGGAGAGAGCTGACACTTATGGTCGTCAGTGGGGAGAGCTGACACTTATGGTCGTCAGTGGAGAGAGAGCTGACAGTTATGGTCGTCAGTGGGAGAGAGCTGACACTTATGGTCGTCAGTGGGAGAGAGCTGACACTTATGGTCGTCAGTGGAGAGAGAGCTGACACTTATGGTCGTCAGTGGGAGAGAGCTGACACTTATGGTCGTCAGTGGGAGAGAGCTGACACATATGGTCGCCAGTGGGAGAGAGCTGACATATGGTCGTCAGTGGGAGAGAGCTGACACATATGGTCGTCAGTGGGGGAGAGCTGACACTTATGGCCGTCAGTGGGAGAGAGCTGACACATATGGTCGTCAGTGGGAGAGAGCTGACACATATGGTCGTCAGTGGGAGAGAGCTGACACTTATGGTCGCCAGTGGGAGAGAGCTGACACTTATGGTCGTCAGTGGGAGAGAGCTGACACTTATGGTCGTCAGTGGGAGAGAGCTGACACTTATGGTCGTCAGTGGGAGAGAGAGCTGACACTTATGGTCGTCAGTGGGAGAGAGCTGACACTTATGGTCGTCAGTGGGAGAGAGCTGACACTTATGGTCGTCAGTTGGAGAGAGCTGACACTTATGGTCGTCAGTGGGAGAGAGCTGACACTTATGGTCGTCAGTGGGAGAGAGCTGACACTTATGGTCGTCAGTGGGAGAGAGCTGACACTTATGGTCGTCAGTGGGGGAGAGCTGACACTTATGGTCGTCAGTGGGAGAGAGCTGACACTTATGGTCGCCAGTGGGAGAGAGCTGACACTTATGGTCGTCAGTGGGAGAGAGAGCTGACACTTATGGTCGTCAGTGGGAGAGAGCTGACACTTATGGTCGTCAGTGAGAGAGAGCTGACACTTATGGTCGTCAGTGGGAGAGAGCTGACACTTATGGTCGTCAGTGGGAGAGAGCTGACACTTATGGTCGTCAGTGGGGGAGAGCTGACACTTATGGTCGTCAGTGGGAGAGAGAGCTGACAGTTATGGTCGTCAGTGGGAGAGAGCTGACACTTATGGTCGTCAGTGGGAGAGAGCTGACACTTATGGTCGTCAGTGGGAGAGAGAGCTGACACTTATGGTCGTCAGTGGGAGAGAGAGCTGACACTTATGGTCGTCAGTGGGAGAGAGCTGACACATATGGTCGCCAGTGGGAGAGAGCTGACATATTGTCGTCAGTGGGAGAGAGCTGACACATATGGTCGTCAGTGGGAGAGAGCCGACACTTATGGTCGTCAGTGGGAGAGAGCTGACACTTATGGTCGTCAGTGGGGGAGAGCTGACACTTATGGCCGTCAGTGGGAGAGAGCTGACACATATGGTCGTCAGTGGAGAGAGCTGACACATATGGTCGTCAGTGGGAGAGAGCTGACACTTATGGTCGCCAGTGGGAGAGAGCTGACACTTATGGTCGTCAGTGGGAGAGAGAGCTGACACTTATGGTCGTCAGTGGGAGAGAGCTGACACTTATGGTCGTCAGTGGGAGAGAGAGCTGACACTTATGGTCGTCAGTGGGAGAGAGCTGACACTTATGGTCGTCAGTGGGAGAGAGCTGACACTTATGGTCGTCAGTGGGAGAGAGCTGACACTTATGGTCGTCAGTGGGAGAGAGCTGACACTTATGGTCGTCAGTGGGGGAGAGCTGACAGTTATGGTCGTCAGTGGGAGAGAGCTGACACTTATGGTCGTCAGTGGGAGAGAGAGCTGACACTTATGGTCGTCAGTGGGAGAGAGCTGACACTTATGGTCGTCAGTGGGGGAGAGCTGACACTTATGGTCGTCAGTGGAGAGAG
>WNGS01092210.1:5417689-5442284 GCA_020271785.1 Procambarus virginalis
ACGGAGGCGTGATATAATGGCAATTGCAGGTCTGGAATCAGGAATAACAAACTGATAATCTTAAATGCCTACAACCTACCATCAAACACATGGACAAGGAGGAACTAGGATAAAACGAGAGGGCCTCATAAGTGTCATGAGAGAGATTATAGTAAAAGCAGATAGATAAATCACGTTGTTGGTACTGGGGGGAGGTTTAACTTGAAAGCTAAACTGGGAGGCATATATAAGAAGCAAGAACGGAGGACATTTGGACAGGCAGATTTGTAACCTCATTCTGGAGACATTACATTATCAACACGTCAAGCAGGCCACAACTACGAGAAACAAACAACTACACAGCAGTGAGGAGAGAGGCAAAAAAAGAAATTTTGAAAAAGGGATTGCAGACAATGTAAAACAGAACCAGGTCTATTCTATAAATCACTAAACAACTTGCAGGTAAGGATAATATTCAGAGGTTAAAATGGAAATAGATTCACAGAAAATGAAAAGGAAATGTGTGAAACATTAAACGAAAAGTTCCAAATGTGTTTGTACAAAATAAATCTTCAGGGACCAGACATAATAAGAATTCCAGAGAACCATAGAGCACATAGAGGTGCTAGAGACGAAATGGAAAAATGCTCAAGGAAACTAGGAAAGAACAAAGCAGTTGTCCAGATAGAGTTTCACCGTGGGCTCTAAAAAAATGTGCACCTGAGCTCAGCATTGCACTAACTGATTTTTCAGGCATCCCTGTGTACAGGAGTTTTAGCTGATGTGGAAAAAGGCTAACATAGTCCCAATCTACAAAAGTGGAACAGGGAAGACCCCCTCTATTATAGACCTGTACATTGACAAGGTAATAGTCCAAATACTGGAAAAATAATTAAAACTAAATGGGTAGAACACCCAGAGAAAAAAGACTGTAATATCAGACAGACAGTATGGTTTTCGATCTGGAAGATCCTGTGTAAGAATTTAATCGTTTCTATGATCAAGCAACAGAAATTTTACGGAGAGAGATGGTTGGGTTGACTGCTTCTATCTGGACTAAAAAAAGCTTTTGACAGGTTCCACATAAGATTGTTTGGAAACTGGAACATATGGAGGAGTGACAGGTAGCTTCTAACATGGTGAAAAATTTCCTAACTGATAGAAAAATGAGGGCCGTAGTCAGAGGCAATGTATCAGATTGGGACTGTCACCAGTGGAGTACCAAGGGTTGAGTTCTTGCACCATTGATGTTATTGTTACATAAATGATCTACCAGATGGAATACGGAATTATATGAATGTTTTGCTGATGATGCTAAGATAATAGGGAAGATCCTAGATGATTGTCATGCTCTTCAAAGACAGACCCTGGACCAAAATAAGTATATGGAGCAACCTTGGCAATTGGAATTTAATGAGAATATAATGTCATTTTATTGGAATGTGGAATTGGAGAACATAGACCCCCACACAATTATGAAACTGTCAGGAAAATTGCAGTGATGACTTTTGGTTTAGACCAGAAGCGTTGTAATTGCAGGTGGTTGTTGTGCCCCATATCTTTAAGAAGCACATCAACAAACTGGGGGGGGGGGGGGGGGAAAAGGTGCAAGACATGTTCACTAATGGCTCCCAGAACTCAGGACAAGAGCTACAAGGAGAGGTTAAGGCATAAACTGCAAAAACTAGAAGATAGAAGGAAAAAGATGCTTATGGATCACAACATACAAAATAGTAACAGGACTCGATAAATTGATAGGGAAAGACATTCCCAGAGCATACCCGAAGTTCAAGAACAAGAGGTCATAGATTTAAACTAAGAACCAAAGCTGCCTTGAGAAAGTCAACGAAAATTCACTTTTGTAAACAGAGTGGTAGATGGTTGGAACAAGTTAGGGTGAGAAGGTAGGGAGGCCAAACCGTCAGGTAATTCAAAGCGTGATAGACAGAGTGCTGTGGAGACGGGACAGCAACCGAGGGTAGCTCTCAACGGGGGTAACCGGGTCGCGACTCCGACGGACAGCCACGCGTGGACATTGTGCATCCTGTGGTCCTGGTTGTTCGATCCCCGGGCGCCGAACGCGAGAAACAAAGGACAGAGTTTCTTTCACCCTATGCCTTCTGTTACCTAGCAGTAAAATATGGGTAGCCTGTGGGTGTTAGGTTAGCTGTCACGGGCTACTTTCCGGGGGTGGAGGCCTGGTCGAGGACCGGCCTGCGGGGGGCAACAAAAGCCCCGAAATCATAAGAAACCCTCATCCTGTAACTACACTTAGGTAGTTACAAGAATGGACACTGGGGAATGTTCCGTCAATACTGGATCTAATCATTCACCGGGAAGAAAAGGATTTTGACATCAGTACACTTCTCCCTTGGAAAAGTGATCATGTCTTTGGTAAATTAAATATAGCTCTTCTATATAATCTAGAAGAGAAAGGGGACATTGAAATAGTTTATAACTTTGATTTCAAGAGAGAGCACTATGAGGGTACTTGGCAAATCTTTAACTGCATTAACTGTGCATGGCATACATACCACAGTAGACAGGACCTGATGGTACATAGAGTTCAATTTCTCAACGTCCTCAAACCGCTTTCTATTTTTTGTGCATAATCTCTAGGCAAATCCTAACAACTTTGTCTACAATGGATCACAAACTTTGAAAAAATAAGAAAATAAAAATAATTAAAATAGAACATTGAAAACTTCAGATTTTCAAATCAGGGCTGTAAAAATATATCACCAACTATTCATTTGGTGTTACAGTGATTATGCTCTCAGAATAACATATGATCTTCATTTCTCAAGATTTAGAAATAGGATTTCAATTTAGGTTTACACAGTTGGGCACCTCGAGATGTACGATCTGCCCGACGTTACGATAATTTCGAGTGTATGATATAAATTTGATCGGAAAATGTGACTCGACTACGGACAGTGGTCCGTCGACTAATGATATTTGTTCGATACACGTTCGGGTCAACCGACGCATGGTTCCTGGATGGGCACGGGCCAACCTGCCTCAGTTTACCAGAGTTGCCCACTTATGTGATGATCCTGCTCATTAAAGAAATTCTATTTTTTTTTTTTTTATTTTTTTTTTTGGCGATTTTTTTGCTTTTGAAACATAACACTGTTATTATATCACGCCATGGGTACCAAGAAAGTCAGTGGTACGGTTCAACCTATGAAAACACCATGTAAGGATGAACTATAGCACGAAGGTTTTTGATTATTAACTCACTTACCTTCAGGTGTTCTTTCACAAGCACAGCCACTCCTTTCCCCTTCCTAGTTTTCCTGTCATGTCTCCAAACTGAGTAGCCCCTTGGGAATACAACTTCATTTCAAGTATTTTCAAGTTTCTTCTGTTAGTGGACAATATCTGGGACCTTAAGCTGAATTATATAGTTTAGCTCAAGTATATTTTATCTCACTCCATCTGTACTGGTATTTACAATTTTCAGGAACTTGTACCTGTTCCATTTGTCCTTTACAAATACAAAAAATACAAATACAAATATTTATTCAGGTAAAGTACATACATACATGGTGAAATACAAAAGTTGATGAATTTATAGATAGAGCTAGTACATACAATGCCTAAAGCCACTATTACGCAAAGCGTTTCGCGCAGAAATGCTTTACTTCCCCTTTCTCTAATAATTTTGATGCTTTGTTTTTAATGTACCATTTCACAAGCTTTCCAGTCCCTAATATTTTGTAGAAAAAATAATTTGTCTTAATTTCTATTCCCATTTAGATGTTTTGCTTCATCAAAGTTTGCAGCTTTTCTGTCTTACCTGGACAGGTCTTGTTTTATTTACCAAAGTTTGCCATCCTCATCACTGCAATTTCCTGACATTTCTAAGCACTTCTGTCATTTGTTTCATTCTATTTAATGTCACCCTTAATGGACAATTTTTGTCTTGTATTTTCCTATCCTAAAATCGCTGACATTTGCCTTTGAATTGAGGCCTTCTTTATAACCTACTATTTTCTCAATGATTTTTCTCTCTTCTGCTGCTCGTTCCACCCTTCCTTTTCTAAAGACCCTAAAATGATTATGGACTTACAGTGGATTATGGATCTGCAGTGTTTCGTACTAATTTGCTATTGGTAACCAGTTCATTTCTAATTGCTTGTCTAAAATTGGCTTTTTGTTGGTTATTAATGGTTTTGACTTTCATATACCTTGATACCTTGCATGTTAGCAAAAACAAAGGATGTTATTGTATTTGTGGAAGTGCTGAGCATTTTGCTTTGTGTTTAATATCTGTGGTTTTGGTAGGGGGGTACCACGCAGTTTGTGTCCTGCCTAGCAATTGACCGAGTTGATGGTAGAGTTTGGTTCCCCCGCACTGCGCACCTCTTACACGACCCCCTCTCGACATGCACTTTTATTTATATATATATATATATATATATATATATATATATATATATATATATATATATATATATATATACACACACACACATTGTTATTTAGTACCTGGAAGGCACAAAATCCAAGTAAAGAGTCTATCTCGTGTGGTTTAGCTGTGGTGGCCTAGAGAAATTGCATTTTTTAAGTACAAATTAGGTGAGGTGCTGCACAGGAATAAATTTGTTGAATTATTTTCATTCTTTCTCACTCTATTTACTTTTTCATCTAGCAAGTTGTAGTGATGTGTCAGTGGTGGCGGTCATTATATATAACTGAAAATACTGTATAGTATACATATTTATTTATATATGTATAAACATATGCACAACATGTATTTATTCATGCTAATATATATAAATATTTGAGGCTAAATCTTATAACTGCACATATCACACAGTTTGCCTGTAAATATATACATGGTAATCACTCACTTGCTGCTGTTAAAAGTTCAATGGCTCCTGGTATGGCCAGCCAGGACGTTCAGACAATGGATGGTGCTGTGCCAGACATGGTCCTCGTCGTCGTACTAAGGCCCTAGAAAGAAAGAAAGAGGGACTCCAGATTATTTTTTAAAACGGAAGTGGTTACTGGAGGCCTGAAGGAGCAAATGGGAGTTTTAAGTTTTTCATCCATGTCAGAAGTCTCCATCACCCCTCCATTATGTTTCAGTTTCCAAAACAACCTCTTGTGTGGAACTCTGTCAAATGCCTTTTTAGGTACGGATAAAATCAACCCAGCAGTTTCTTTCCTTGTAGATTGTCTGTGGCTCTATTACAGATTCAATATTCCACAAGTTTATTTTATAAAGGAACATGAGAAGTTGTTTCAAGATTCTTAGATAGACCAAACAATGGCAGTGTGCTGTGGCTACCTGCCCAGTGCTGTGAACATCTTGAACATCATTGTGTTCACTGATATCTGAACATTGTACACAGTCTTTATCACAGTCAGGCTCTTCTGTAATACTATCATTGCTAAATAATAGCAGTTACATATATACAGTACAGAGCAGCCTCGGTTAACGAATTTAACCTGTTCCAGCACCGAGCTCGTCATGCGAAACGCTCGTCTTGCGAAACGAATTTCCCCATTTAAAATAATGGGAACAATTAATCTGTTCCACCCCCGAAAAACATAAATATGATATTTTATAATGTAATTATAATATTTGTAATTATTATAAATGTTTTGTTTTATTGTTTGCAATTGTACTTTACCTTATGAAGAGTCGTTGCTGGCTTGAGGGAGACATTGGGGAGGTGGGGAGGAGGAGAGGGGTTACAGTGTGGAAGGAGAATCCACCTCGTGCTTTGCTATGATTTCCTTTCTCAAATCTACAGTAATTATGACTTTCTTCCTCTTGACAACACTGTCTTTAGCAAGCAGTAGCTTTGGCAACATTGTGGGTTACAAATTGTAGTCACAAAATCACAAAAAAAAAACAAATAAATGCAGAGTGATGCTTATCCTACGCGATAAGACAACAACACTTGTCAGAGGCGTCCAAGAATTTGCGAGAACCAGCGGGAACGGTAGGAAGCACTACATGGTTTTCTTGTTAACCGAGCAGATGCTCGTCAATCGAGACGAATTTCCCGTGAGTGGCTCGCTCGTTACCTGAAATTGCTCATTGATGGGGATGCTTGTCATCCGAAGTTCCTCTGTACAATGGAGCCTCGACTTCCGATGCTAATCCGTTCCCAGAGACGGATCGGATGTCGAAATATCGGAAGTCGAAGCGAATTTTCCCATAAGAAATAAAGGGATTTGAATTAATCCGTTCCCCACCCTCCAAAATATTAACGTAAAAATACATTTTATACTGAATACAATGTTTTTTCTAACTACAATACAGTACCAAAGTTACTCTTACCTTTATGGAGGGCTCTTGATGGCGTATGGAAGATGGTGATAGGGGAGGAGGAGAGTTGTTACTCTCCTACGTGTGCTCTCCTACGTTTTGCCTGAATACCACTAGGACCTGGTTGTGGTACAGTGCTTGTTTATCTCACTACAAATTTGTCAAGAGACATTTGTTTTTCCGTTTGTTTTAACATTTGTCTGTAATGATGCATCACTTTAGCACCCATAATGTCCTTTTTCTTAGCTAGTATGGTGGATATCGTTGACTGAGATTTGTTGCACAGCCTAGCAAGTTCACCTACCTGCACACCATCTTCATATTTACGAATGATCTCTTGTTTCTGCTCTATGGTCATTCTTATATGGGATCTCCTATGTTGAGCCTTACCACTGACTTTCCTGGGACTCATGGTGTATTATATAATAATTACTTTAATGTTCAAAATGCAAAAAATCACCACAAAAGTGGGATTTCTTATAGGCGTGATCGTCACTAAGCAGGTAGCTGTAGTAAACTGAGGCAGGTCGGACCGCGTGACCAGGAACCATGCGCTTGGCCGACCCGAACGTGTACCAACAAATATCGGATGTCGACGACACCATCGGATGTCGAGTCGCATTTTTTTATGAAATTTATATCGTAACTCGAATTTATCGTAAGTAGGGGCAATCGGATGTCAAGGTGCCACTGTATTTTGAAAATTTTAAACGATGCTGTTGTCACAAACTGAACAGCAGTGCTTTTAGTTCATGCTGCATGCGCCAACCTTGGTTGCTCACTCAATACTCAGACCTTTATACCCGGGAATGGTACCCACAATTTTTTGTTTAAATGGCATCTGTTTACTGGAGTCCTGAGGAAACTGATATGAACCCCTTGTAGCCTCGGGACTTTTAAATCTTATGTGGTACTTCAAAAAGTATATATAAAATGTGCACTATGCATGATGTCATACCAAAATCGTATGTATACAATTTCTCTGTTCAAGGGTTAGTCATTCGGCATACAAGCGAAGTAACATTAACACCTATGTCAACCATCTCCCCATAAACAGCTTCAGTTGGAAGTAAGTTGACAAGGGACAGTGTGTAGTAATGATAGTTTCTGAGAAAAAGATTGTGTGTAGTGTCTTGTTTTTCATTCGAGCATTTTATTTGAAAAAAGTTTACTTAAAGTTCAAAGGGAGAGATTTTCCCAACTTTGGTTAATTTTTGTGAAGTAGGACCTCCTTTGTGGCTCGGTGAGCTTAACTTGTACCACCAAGTCTTGGCTCAACCTTCAACAACTCTGTGACTCAACTGTCGCTTACCTAGAGCTAGGACCAGAATGACTCGCTTACAGGGCGAGGTGAGCAGGAAATCAGCGATCAGTTATAGAACTTGGAAAAGCACACCAGAAAACGTGGTCCCAACAAAACAAATGACTGCTTGGAGGAAATTAGGTATCCTCAAGATAAACAGCCTAGTAAATTCCCTGACTAAAGTGTGCCTGACCACCATCAGATGGCTGCCCATGTGACCTGAGGTCCTGTTCTCGGCCAGTCTGCCCCCTTCATTCTTCTGCCTGTTGTCATCAGCCCAGCACCTGTAATCTCTATTGGGCTCATCACCTGCATCTTTGCTATTCAGCTAAGTGGTGCTGGCTTTGAGACACATTCCGACTGCGTGCTTGTGCACGTTCAAATCCTGTCTATTGTGCTATCCCTGCTCCAGTGTGTGTTAGGAGTTGTTTTGGTCCTTGTCTGCTTGTTCCTTACCTTGCTGAATGTTCAGGGTTTGTTGTCTTGTGTGTGGTTTTTGGCTGGGTTGTTACCAAGTGCTCTCATTCATGGTGCCAGTGCAATGGAGTGCATTCTGGGCCTCAGATTGGTTTGGGGTGATGTGCCCAAGGTGGATTCTGTCTCTTTGGGGTTACGGTTTATGGCCACCACTTTTTTGTCACTTGGACTATTTGTAGTTTCATTGCCCCCTTTCCTTAATTGGTGTCTCCTCCTGTGGTGACCGCTTGCTACACTGAGATTTTGTAGCAATTTTTTCGATACCTTAACATATCTGACTACGGTAAGGATTTGGTCTAGTACCCTGGTTGTTCCAGTGCCTCCTACAGTGAGAGGGTTTAATTTAGTTTTCTTTTGCTGTCCAAAGCCATTTCCTTTAAAGGGGGGGGGGAGCTCTGCCTCTTCCCAGAGTTTGGTAGTGTACCTAGCCTCAAATATTTTGAGGGTATCTACACATCTTTCTCCCCCAACTCCTTTATATTGTAATTGGATACTTATCTAGCATTGTCAATGGAGAGTGTGGTCTTGTTTTTTTTATGCCTTGCATACTGGGTGGTGGGCTTCTTGGTAGTACCATGTTGGCATCTTTCTTTGCAGTATCGCTGTCATGGCTTGATGTCAGTTTTTGCAACCCATTGTATAGTATTTCGTTAATATAATTTGGGTATTGTATTTTAAACAGTTAATGTATTGCTAAGAACTGTGCTGGAAACTTGGCGGCATTCAAAGGTTGTAAATATGCATTTTATAATAACTGGCAGTTTAAGGGTTTCAGAAGAATTCATATGACCTTCTCAAAGCAGCCATGAGAGTTTATTTTAAAGGCATAATTTATATTTGAGCCATTCATTCAAACAATGCTCAAAGGAGTTCAAACAAACATTTGGTTGATGTGAATGTCTTAAACAATTGCACTGCTAAGATATGCAAAACATTTATATTTATACCAAATTACTGTAATGTTGTTAGTCAAATTCCTAGATGCATTTAAAAGCATAATATTGTTTCATGTTTAACAGATTTGGTGATAACTTTAAATTTTCAGTGTGGCATTTTCCTTAGGTGATGTTTACTTTTATTTGATTGGTTAGATTAGTGACCAGAATTCACAGATTTTGGCTAAGAAAATTACTGCTTATCATGAGGAGTCAGTATACAATATTTGGACGATTGTTTCTTGTTGCATTACATGTAAACAAACATATTACTGATAACTTCTTTCACCCAAACAGTAAATACCAAAGTATTATCAAAACATTAATCATCTACTAATATTTATAATGTTGGAGAATGATCAACATAATTTGTAGTTTAAACCAATGAGGCATATCTTTCTTTGCAAATTCAACCATAGTAGTAGTAAAGGAATATTTTTGAAAAGCCTCTAATATACATCTTCTGGCTGCCTAGGTCTCCAAAAGTGTGTCACCTGGCCACTTCCAATGGGAAATACCTTTAAAAAAAAAAGTACATGTTCGTAATACCAGAGACTTGGGGGACATTGAAGCAAAGTGTTTAACCCTTAGGTGGCATTACCCATTAAATTAAACAACCCATTAAAACAGTTCTGCTACCATTTCATGGTTACTAATGCTGTTATTGCCATGAATATTACTATGGGAATGCGGTCATCATCATATGATTTAAATATTTATTGTCTGGGTGTTACATGTATGATGCAGATATGGATATAATAGCTATGTCGATGTAAATAAAGAAAAACAAGTGATAGAACATCACTCAGTGAACTATTCAAGGATAAAACTGGAAGCATCAGCAAAGTCTAGCCTTAGGTTGTGCCAGATGTAGCCTTACAGAATGCCTCCACCCAGTGAAACGATAAACATTCATATTTTTGTGTTTTTCTTACATTTTGCAAACAAAATATTAATTCTATAAAGAACGTACAATGGGGCCTCGACTTACGATGCTAATCCGTTCCCAGAGACGGATCGTAAGTCGAAGCGATTTTTCCTATAAGAAATAAAGAGAATTGAATTAATCCGTTCCCCACCCTCCAAAATATTAACATATAAATACATTTTATACTGAATACAATGTTTTTTCTAACTACAATACAGTACCTAAGTTGACCTTGCCTTTATGGAGGGCTCTTGATGGCGTATGGAAGATGGTGATGAGAAGGGAGGAGGAGAGTTGTTACTGTTTGGAAGGGAAGTCCCCTTCCATTATAACATCAGGCAGTGAGGACCTTTCTGGTGTGCACTCCCTGACACGTTTTGTTTGCATACCACTAGGACCTGGTTGTGGTCCAGTGCTTGTTTGTCACTACAAATTTGTCAGAGACATTTGTTTTTCCCTTCGTTTTAACATTTGTCTGTAATGATGCATCACAGTGTCATTGAATAGGTTAAGGCAACGGCCTACTGCAGCTTGATTTGGGCGAGTCGTTTCAGCAAAGGTTTGCAATTCTTCCCATACTGCACACATTTTCTTAATTGTTGAGGAAGAGACTTTCTGTACTCTTGTTTCTGCTCTATGGTCATCCTTACATGGGTTTTCATATGCCTTACCACTGACTTTCCTGGGACTCATGGCGTGATATATAATTATTACTTTAACCCTTAACATGCTCGGGGTCTAATATCTTGCTATCCGCACAGGCGCATGTCATTTTGAAAAAAAAAAATATTTTTTCTTCCTGACCTGTTAATTTGTGTTCACTGATCACGGGAAAAATAATAAAAAAATCGTAAGTGCCATATATTGCCCGCTATAGGGCGGGGAAGTCTGGCAAGATATAGGCGCTGACTCAGCATGCGTCCCAGGCGGTCTGTTGCTCGCCAGCTGTCAGGCCAGAGTTGCCACAAAGAGATAATTACCTAATTATTTCAATGTCTCTGATTGATGTTTCATAGTTTTTTTGCTGTAATATTATTCAATAGTGTGTAGTTTGATATATTTATATAATAAAATGAGTGAATCATTGCTGTACTCAAAAATATGGTGTGCATATTGTTGATTCAGTTGTGTTCATCAATCAGTGAACAAATACTTTGTCGGTTATTACACTATAAGCACAGGTTATATATAAGTATCTGCATGTTTTGTTCACTATAACGAACCACTAAGTAGCTATTATGAGTCAAAAAGTAACGAGGAGTGACCGCCGTGTACCAGCCAGCCACTCCCGCCCTCCCTCCAGTCATCTGACTCGCCCACATTCTCCTCCCACAATACTGTTTTTGCTATAATTCACTATATACAGACAGTATATATAAGTATCTACATGTTTTGTTCACCATAACTGTACATCTAAGCTTGTATGGTGAGTAAAGTCACAAAGACATAGGACCTAACACAGTCAGCTGATGGCTGCCTCCCTCAAGGCCAGACGCACTAATATTTCTCCTCCAACAATACTGTGTGGTGTTATTACGCTATATACACACATTATAAATAAATATCTACCTGTTTTATTCACCATACTTGTACAAATAAACTGGTATGGTGCCCAAAGACCATCGTGGTAACCAGTAAACAACACCGTCGTCTGCACGGTGGCGTCGTCAGCACGACGCCACCGCCCTCACCAAAATGGCGGCTCCAAACCTTCTCTTGCTGTTTATACCCTCTATACACACGTTATATATAAGTATCTACATTGTGTTCACTATAGCGAACCACTAAGCTGGTATGCTGAGTGCAGTCAATAAAAGGTGGCCACACACAGTCAGAAAACATCGCCACCACCCTCCCTCCCACAGCATTACTCCTCCCTCCATGGCGCACAGCGCTAAATATCATCGCAATCCTGCTATTATCAGAACCCTGGTCACTTTTATCACAGTCAGGGGTCTTCTGTAATAATATCATCGCTACATAATAGCATGAACAAGTATATTATGGCATTTTTAGGCGATGCTGTGGTCACAAGCTGAACAGCAGTGCTGTGAGCTCATGCTGCGTGCGTCAGGCTTGGTAGCTTACGCGATACTGAGGCCCCTAACACCCGGGAGTTTGGCCCACGATTTTTTTTAAAAATGGCGTCTGTTTACAAGAGCCCTGATGAAGGTGTGGTGAACCCCGTGTATCCGCGGGCCGTTTAAATCTTGCGTAGTGCTCCAACACTTCATATGAAGTGAAGCGCAGTCGACTGGTAAAATGCTAGCACTTCATATGAAGTGATGCGCACTTTAAGGGTTAATGTTCAAAACGCAAAAATCACCACAAACGCGGAATTTCTTATAGGCACGATCGTCGCTAAGTGGGCAGCTGTAGTAAACTGAGGCAGGTCGGCCGCGTAACCAGGAACCACGCGCTCGGTCGACCCGAACGTGTACCAACAAATATCGGAAGGCAACGACACCATCGGATGTCGAGTCGCATTTTTCTATCAAATTTACATTGTAACTCGAAATTATCGTAAGTAGGGGCAATCGTAAGTCGAGGTGCCACTGTATTTGGGTGTGATTTTTATATATTTTTTTGCACATAGGCGAGTATGGCCATTTCTCCATAGCTGCTGTCCAAGGTTTAAATTACAATTGTTGGCATTCCTTTAACCTCTGTGATGCTGGGTTTATTGGAAATTTCCCCGTGTGCCAAAATCAAGTGTTCGCCAAAAAAAAAAAAATCTTTAAATAAAATGATAAATTTCCTTCCCTGAACATGTACATGTAAAAAAAATGTATATAAATAAAATTAGACTTATTTTGGCTGTGGGGACATGGACAAAGTCATGCGTACGTCATCACAGGGACATGAGGGGGACATGATCACCACATTTAAGATTCTGAAGGGAATTGATGGGGTAGATAAAGACAGGCTATTTAACACAAGGGGCACACGCACTAGGGGACACAGGTGGAAACTGAGTGCCCAAATGAGCCACAAAGATATTAGAAAGAACTTTTTCAGTGTCAGAGTGGTTGACAAATGGAATGCATTAGGAAGTAATGTGGTGGAGGCTGACTCCATGCACAGTTTCAAGTGTAGATATGATAGAGCCCAATAGGCTCGGAATCTGTACACCTGTTGATTGACGGTTGAAAGGCGGGACCAAAGAGCCAGAGCTCAACCCCCGCAAACACAACTAGGTGAGTACAACTAGGTGAGTACAGGTTGGTCGCCTGTGCATGAAGCTCCCAGATGCGGTCGTGCTGGCCGTTCGAGCCATTACAAATAATATTTCTATGCATTTTCAATGCTTTATAATTATTTTGTTGCATCGTATCTGATGCACACGTGTCCTTCACAATATTTATACAGTAGAACGTTCGTAATGTTCCATGGGACTGTGATACATGTGTGTCAGTAATGTGTCCACAATAAATGTTTATTGTTGTTACATTGTTCAAAACTCACTAAAATTACAATACTGTATGTACAGCTTCACACACTACAGTATTTATACAGTTACACACTGTTTTACACACTCAGTACTTCAGAAGTGTGATAATCAAAGGAGGAGTCCGTGATACACAGAACGACTTCATTCTCGATGCACCGGATACAAACAGATTTTTGCTTCCTGTTTCTTTGTTCTGTGTGCTTGCAAATAACGAACTCACGTACACCCTTGGCTTTAGTACCTGTAGGTGTTATGTAGCCAAGCTTGTGAAGTTTAAGGTAGTCTTGAAAAGATTATAGGAAAAGATCACTTTGTCTTGAAAACATTGCTTTGTAAGGTACAGTATTCTGGAAGAGATTCAGCTACAGTATTCTTGAAAATATCTATGGAAAACACCCACCACCATGGAAGCCGCTAACACTGTTCATCTATGCTACTTGTACCAGATGCATCATCACTGAACTCAGTAAACGATTCATCTATGTATCATCTATAAAGATTGGAGATAACACAGGTGAGCATGCGTGGCGCTCGGCTACAACTGGATACACTCGCTCTATCATCCTCATCAGTGCTGTATCACTTGCATCCGACCCTTGTGGTAGGTCCTTATTGTACCTAGCTTCATCGTTATCATGACCCTTATGTTCTTCAAACAATAAGGTCTGAATTTCACCAACAGCGAGCGATCACAACACCACATCGGACAGGTGTTTGGGAGCCAGAGGCATATGCACCACCCATAGTTGCTCACTCGGATCTGAGCCAGCAAGCAGCCCTAGGACATTCTGGGATTTTTTTCCAAGATGGCTGCCTCTCACTGGAGGTCCCAAGAGTCCATTTTGTACACAACCTACCTTGCTCGCATTTTGAATGGGGGTACGAAATATTATAGGGTGTTTCCTCGGCTCGCGCAGTTTCCCACCGACCGTGTTTTCTCAGCCGGCACACTCCAGTGGTTAATGACCTTACTATGTCAGGTTTCAGAAATAATGTACTCACTGCCAACACTTGCCACCTGTAAATTTGTCTTATTTACAGGTTAAATATGTTAAGTGTGCAAGTATAAACTGTTTTGATTTATTATTTCTTTTGTTTTAGCGGGGGGGGGGGGGGGGTTGTAGATTTTCACGACTTGCTTTTGTACAATATTTTGAATGCCTCATTGTAATTTACATGCAACTAAGGTGCTTAAACTTTTTATATGTAATTTTCCATGTTACTTTGAGAAAGCCCAATCATATTTACTAAACCCTACAATGCTTACATATAATCATAAAACTAACTTTTTTTAGTGAACTTCAATAGTAACTGGGCTGTTTTAATATTTGTGTTTTCTTTTTATTTGGAGAAAGCCTCAGTTTGATTTTAAACATAAAAATGCATGATAATGACAGTTTTTCTCACTACAGTATTGGGCATTAAGCCCATTGGCAACTGTTGTTTTATATTACAGGCAACCACGCGCTTTTCAGGCACAGGTTCTCGGATTAACAAGTTTATCGTTTATGGTTTATCCGAATAAAGTTGTGAAAGCGGGACTCCAGGTGCGAGTGTCTTAGTTTGCTCCCTGGCTACCCTAGAAACCACATGACTGCTTTGTTTTGGTGTGTGGGCCAACACTGAAGCATTTATTACACTTTCATCCTTGGATTTATCACTGGAATTTCAAAACATTTTGCACCCTGTCGGGTCAGAAGGCAGTTTGTGCAGGATCAAGGCTTCTTTCTGCTAACAAGAAATCCGAGAGAAACCATTCTGTGATGACATTAGGAAGAAAATAATTAATAAAAGAAGATTTGAAAGTGACATCCTTTGGATTGGTGTGTGTGTGTGTGTGCTGATTACGAAGTGAGCCAGACGGATCTTGAATATTAATAAGGATAAATATACATTCTGATAATTTTTCTCAAAGTGAAAGTGATACAGCAATATGCAGTATAAAGGCAGTGAGTAAAGCCATGGTGAAAGTGTTAATGATGCAATGTGGGAATGGCAGAAGTTGGGGGGAAACAAAGTCAGTGGCAGGATGGCTACTCGTGGAGAAAGTAAGAAATTTCACAAGTCTGTGAACATCACTGAGCAGTGTTTGAATACCAGTCGACTCCAACAATAGCGTCACAAACCATCTAGACTACTATACACTATAAACAGTTGTCTTTTAACTTCGTAAGAAGACTCTGGTGAGTACAATTTAATTTTGTTAGTGCCATCTTTACTGAAAATTTAACGAAAAATCAACCTTTTGGATGATCGTAGTTCGTGTCTGGAAAGTGCGTAATTGCCTGTATTTATTTGGTTCAAAGATAAACATAAATATGAATTTGCAGGGGTGACATTTCATCCCACCCATACCAAACTGAAGACAATATCCCAAAACCTCGTCCTAACTAACAATGTCCACCTTATCTACACCTTGCCTTTCTACCCACCTGCTCACCCCATGACCCATGCACACACACTACCTCCTCATATCTGGGGTTTTATATGTATGTTTACTTAGAGGCATTCTTAAAGGAAAAACAAATCTTAATAGTGTTTGTACTGTGAGGCAAGTTTGTCAAAAAGACCAGGGATACCTCCCTTGAAACATATGTAGTTGTTCATTATTTCAGGTAGAGACTTGTGGTGTGTTGTCTAACTTGTACATTATATGTCATAAATGACTTCAGAACCTAGTACATAACTTCTTGGTAGTCTTCTTATAGCATTTCTTCTTTTTGCAATTAGTTCTGCTTATTTCTATTTACAAAAGGTTCCTTATATGTTTCCTTGTACACTATCTTGTTTAAAAAAGTAAATATAGTGATATAAAAGTGATATAATCTTATATCCCTCTCTCTCTCTCTCTCTCTATCTCTTTTTTTTTTTAATTTATGCATGTCCAGAGACATGGAGAATCAAGTTGAAAGTAGACTATAAGAAAGTGTATTGCTTGTAAAGACATCAAGTTAACAGATTTGATAATACCTTTACAGATGAATCATCAATAAAGTCTACTCTCAACTTGTCATTTCTCTACATTCTGATTACTTGATTCAGTCACACCTTCAAGTACACAGTATATTAGTGTAATTTTCCATGCTCTCGGGCACGGTAATATACATCAGGAACATATCTTGGGCCAATATTGATCATTGTAGGATCGTACTAGTGACTCCTTGCTGGCAACTTCCTTGTATTACTGGTTTGGCATTTTCTTTCATGTGTGTCTCATCTATTTTAATACCTGTAATGTCTTCTATTCCTCAAATCTTCTTAAATTCCAAATTTTTTTGAACAGCTGTTAAAACTTTATAAAAATTTAAATACTGTTTTGTACATTACAGTAATTTTATTATCCAAATTGTAGATCCAACTAGAAAAAAAACACACTAGACCTTATTTTCACAAATAACGACGAATTGATCAGGAACATAATGATTAGAAATATGTTACTTAGATAACAATGGAAGATTCAGACAAGCATGGTCAATATATCTGTGCAGCCAATCCCAAATTCTAGAGGAGGAGAATTCAGCAAATTTAATTTTAATAATAACTAAAGCAAAGTATGTAACCCAGTGTATAATAGTCAACAAAAGTAAAATTTGAACCATCAACCATAAAAAGCTCAGTCCCCCAGGGTACTGTGCTTGCTCCAGTACTTTCTCATTCTCATATTGGACATAGACAAAGACACAAACTACAATACCATATCATCCTCTGCAGATGACACTTAAGATTTTTGAGAGTAGACACCATAGAGGACACAGCAAACCTCCAAACTGATGTAAATCAGGTCTTTCAGCGGGCCGTAGAAAATAATACAGTATGGTATTTAATGGATAAGTTCCAGCTCCTGCGCTTTGGAAAAAATTAAAATATTTAAATGGAACCCATGTACAAAATGCAGTCAAATGAACATAAAGGCAATGTAAAGGTTTTATGTGTAATCATGTTAAAGACCTTACCTTTGAAATCCTTATAAGGTAGCCGTCACAACTTCAAGAAAAATGATAGGTTGGATAGGAAAACCTTTCAAATGAGATGCCATACCAATGATAATTTTTAAGACACTAGTGCACTGGAGAGATCCTTAACTTCTAAAAATCCACTCAATAAACCATCTAAATTATTGGGACCAACAAACATGCCTAAATCTGTGTTCTCTAGTGCACAGGTGGGAGAAATACATAATTTACACAAGGAAAATATTAGAGGGGGTTGGTTCAAAATTTGCACACAGAAATAACATTACATGAGACCAGGAGGCATGGCAGGATGTGCAGAATAACCCCGTTGAAAAGCAGAAATGCAATAGGTACTTAGAGAACTCTTTCAATGTAGGATACCCGAAACTGTTCGACACACTTCCACTGCACATAAGAGGCTACAAAGGATACTTGATCAACCAGGCTGTGATTCATACGTCAGGCTGCGAGCAGCCGCATCCAACAGCCTGGTTGACCAGACCATCAACCAGGAGGCCTGGTTGATGGTCTTTCTTTTTTTTTATTACACTGCTGTATTCCACACCAAAAGTTGTCTTGGTATGCCAAATTTCGCTCACCTCTGAGCACTAGGCGTGATTTGATAAAGGGTCAAAGTTGGCCCCTTTTTACGATATGTACGCGGTAACGGGATGAGAGCCCGTTGAACACAGACCTATTATTTAAGAACCAAAGCAGATTGAGCTCTAATATTTTGCACAATTGCATTTGGGGTCTAGGGCTACTTTATTACAAAATTTCATTAGATTTAGAAAGGGTCGAGTGGGAGGCCTTTGGTGAATTCACATGGAATGACCCAATTTAATCAACGAAGTATTGTAGTTCATGGTGCACAGCGCGACTTCGCTCTCGTTGCACCAGGTACAGATAGATTTTCGATTCCTGTTTCTTCGTTCTGTGTGCTTGCAAATAACGCACTCACGTACACCCTTGGCTTCAGTAATTGTAGGTTGTATGTAGGCAAGCTTGTAAATCATAAGGTTAAAAGATTATGGGAAAAGATAAATTTGTAAGGTAGTCTTGAAAAGTTCGCTTTGTAATGTCCCACACAGGAAAAGATTCAGCTAGCTTTAAAGAGTGTCCGTCAGTTAGGAAGAGATTCAGCTAGCCTCAAAGAGTGTTCATCAGTCAGGAAGAGATTCAGCTAGCCTCAAAGTGTCTCCATCAGTCTGGAAGAGATTCAGCTATTCTTGAAAATATCTATGGAAAACACAACCATGGAAGCCACTAACACTGTTCATCTATGCTACTTGTGTCAGATGCATCATCACTGAATGCAGAAAACGATTCATCTATTTATCATCTATATAAATCAGAGATAGCATAGGTGGGCAAGGGTGGTGCTCAGAGCTACAACTGGATACGCTCGCTATATCATCCTCATAAGTGCTGTATCACTTGCATCTGACCTTTGTGTTAGGTCCTTATTGCGCCTAGCTTCACCAATATTATGACCCTTATGTTCTTCAAACAATAAGGTTTGAATTTCACCGACAGAGTGCGATCTTTCAACACCGTGTTAGAGAGGTGTTTGGGAGCCAGAGGCGTGTGTGCCACCCATGGTTGCTCACTCAGTACTAACCCAGCCAGCAACCCTAGGGCATTCTGGGAATTTTTTCCAAGATGGCTGCTTCTCACTGGTGGTCCTAAGAGTCTATTTCGTACACAACCAGTCTCTCACACATTTAGAATGGGTACGGAAAAAATCAGAGTTTTCTCGGTTGGTGCAGTTTCCCGCCGACCGAGAATACTCGGTTCGCACAGTTAAGTAGTTAAGCTCTTCTGGTATCTCACCAGTGTCCAAATTTTCTCTCGGTGCTTGTGTAACTGGCACTTTGCATTTCTTTACAAATCTTGAATGCCAGGACTCCATGCACTCTGTCCTGGGGCTGTGCATGGGCATGCTGTTGATTTCTCTTTAAAAATCTGCAGAGTTTGTGTTGATATCAGTTATATTTTTAGGGGTTTGGATATCATCCATAAAGAAGCTGTTTATTGGGGGTGCTAAACATGTCCTCATACTGCTTTTTTAGGGTTTCACTAATTTCTTTTCATCCTCTGTGTAACCCTTCACTTGTAAGCATAGATCCAATTCTATCGCAGGTTGCTTAGGCTATCAAAATGCTGTTTAAGCATTAACATTATTTTTTCCTTCTGTAGTGCAGTCTGCATTCTCTTTCTAAGAGAACTTGCTTGATCATTTTTTTTTATAGATATATTACTGGTATTGATGGTACAGTAGTTTGTACTTCATGAGCTTGTGATCTGAGTATATGGTATCTGAGATTGCAATGCTCTTGATTATTTCTTCATTGTTTGTGAAGATCAGATCTAGAATATTTTCAGCTTTTGTTGGCTCTGTTATGCAGACAATGAGTCACAATAACATAGCTGAAGATATGACGACCAAATCACACACCAGACGATTAAGAGACGACAACGTTTCGGTCTGTCCTGGACCATTATGAAGTCTATTGTCTATTGTAAATATTGTGTGTGTCTGATTGTAGATAGTGAACCTATTTACTTTATCACATCTATAGATTATATTGGGTATCCAGACGAATTTCTGCATGGGTTTCTGCTAAAGCTCCAAATACTGTATTTGCCTTGTTGAGGCCATTAATGATCAGTATTGTATTTTGCCTTCATTTTTAGTCCCTGTATGTTGGCAAAATTAAATGAAGTTACATTGATACATATTGACCAGTGGGTTTTTTTAGGGGAGTTCAGTTGTGAGAGGACATGCTGACCTTGTATATGTAGTGTAGAGAGAATTTTTATATGAAGGCAAGGCAGTGTTGGGTCAGGGTGGTGGTGAGTTATTGGGGGTTAGACTTGACCTCCACCTTGGCATTGGCAGGTGTTTGACATCTATCTGGTAAATTTGACCAAGACATTTAACTTAATTTTGGTTACTTGCTAATTATGTACTGTACTTACTAAGAGTTGATAACTAGGCCTACAGATGACCAAAAGAGGGAGCAGTTTTTGCTCTCAATATTTGCTAATTTCAAATTGGTTTCAACATTACCTGTACCTTATAATTTCTTCAAACCAATGTACACCCCCTCCCACATTTAAGAATCTAAACACTGAGGCTTTCAAGTCTCTTCCTATGTGAGACCATTACTTTAGTATGCAACTCAAACATGAAACTCTCACCTTATGAAGCATAAACAGAAACTTGAGAAAGTTCTGAGGTTTGCAATAAGATAAATACTGACACATGAATGCTGTCAGGAAGAGGTTTATTACAAAACTTTTCTGTCCTTGTGTCATAGGCCTCCCAGTCTATTATTTTTCATATTAAAGTCTCCAAGTATCATTAGTCATGCTTTTTCTGCATATTTTATTACTTTATTCCCAAATCTAACCCCCCCCATCTTCCACCAATCCTGCTTCTTCCAATCACACCCACCCACATTATGCCATCACATTGCGTGGACAACTCCCGCTGCTCCACTTGACTCACTTTTATTAACTACAACCACAAATGCTATTACAATCATAACTACCTACAACCACAACTAAATGCAATCACCACTGTTAACACTAATTATAGTCACCTACAAACACCATTTTATAGTGTAAAGTAGTGAAAATGGGGAAGGGAGAGAAGAAACTTTTAGTTAACTATACCATAACAATAAGAGGAAAAGACCTGGGAGTAGCCATAATCTCACCAGAAACTCATGAGAACATATCGGCAGCATAAGGGAAGTTAGCAAAAATACGAACATCATTAAATAATCTAAACAAGGAGGCTTTCATGTTCATACTGAATATGAGAGACCATTACTTGAGTATGCAGCTTTAGCATTAACCCACACCTTATGAAGCATAAATAGCAATTTATAGTTCAGATGTTTACAGCTAGGTCAGCATCACAATTGAGAAGAGGCCTTGGTTATGAGGACAGGTCGAGAGAACTCGCCCTCACAACCTTACAGGAGAGAAGAAACAGCAGATGTAACAACTATGTGAAGATCTTGAGGGGAATAGATAAAGTGGATAAAGGATGCCTATTTAATTCAAAAGAGGTAGGACGAGGGGACATTGGTAGAAGCTAGACTTAATTTAAAGTCAGAAAGATAAGGCAGTTCTTGTTCTCTGTATGGGCGGTCGACAATGGAATACATTGGAGGCAGTTCCATCCACAACTTTAAAAAGAAATATGACAAAAATGTCACTGTTGAGAGGTTAGTAGTATGTGCCAGGTATAAATGGCTAGGAGGTGGGAGATAGTTAATCTTGCTCTGTTAATAGTCACTGATAGGTTAGCAGTCATTACAACAGCAACCACTACAAAATCCACTATAATTATAGCTATAGGCAAACTGAACTACCTCACTATAACTACCAACCTTGAGCATCCGGGTTGTAGTGGTTAGCACACTCACTTTCACATCCTAGGCACATCATGATGATTGGGTAGCACTTTCTCACACTTTGGCTCTATGCTCCAGCAGTAATGGAGGATATGGATGTAAAATTACTGGTGCTGTACATGATATTCTTGGAAAAACAAGGTGGAAAATAAACTGGTTCCTAGTACTAGGCATAAGGCCTATATCCCTACATGGAAAAAGATATAATTGCTACAATCACCAAGCACAACCAGTGGTATAACTTTAACTACAACCACAACCACATACAAGATACTGAATGGGGTAAACAAGGTGAACAAGACAGTTTTTAAATTGAGAGAAAAGAGAATGTCAGTGGAAGCTAAAAATGCAATCGAGTTGTAGAAATGAGGAAATTGTCTGTTCTGTACGGGTCATCAGCAGGTGGAATGCACTGAAAGAAGAAGTCATTGAAGACACTTCTTTTCACAACTTCAAAATCAAATATGACACAACTTGAATGAGAAAATCGACTGTAACTCTTAGGTGACTCGAACCTGCGAGTCGCCTTAGAGCTCCAATTGATTTTCTCATTGATATATATCCCATTACTGTAGTGTGATTTCTTTGTGTAACACAACCTGAATGTTAATAAATGCCATTACTTAAAGCTAGAAGGCAAGGCATAAAGATCTAGATATTTCTTATGAAAAATAATTGCACTATGCATCCCAAAATAATTTTGACAAAAATTTACTTTATGTATTTCTATTTCACTAACCTGTGTGTTGCCACATCCAATAATGTAGGTAGTCTGGAGTGCATATTTTTCAATGCATCCTATCCCTATCATATTATTTTTTTTTTTTTATCTTTAACCTCTGGGAGGCACTTGTGATTATAGCCTGCAACATGCCCAGGCACAAGTAAAAAAAAATTACATTTTTTTTTCTTCTAAGATTGTTAAAATGTGTTATCTGATCATGGGAAAATAATAAAAAAATCGTAGGTGACATTTTGGCCACAATAGGGCGAGGCAGTGTGGCAGAATTGAGACGCTGGCACATTAAGCGTCCTGCGCTGGTCTCCTCTACCCACGCTGTCAGGCGGGAGGAGTTGCACAAAGATATTGTTACTTAATTATTCAATGTGTCTGATTAATTGATTATTTATTTTTATTTTTTCTAATAATAATGTTTCAATAGTGTGTAGTGTGATATATTACATAATAAAATGTGTGAACCATCGGTATGCTCAAAGTATAACTCAAAGTATGCTCAATATTTATAATATTTATAAAGAAATGCAAGTGCCGGTAGCACAGGCACTCAGTATAGTGTGGAGGAAGAGCTTGGACACGGGGAGATACCAGATGCACTTAAAGTAGCAGACATAGCCCCTCTACACAAGGGAGGGAGCAAAGCATTGGCAAAGAATTATAGACCAGTTGCACTAACATCGCACATAATAAAAGTATTTGAGAGAGTGATTAGGAGTCAGGTCACCAATTTCATGGAGACCAATGACCTTCACAACCCAGGCCAACATGGATTTCGAGCGGGAAGAGTGCCTCTCACAGCTACTTGAGCACTACGAAAAAGTCACTGAGGCATTAGAAGAAAAAACAGAATGCTGATGTGATATACACGGACTTCGCAAAGGCTTTCGATAAATGTGACCATGGCGTGATAGCACACAAAATGAAGTCAATGGGAATAACCGGTAAAGTAGGACGCTGGATACTCAGTTTTCTGTCAAACAGGACTCAGCGAGTAACGGTCAACCATATAAAATCTAGTCCAAGTGCAGTTAAAAGCTCTGTACCTCAGGGTACAGTCCTTGCACCGCTGCTTTTTTATTCTCATATCAGATATAGACAAAAATACAAGTCACAGCTCGTATCATCCTTTGCAGATGACACAAAAATCAGTATGAAAATTACCTCGGCTGAAGACATTGAAAAACTTCAAGCTGATATTAATAAAGTTTTCGACTGGGCATCAGAAAATAATATGATGTTTAACAGTGACAAATTCCAGGTACTCAGGGGTAGGTAAAAATGAGGACCTAAACATAATACAGGGTACAAAACACAATCAAATGTGCCCATAGTAGGAAAACAGCATGTAAAGGATTTGGGAATAATGATGTCTGACGACCTAACGTTTAGGGAGCATAACCAAGCAAATATTGCGACAGCCAGAAAAATGATAGGATGGATTACGAGAACTTTCAAATCCAGGGATCCCATCACAATGCTTGTACTCTTCAAGTCACTTGTGCTGTCCCGTCTTGAGTACTGTTCAGTACTCACTTCCCCTTAGAGCAGAGCAGGAGAGATTGCTGAAATAGAGGGAATACAGAGAACATATACGGCACGCATAGACGCGATAAAGCACCTAAATTATTGGGATCGTCTCAAAGCTCTCCAAATGTACTCACTAGAAAGAAGACGAGAGAGATATCAAATAATATACACCTGGAAGATACTGGAGGGCCAGGTCCCAAATCTACACAGTAAAAAAACAACGTACTGGAGTGAACGATATGGAAGAAAATGCAGAATAGAACCAGGAAGAAGAGCAGGGGTGCCATAGGCACAATCAGAGAACACTGTATAAACATCAGAGGTCCGCGGTTGTTCAACGTCCTCCCAGCAAGCATAAGAAATATTGCCGGAACAACCGTGGACATCTTCAAGAGGAAACTAGATTTATTCCTCCAAGGAGTTCCGGACCAGCCGGGCTGTGGTGGGTATGGGGCCTGCGGGCCGCTCCAAGCAACAGCCTAGTGGACCAAACTCTCACAAGTCAAGCCTGGCCTCGGGCCGGGCTTGGGGAGTAGAAGAACTCCAGAACCCCATCAACCAGGTATCAACCAGGTACAAGGTAT
>WNGS01092210.1:5473415-5496156 GCA_020271785.1 Procambarus virginalis
CATCTCAAGATTCATCATATGATGACTGCGTTCCCGTAGTAACATTCATGATAACCGCATTTGTGCCATGAAATGATGGCAGGATTTTTTTCTTGGGTCAAGGTAAACTCCATTACATCCACAGAGACCGCTATACCCTTATTTTCATACATGTAAAACCCAGACATAATTTTTCAAATCTTCAAATAATGATACCACATTATCCCCTGTGAATCACCCAGTTGGGTGGGTGTGGAGTAAGACTAGTAACTGCGTGACTCACCATAGATGTAGAGTGCCTTGTATAGTGACTGATCATCTGTGTGTGTATGTATTTATGTAAATGATTATATACATGTACCTGTATATATATAACATTAACATTGTGTAACTAGCATCACAAGATTGTCACATGCTCAGCTAAATGAACTATGTGCTTCTGTAACCCTTTCCACCACCACCACAGGATGGGTATGGGGTGCATAATAAAGAAAGAAATTGAATTGAATAAACAGTTTGACGATAACTGCTGTCTAAGGGTTAAGAAAGCACATAAGGGTATGTATGGGCAAGAAGAATGGACAAGTGTGGGGAAGGAGAGTGAGAAAAACATGGCATGGATGTGAACAATGTACAAGTACTGTAGTTGACATACATGTTCATAGTGCTGTCTGGAGACATTTGTCGGGAGTAAGAAATTCATGGCATTTCATTTGGTTTCATTACACTTAGTCTTCTATGATGGCTAAGATACCACTTCATAATTTCCAAGTGTTTATGATATGAAAGGTTAAAGGTCACTGACACTCATGGCACTTCCTGCAATGCTTTTGTACCCTTGATGTGAGTAGGTGCAGAAAGGATTTGTATTAGACTTCAGTACATTTGTAGCATTATCTTCAGTATGTATTGCAAAAGTTAATGTTAAAACCGCTCTCACTAATCTTGATCGTGTATCTAGTTAAATAAAGGGAATATATATGTTCTGATTTCTTCCTCTGCCCTCCCTACTGCTCATCATTTCTATCCCTTCCTGTAGTTTGGTGAAGATGTGAGGAGTGTCACCCTATCTTGATAACAGTTGTCTCTTTTGCATCAATACTTAGTTACATAACCCTGTAATTACTCTGTTCATCAAAATATTAACTTAAAAAAAAGAACATTTCATTCATTTAGTAGTATTGCATTTTTAGTATGACATCAGTTTCATATAAACAAGTTGATACTGTATTTTTCCATACTGAGTACAGTATTGTGTAGATATTTACAAGTTTTCCCAACTATACAGGTATATATATTTTATAAATATTTTTTTAAATCGTGAGCAATTAACATATTCACCAATGATTCAATTAAATAAATCAACTCATTAATCAATTAAAACAATTCCAAGGAAAATACATTTAACCCTTACACTGCTCAGGGGTCCTGGGGACATTTACACCCCTGTGCGCAAGAAAAAAAAAATTCAAAATTTTTTTTTCGTCTTCTAAACACGTTAATTTGTGCTCCCCTGAGCACGGGAAAAATAAAAAAAATCGTAGGTGACATATTTTGGGCGCAATTGACCGAGGAAGTCTGGCAAAAAGTGGGCGTTGACAGAGCGATCGTCAGGGCCGGTCAGCGTCACCCGCGCTGACAGGTGGGAGTTGCCACAAAGATATTATTACCTAATTGTTTCAATGTCTCCGATTGATTTTTTTTTTTTTTTTTTTTTTTGCAGTAATATTATTCAATAGTGTGTATTGTAATATATTTATATAATAAAAGTGGTGAATAATCGCTATACTCAAAAGTATGGTGTGCATATTTGTGATTCTATTATTATGTTTATAAAACAATAAACAAATAGTTTTGCTGCTATTACATTCTATACACAGGTTATATATAAGTATCTGCATGTTTTGGTCACCATAACGAACCACTAAGTTGGTATTGAGAGTCGAAAAGCAACGAAGAGTTACCGCCACACACCAGCCAGCCACTCGCTGCCACTCCCTCAACACACGCACTAAACTTTCTTCCCCAACAATACCATTTGTGGTGTTATTACACTATATACAGACGTTATATATAAGTATGTATATATTTTGTTCACAACTGTACAGCTAAGCTGATATAGTTAGTTCAGGCACTAAGAGTCGTCGCTATACACAGCTGGCAGCTGGCGGCTCCCTCACTCATTCAAGGTCACACGCACTGAACTTTCTCCCCCAACAATACTGTTTGCAGTGTTATTACCCTATATACACATATTATATATAAGTATCTACATGTTTTATGCACCGTAACTGTACACCTAAGCTTGTAGTGCGCCCAAAGAGCATAGTGGCCACTCTCTAAACAGCTAGACAAATCGTGCAGACGACGTCACCTCCGTCACCCAAATGGCTCCTCCCAGCATAATCCTTTTGCTGTTATTACACTAATACACACATTATATATAAGTATCTACATTTGTGTTCACCATAGAGAACCACTGAGCTGGTATGGTGAATGTAAACAATAACAGGTGGCCACACAGTCAGTAAACGATGCTGTCTCCCTCCGTCTCTCAGCATCACTCCTCCTACAGCGCTAATTATTACAACAATCTTGCTATTATCACAACCCTGGTTATTTATATCACAGTCAGGGGTCATCTGTAATATTGTCATCGCTAAATAATAACAATTATATATTATTTTGACATTTTTCGGCGATGCTGTGGTCACAAGCTGAACAGCAATGCTGCTCGCTCATGCTGCGTGCGCCAGCCTTGGTTGCTCCAACAGTAATGTGCCTCTCACACCTGAGAATATTGCCCACGATTTTTTTTAAATTGTGTCTGTTTACAAGAGCCCTGAGGAAGCTAATGTGAACCCCGTGTAGCCGCGGGCCATTTGAATCGGGCGTGGCACCCTATGGCGTATATATACGCCATGCGCACCGTGGGACATGTTACTCAGGGCGTATATATACGCCATGCGCAGTTTAAGGGTTAAAGATACTGTACTCTGTAATCTTGATTGTCATCAAATGTAAGAATGGTTAGGTTTTGGTATCAAGTAAATTGTATCCAAGAAACTTCTCAGTTTCATTTTACTTTGGCCATATGTAGTGTCAATTACTGTATATCTTGTTATATAGTTTGAAGCTTTCATCATATTGATGTTCATGTGAAGACAAATTATATTGAAGTTTATATGCAATGCAAAATTGTAACTTCTTTAGATTTTTATAATATAGAAAATTATTTAATTAACAATTTTAGTGTTCAGGAAACTATAGTTTGAGTATTAATGTTCTTGTTTGGCAATTTTCCCGGGGATTTCAATTTCTTGTGGTTGCAAGATTGTCCTGGGCAAAATTATCATGTGACTGGTATTTGCAAATAAAAGCAATCATTTGATTTTCTCATAAAACCCACAACTTCATCTGTTATACACATATATATTTTTTATTTTATATAAAAGCATTCTTGTAAAGCCACTAGCATGCATTGCATTTCAGGCAGGTCCTTAATCCTAATTTTCCCTGGAATACGACACCAAATCGTTTAACAACCAGGTACCCATTCATTTCTGGCTGAACAGAGGTGTAGAGTTGAGGAATGGCACCTTGTCAATTCTCCCTAGCCAAGATATGAACTCAGGCCATATATAATTTATTTTTAAAATGTCGCCAATTAACTTCCAATTAACTTCCAATTAACAATTAAATGTCGCCTTCCAATCCATTGACCTAAGTGTTAAAGGTGTAATCTCACTTCTTTCTTTTTCCTTTTAATTTTACAGTATTGTTGGCAAATATTTTTGCCTATAAATATTAAATATTAACTTTTGGTAAATTCATTTTGTCACAACATTTAATAGCCTGCCCAAAAGTGAACATTTGGTTCCGTTCCCTGCATGTTGAAGAGAAAATTTTTATACCTCGTATCTACTCTGCACAGATGTTACTGTGTTTAAAGGTGTTTAGACCCTTTGATGCATAATGTTGTCTAAAGCTTTTAAAATGTTTTCAAATGATCCATTCTCTACTGAATGAAATAATGTATTGATAAAATTAAATTTACACTAAATTCCAGATGACAGCAGGTCACCTAAAGACCGCCGAAGAGAAGTCAGGGACCGGGACCGAGACCGAGACCGTGACAGAGACAGCCGAGGAAATCATGACCGCATTAATTCAGTTGTAAGTGCTTGATAGTTTTTATGCTCTTGGGGTTTGCCTTTCATTTTCTTGAGGAGCATACCTGGTTGATACCTGGTTGATGGGGTTCTGGGAGTTGTTCTACTCCCCAAGCCCGGCCCGAGGCCAGACTTGACTTGTGAGAGTTTGGTCCACCAGGCTGTTGCTTGGAGCGGCCCGCAGGCCCACATACCCACCACAGCCCGGTTGGTCCGACACTCCTTGAAGGAAACAGTCTAGTTTCCTCTTGAAGATGTCCACGGTTGTTCCTGCAATATTTCTGATGCTCGCTGGTAGGACGTTGAACAACCGTGGACCTCTGATGTTCATACAGTGTTCTCTGATTGTGCCCATGGCACCTCTGGTCTTCACTGGTTCTATTCTGCATTTTCTTCCATGTCGTTCACTCCAGTACGTTGTTATTTTACTGTGCAGATTTGGGACCTGTCCCTCCAGTATTTTCCATGTGTATATTATTTGGTATCTCTCTCGTCTCCTTTCTAGTGAGTACATTTGGAGAGCTTTGAGTCGATCCCAATAATTTAGGTGCGTTATCTCGTCTATGCGTGCCGCACATGTTCTCTGTATTCCTTCTATTTTAGCAATCTTTCCTGCTCTGAAGGGGGAAGTGAGTACTGAGCAGTACTCAAGACGGGACAACACAAGTGATTTGAAGAGTACAACCATTGTGATAGGATCTCTGGATTTGAAGGTTCTCGTAATCCATCCTATCATTTTTCTGGCTGACTCAATACTTGCTTGGTTATGCTCCCTAAACATTAGGTCGTTGGACGTCATTATTCCCAAATCCTTGACATGCTGTTTTCCTACTATGTGCAGATTCGATTGTGTTTTGTACCCTGCATTATGTTTAAGATCCTCATTTTTGCCGTATCCGAGTACCTGGAATTTATCACCGTTAAACATCATGTTATTTTCTGCTGCCCAGTCTAAAACTTTGTTAATATCTGTTTGTAATTTATCAATGTCTTCAGCAGAGGTAATTTTCATGCTGATTTTTGTATCTGCAATTATGGCACGAAGCTGTGACTTGTGTTTTTGTCTATATCTGATATGAGAATAAGAAACAGCAGTGGTGCAAGGACTGTACCTTGAGGTACAGAGCTTTTAATTGCGCTCGGACTCGATTTTACTTGATTGACTGTTACTCTGTGTTCTGTTCGACAGGAAATTGAGTATCCAGCGTCCTACTTTACCAGTTATACCCATGGACCTCATTATGTGTGCAATCACTCCATGGTCACATATGTCGAATGCCTTTGCAAAATCTGTGTATATGACATTTGCATTATGTTTTTCCTCTAATGCCTCAGTGATTTTGTCATAGTGGTCCAAGTAGCTGTGAGAGGCATGATCTTCCTGCTCTAAATCCATGTTGGCCTAGATTGTGGAGGTCATTGGTTTCCATGAATCTAGTGACCTGACTCCTGGTTACTCTCTCAAATACTTTTATTATGTGGGACGTTAGTGCAACTGGTCTATAATTCTTTGCCAATGCTTTGCTACCACCCTTGTGTAGAGGGGCAATGTCTGCTGCTTTAAGCGCATATGGTATCTCCCCTGTGTCCAAGCTCTTCCTCCACACTATACTGAGTGCCTGTGCTACTGGCTCTTTGCATTTCTTTATAAATATTGAATTCCATGAGTCTGGACCCGGGGTTGAGTGCATGGGCATATTGTCAATTTCTCTTTCAAAATCTGCCACGCTCGTGTTGATATCAGTTATATTTACAGGTGTTTGAGTATCATTCATAAAGAAATTGTCCGAATCTTCCACTTTCATGCTGAGTATCGGAGTGCTAAACATGTCCTCATACTGCTTTTTTAGGATTTCACTAATTTCTTTGTCATCCTCAGTGTATGAACCTTCACTAATACGAATAGGTCCAATACTGGCAGTGGTTTTCACTTTTGATTTAGCATATGTGAAGAAATATTTTGGGTTTTTCTTTATTTCTTGAATTGCTTTCTGTTCTAGTTGCCTTTCTTCTAGTCTAAAATTAGCATCTCAGACATCACTGTAATTACCTAAGTGTAGTTATAGGATGAGAGCGACACTTGTGGTTTCCCATCATGCCAGTACTGTCACATGACGCCTTGAAACTACTGAGAGTTTTGGCCTCACCTTCATCTTTTCACTTGTTCCAACCATCTACCACTGTTTGCAAAAGGAAATTTGTTCTTGAAATCTTCTTTGTCAATTTTGCTGATCCCCATTACTATTTTTTACATGACCTATAGTTAATATTTGTTAAATTGTTTATATAGAATTCTTGTTTTTGTATTTTGCAGCACAAGAAAGAAGAGAAAGAACGTTTGGCGAGAGTGGGTGACTGGTCGGAGCATGTGAGTTCTTCAGGGAAGAAGTATTACTATAATTGCCGTACAGAGGTTTCTCAGTGGGAAAAGCCTCCAGAGTGGCTAGAATGGGAACGAACACGTGCCAAGGAAACCTCCAACCGGTCACATGACAAAGGTTCAACTAGGCAAGGTATGTATAAATTTCTAATATTCAAATTGAATTGTGATCTGTATGTTGAATGCTATTCATGGGTATTGTTGAGGACGGTTTTTATATATATTTTAACTTAATAGGTATGTTGAATTTGCACTTTCTAACACTTTTTTTTAGCATGCACTAAAAATGGTTTTACTGCTTGGTAAAAACAGGTCTGCATGGAGGTTCTTGTTTTATGACTCCTTAGAGAGAATATTTGGGTGTATAAATGCATCAGAAGTGCTGATTCTAAAAGAAAGGGTAATCATTAAGTGGTTTATAATGAGAAATATCATTAAAAGATTAAGGCTAAAGGCAGATATTGGAGTAGTAGTAAATAGCTTAAGAGACTGAAATTAGAGAGGTGTATTAGGGATGTCAATTGCAGGTTACTATTAATTTTCAGTACTATATGTAAAATGTGTACATAAAAATAGAAAACTATGGTATAATAAAGTGGAGAAATCAAATAATTTTTTGTTGGGTGTAAGAGAATGTTACCTTGCGATGATTTCAGGGCTCAATATTCCTGCGGCTCGGTCCCCAACCAGGCCTGGAGAAAAATAAAACGGGAAGTAAAATAGTGTATACATATGAAATGAAGGGTATAGAAAAGAAGTTTAGGCTGTGCTCAATTTTACGAGCTTCATTGAGCGATGTTCTGCTTGTTATTTGCAGAGATACATTAGAATTGAATATGGCAAATTGTTTATCACTGTCATTTTTGGCCTACCCAATGTTTATCATTTGTGCAAATTATTGAACGTACATTTGTTTGTATATTGACACTGTATCAACAAAACACAACTAAATTTCTGTGTAGATTGAAAGCAATAAAACAAAATATATTTAATAAATACAACAGTGCATTGTATTAGAATGCTGGTTTGGCTTTCCAACAAATATGTTTGGTTGGCTGGAGTTCACTATTTTAGACAAATCTTGTTGGTTCATACCCCTTGGGGCTGCAACCCATTGGTTAACTTGTAAGTTTGTAAAAATGGAATGTAAATCCAGCATAAATGAATGTAATTCATTTATGCTATTAACCTGTCAATTGACAGGTTCATAGCATAAATGCGACGGCAGTTTGTTTGTACTCACCAATAAGAGAAGTCCTGACCCTTATGTTATCTTGATCATTGTTATTTACATGGAAGAGGTTGTGGTGGATGTTAATGGTGTTGGGTTGACAGAAGTGGAGATGAGGTAACCTCAGATGTTGAAGCATTTGGGTCAACATGTGATGAGTCGGGTGTAGGTGATGCAATGTGAGCTTTCTTGGAAGTCTTTGCAAAAGTACTCATTTAATTGATATTTGTTTCATTCCTTTTGCATGTATTTTCAAAAACTTCATATACTGTACAGTACAAATTTCTCATTTCTTCCCTCATTACCTCTGTCCCTCATTGCTTACGACCCTCACTGCCTCTCTTCCTCCCACTCTCACTGCTGATTTTCCTCTCACCCTCACTGCTGCTCTCCCTCCCACCCTCACTGCAACCGTACAATGCCATATTCAGCGTACACGACACTTCTCGGAACTCCGCTCTCCTCCACCTTAATTATTTCAACTTCTCAAATATCATCACTGACCTTTCTTTTGCGTATCCTGCTTGTTGATGCCTTCACTGACACAATGGGTGCATTTGGAGCTGACATGGTGCACGGCTGTTTTTAGATTGTGCAGACATATCCAATAAAGTTGAGGAATGAACACTCCAGTCTTGTGACAAATCAAAACAATTGGAACAATGAACCATGAACCTGTGATGTCACAGGGAATAATGCACTATAGTGGTGCCTCATATGGTTAGTGGGCAAACTAGACATCTGGAGAGTTCTTCATGAGTAGGTTGGCAGTCTTCTTGTTTTTGTAATAAATTGTTAATTGTATCTTCTAATTGGTGTCTGTGGGGATAGCATTCCTGTCAATAATTATTGATAGTTAATAATAGAATAAAATAATTAATCGTCAATAATTATTGATAGTTAATAATAGAATATTTATTCATTTTCTTTTATATTCTTGTGCATCATTTGTTGAAATGTTTGATACCTGCTGGATGGGGTTCTAGGAGTTCTTCTATTCCCCAAGCCGAAGCCAGGCTTGACTTGTGAGAGTTTGGTCCACCAGCCTGTTGCTTGGAGCAGCCCGCAGGCCCACATATCTACCACAGCCCAGTTGGTCCGGCACTCCTTGGAGAAATGCTCAAATTTTCTCTTAAAGATGTCCACGGTTGTTTTGGCAATATTTCTTATACTCACTGGAAGGATGTTGAACAATGGTGGACTTTTTATGTTTATACAGTGTTCTCTGATTGGGCCTATGGCACCCCTGCTCTTCACTGGTTCTATTCTGCATTTTCTTACATATCGTTCATTCCAGTATGTTGTTATTTTACTGTGTAGATTATGGGTGTGGTGTATTCGTGGCTAACTGCGCATGTGCAAATCAAATCTGCACTCTGTAATCCAAATCATACGGGGCCCATCTGATTTGAGTTAGCTGAATTTCTTACTTGGAATGTTAAAAAATTAAATTTGCCATTCATTATTGTCACAACCCGGTCATTCCTGACGTTTACTAAAAAATGATGAATGCAAATTCAGTTTGGTTGTCCAAAGATTAGAGCTACTGGAATTTGGAATAACGAGCTTTAACAATCTATACACACATGCATTCATATACTTTACATGCATACACATGTACATAAAGTAGCAGTTAACACTTTCGCGTTCCTGGGAGTAGGCCCACTGTTATCCCCTAAGTGATCCCGACGTGTGGGCCTACGGCGCGTCAGCACAAAAATGTTTATAATCTTTTCAGGGTGGTGAGCTTAATTTTCGCGGTATGTATTTAAATTTGGTATCATTGTGTTCGCGAGAGAATGCTCTAGAGGAATATATACATAAATTTCTACCAAATCCAACATGAGAACCACACCGAATAAGAAACTATGGCGGTCGTTAGCCGTGAGCGTCAAACAGCGCTGAAATCTTTATGAACTTTTCATGTTTGTCAATCCCAGAATTGTGCTACATCGTTAATTTTGGTATCACTGTGAGCGTAATAAAATTCCCTTCAAGGACATATGCATATAAATGGAGAATCATGATCGCGGCCCACCAGCAAGAGTGTGGGAAGTGGCTGAAGTATTACCTCTACCCGACGGCAGATCAGCGAAACACCTTTTGAAAAGTCTTATTCTTTTCACTGTCCTGACCTCAATTTTCGATGTACGTACTTAATTTTTGTACCAATATGTTCGCAATAGAATGTTCTAGAAGAACATATGTATAAAATGTCACACAAGGATGCGTGTGACCGACACCAAATAAAAAAACTTCGTCGATTACACTCGTCATGTCAACATTTTACAATAGTTTTACCAAGAAGATACAAGCGAACTCCGTTCTCAATAATAGGCTATGTGACTATCAGAAAAAACGAAAATTTAATGGTAAACATGCTTAAATTATCCCCAAGTCGATCGGATAAGAATTGGATTTTATAAAATATTTTTTTTCCAATGCCGCTTGAGGTGCATTCAAGAGATAAATATATGTCCTGCTCAAGTGACATATGGGTGCTAAATTGTGCGCAATTTAAAGGCGCTTCTGGTAGTGGTAGTGTTTTAAAAATCTAGTAGTGGTTTTAAAACCACTACCAGATTGATCTGATAAAATTAAAATTTTTAACAAATATTTTAATGAGTGACGCAGTGCGCGTCGTCGGTGAGGAATCGGGAGAAAAATGAGTGACGCCTGTTGTGTCAGTGGAACGCGAAAGTGTTAAGTAGGTTAAGAAAAGTCAAAATTAATTTACCAAACACACACAACTCCAAAGTTGTGGGTAATTGTGTGGCTAAGAAGACCTTCTGATATTGCTCACAACACTGATAATTGTCATAATATGGAGTGAACATTGAAAGAACTGTACTGTACATGGGAGAAACATGTACACACACTACCATCATGGGTAAAGCTGGATGAAGAAATACATTATTGAAAAAGTTTGATGGAAATGTAATATTTAAGAGTAATATTGAAGTTTCCTTCTCTCAGTAGGGCCAAGTTAGCCCAGTACGCATGTTACAACATTTTAAATTCTGAACAAAAGGAAAAAAAATTGCAGGCATCTTCGTTCGTAGAATTATCTGGGAGCTGCTAAATGCCACTTGACAAAAAAAATTCATCGAAGATTGAGATCCATTCTTTGCTAAGTGTTATATTTTGTATTTAAAAATTGTATAGCAAGTTTACTACTATTCATACATTATGAAGATTTATTCAATTTAAATTTCAAAATATTTGTTCCTTAAACATTTCCAATGTGCTAAAGATACATTATTGGAAGGTAATTGGTTTGCTTTCCATGACTGCTGGCAATTTCTCTTTCTCCTCTCCCCCAGCCATTCCTATATATGCTTTGATCTGACCAGAGTAGAGAACTTGATTTAGTTGATTTTCAGTCTAAAATCATCAGGACGACTACTTCTCTTCATATTGGGTGCCTTTTTATCCTCAAATCAAAACTTGTATCTCGAGTTTCGTGTCCTCAACTCGTGTTTATATCATTATGATTATTGGGTTCTTATGTTAATTTACATTGTTGGCAGTTTTAAGTATAAGGTGGCAGAGCAATCAGCTCGTAAGTTTTCTGGAATTATTTATATTCGCACAAGTGGTACGACTAGTTCTTATACATCTCAGTGGCATTACAGAAATTTGGATTGGTCTCCAAATTGCAGGGATGCAGATAACTGGGTGTAATGCACATAAATTGTGAAGCAAAAAATGGAGAGACCAGCCAGACAACCTGATGTACCAAGGACTGAGGGATGAAGGAGCGACTGACAGTGAGAGTTAGTCAGGTGGGCGGCGCACGAACGGTGTACTTGTTTATGAAGCAATTTAAAAAGTCGTATGTTTGAGGGTGACATTCGTTAATTAAATTATGCAATAATATTTTTTGTTAACTGAACAAAAGGCTGTGGATTAATAATATGTTAATTGACACAATATCTACTGACTGCATCATATATGTTTTCAACAGAGATAATTTGATCGCAATCAGTGCTAGTTGAAGGCTGTATATTTTAATGTGAATGATATATTTTAATCATTAATACTATATGTAGAATTTGTGGAGTTCTACATATTTAGGGGATGTGAATTATCATTTAGTTTCTATAGTTATAAATTTTGTTGGGTAGGTAAGACTTAAACATTATTTTGGGGAACTGTTTGGGCTGTGCAACTGACAGCATTTTGCCAGACATGACATACATAAAGCTGTAAAACTTTGCAGATAAATAACCATACAAAGTGCATAGTTCTGATCCATTTATTAGGAAAAAACTGGGACCATTTTGAATTTTTATGTTGATGGGAAAAGGTTATTATAAGCTAAATGGGTAGTTTTAATTGGGTATTTTCTGTTCAGTTAAAGTGTAAGAGAATGAGATTTTGAGTGGGTAAGTGTAATTACCTAAGTGTAGTTAGAGGATGAGAGCTACACTCAGTGTCCCGTCTTCCCAGTACTCTGTCCTATAGCTCTTTTAAACTACTGATGGTTTTGGCCTCCACCACCTTCTCACTTAGCTTGTTCCAACCGTCTACCAGTATTTACAAAAGAAAACTTTCAAATATTTTTTTGGTACCTTTGTTTCCTTAGCTTTAATCTGTGACCTTGTTCTTGAGGTTGCCAGTTTCAGGAATTCGTATTTGTCAATTTGGTCAGTTCCCGTTATTATTTTGTAAGTGGTATTATATCATCTCATTTTCTTCTATCTTTGGCATATTTAAAGCCTCTAGCCTCTCTTCATAACTTATTTTCATATCTGAAAGCCATTTTGTAGCATGCCTTTGCACCTTTTCCAGTTTATTTGTGTGCTTCTTGAGATTTGGGCACCATATAGCTGCTGTGTATTCCAATTTTGGTCGGGCAAAAGTCATGAACAGTTTCTTTAGTATTTCACCATCCATGTAATTAAAAGCAAGTCTGAAGTCTGTTCATTTTTCTAATAATACATGTTCAATTATTTACATTTACAATTTATTTACACAGAACACCATCAGACTATATACATCACTATAAACACAGTACTGTACAAGTTAGTACTTAGTGATAGACCCATATCACTAACAAGCATGGAAGTCAAAACACTAGAAGCAAAAGTTAAAGCTAAATGGATTGAACACCTAGAGAGTAATGACATTATAAAGGACAAACAGTATGGTTTTCGAACAGAAAGATCTTGTGTAACAAATCTACTTACAGTAGTTTTGATGATAGAGAGATACTATAGGAAAGTGGTGGTTAGGTTGACTGTGTGTATCTGGACCTAAAAATGGCTTTTGACAGTTCCACACAAGAGGCTGTTCTGGAAACTGGAACATGCTGGAGGGGTGACAGGGAGACTTTTTTTTCTAACTGACAAACAGATGAGGTCGATAAGCAGAGACAATGTATCTGACTGGAGGAGTGTTGCTAGCGGAGTACCACGGGGTTCAGTTCTTGTACCAGTAATGTTCATCGTCTACATAAACGATCTACCAGAAGGAATACAGAATTATATGAACATGTTTGTGGGTGATGCTAAGTTACTGGGGAAGATTGAAGACGCAGATGATTGTAATGCTCTTCAAATCGATCTAGATAAAATAAGTGATTGGAGCATCTAGTGGCAATTGGAATTCAATGTGAGTAAATGCCATTTTATGGAATGTGGAATCAAAGATCGTCTCAAATCGCCTCTTATTGGGATCGTCTCAAAGCTCTCCAAATGTACTCGCTAGAAAGGAGATGAGATATTAAATAATATACACGTGGAAATACTGGAGGGCCAGGTCCCAAATCTACACAGTAAAATAACAACATACTGGAGTGAATGATATGGAAGCAAATGCAGAATAGAACCAGTGAAGAGCAGAGGTGCCATAAGCACAATCAGCCAGCTGGGAAGGGCGGGACACCCTTTTTCTGTTCATTGTCTTTTCCTACGCTCCCTTGCTATCCTCTTCTTATTCCTATTACTTTTCCTTCGGTGGTTATAATGGGAGCTGCCTCGTATGGGCCAATAGGCCTTCTGCAGTTCTCATTATTACTACTATTCTCTACACCTTACTTTCCTCCTCACCTCTCTCTTGCCTATTTATTACCCGTTCTCTTCCTCCTCATCACAAGCGACTTGAGAATGGTCCAGGACGGACCGAAACGTCGTCGTCCCTTCAACTTCTAGTGTGTGGTCTGGTCAACATAGACATTGTTGTTGTTCCCAATATTCCTCGCTGCCACTTTCTAATTCTGCTACTGGAATGACAGGCTCAAATTATCCCAAAACTAAGACTTAAGTTAATAAATATGCTGGAATAAGAAATACAATCTTCTCCATTGCGAAAACCACATTGGGATTTGAGTTCTAGGACAACTCCTCAAATGATGAAAGGAAATGTCAGCACCGTGGAGAAATGCCCGACAGACCACTGGAACATTATCTAACACGGTGCACAGTTACAAATCTAATGAGATTTCAACTTCGATTCAACAGAGCAGATGTTGTTAAACACACGGGACATAATCTTACTGAAGTGAACATAAGTCATAAATACTCATACTCTAAGTAAAACAGAAACAAGAAATGAGTAACACTTAGTGGCCCAGCCATAAGCTTAAGGCCCATGCAGGAATATCCCTGGGAAGGGTGGGGTGGGGGGGGGGAGACTCAGCCTGATGCCAGGCTTGTCTTAAAATCACTTGGCCCAAAAAGTTGGAGGACCTATATGCCATCAGGCTGCATGTCCACTGCAGCCTGGTAATTATTAATCACAATGAATTAATAATTAATGATAATCAACAAAGCCTCATAACTGGAATAGCACTGTAGTACTGGAAAACAAAGTAGTAACACTTTTGCTCTCCGTTAACGCCGCTGGTGTTAGAAATTATTATCTTGTGTCCGAGTCGGTGATGCGAGCGGCGTCCACATATTAAAATATTTTTAAAAACGGAAATTTTATCCAATCAATCTGGAACTAGTTTTAAAATGTGCGCCTTCAGATTGCGAACAATTTGATACCAAAACGAGTTATGTAATACAAAAATTTGTCAGAACATTGGAAAGATATAAATAATTTTGTGATGATGAGCATCCAAAAATTAAAATATTTCTTAAAATTCCAGTTATTGCTCTATTATTATGGGACTAGTTTTAAAATACGTGCCTTTATATTGCAAACAATATTATACCAAATGTGCGACGTAACATGAAAATTGATGTTATCAAACTGAACGAGTATACACATTAGGTTGCCGGTGTGGCAATTGGTGCTCGTTCACGGGTAACTTTAGGCTTTGCTAAGGGAAGTCACGCCGGGCTTTTGGACAATATATGCATATACACCTGCAGGGAATTTAATTGCGAACACTGATATCGAAATGAATGATGTAGCACGAGAATTAAGGTGAGAAAACTGAAATGAGTATACACATTTTACTGATTTTGTGCGCTTACGGGTAACTTTGTCCGAATTTAGGCTTTGCTGTGGGGAGTCATGCCGGGCTTTTGGACATTATACAGTATGCATATACTGTACACCTGTAGGGAATTCTATTGCGAACACAATGATACCAAAAGAAACGACGTAGCACGAGAATTAAGGTGAAAAAACTGAATTGAGAACATTTCGGTGTTGCCGCACGCTCGACCGCACTGTCAGGAATAGTTCGTGCATACAAACGGAGCGCACGCCCAGGGTGCCAAAGTGTTAAAAGTGGTTCAAAACAATGCCACGGCAGATAATCCAGGGAAGACTGAAAAAAACAATTTAAATTGGCTGAAATTAATTTATTAAAATGATCACAGTGGTAAGGGTTGCAAGTACTTTGCTCTTAGTATAAGGAGATTTAAATTTCCACGGTGATGAATAACCATTGGGTGCAAAGTTAGGTGACACGGCCAACATTCATTTCTTGAAACCACCACCACCAAGCCCTCGTGTAAAGAGGGCGACCAGAAAGGATAGATATGGTGTTTATCTGTCGAGGAATGAAGAGTTGGATTTGGAGGCAAAGCGGCCTATTGAATCAAGGCACTCTGGCCCTCCTAAATTCCTGTCCATAATTGTTGCTTCTAAATGGCAGACTCTGGTCTGGTATCTTCCCAAATATATTTAAACCACTAAATGAACACTGGACCTCTTCTGGGTATTCTTAAACAAGTATTAATTTGCAGTAGTACAGTCGAGTTCATTCTCGACTTGCGATCTGGAATCCTGGGTTTAAAGCCTGAGTGGGACAGAAATGGTTGGGCATGTTTCCTATTACCTAATGCTTCTGTTCATCTAGCAGTAAATGGATATCTATGGAACTGAGTCAACTGTTGTGTGGTTGCATCCTGGGGAGGTTAGTAGTGTGGCATTGAGGGGACCTAGATGTAACCTAACATATACTGTACAGTACTGTATGTACAGTACACAGGCTGGCTGTCCCTGACAAAATTTATTATTATTATTAGCATTAGCATTATTAAGAAAATCAATAGGAGCCATGAGGAGGATTCAAACCTACACGCTGGGTACTTCCAAGCACACATCTCAGACCACTTTATCACAACATTTTAAAAGTAATGCAACCTGGGATTCAAAGGAATCCTAAAGAGGTCCCGAAGCTTCAACTGAAACCAAGTCAGGGTGTTCAGCTCGTCCTCATAAACAAAGACCAAAAGTGATTCCATGCACCTGCCAATCCCCGTTTATGAATGAAAAACGTTTTTCACATGACTCGCAACTGATGACATCTGAACATTTCCGGAACAAGTGCTTCGCTGACGATTTTTGTTTGAACCACAACTCTGTAAAAGCTTCATCCATGTACAACAAATACAAATAATCACCACAGAACCTAAACACCTAACCTAACCTAACCAATGCCTAAACATGAACAGTATGCAAATATATAACTTTTAATTTATATTTTAGAACATTCCTGTTGTGAATGAACAGTATGTTAAAATTAACACTCGCTCACCGGGCAGGCACGCGGTGAAACCTAAATATGTATACTCGTTTCAGCTCTCTCACCTTAATTCTTGTGCTACGTCGCTCGTTTTGGTATCATTGTGTTCGCAATTAAATTCCCTACAGATGTGTATGAATATAATGTGCAAAAGTTTGGAGTGCCTCCCCGCTGAAAAGCCTAAAGTTACCCATGAACGAGCACCAATTTGTACACTGCAACCTAATGTGTATACTCGTTCAGTTTGATAACATCAATTTTCGTGTCTTTCATTTTGGTATCAAATTGTTCGCAATAAAAAGGCGCGTATTTTAAAACTAGTCCCGTATAATAGAGCAATAACTGAATAGCACAATAAATAGAATTTTTACAAATATTTTAAAATTTTGACCAAAAACCTATTATAATCATATAAGTGTTCGGACATCAAGTTTCATGTTACATCTTTGATTTTGGTATCAAATTGTGCGCATTCTAAAGGCGCTTATTTTGATACTATCCCGAGGTCGATTGGATAAAATATGAATTTTATACAAATATTTTTGTAGTGGACCAAGTCCGGTCCAAAGTTTGGATTCAAGAGAAAAAAAATGGACGCGAGGCAGGTCCAAAGTGACCGATAGTGTTAATGAATGGGTCTTTGGAGTTGACCACTAGATGGATAGACTTTGTTTAAGGACGGGTTGGGGTGTGTACACATTGCCCCCGTGCACTCTGGTTGTGGTCTAGGAGTTCACCTCCAATGCATCTCTTCAGATGCATAAGATTTTTCTCATAATACGTAACATTAATGTGATTTCTTTGTATTATTATTATTTATTATATTATTATATATATACTACATAGGCCACATAACTAACTCATTTACATAGTTACCTTTGTTACATTCACCATTCACAAAGTTAACACTGCGAACCAATGATCACTGCATGTTAGTGTGTGAGTTCATTGCCAGGCTGAGGAGGAGACCAGACCAGGGAGTAGGTTGAAGGGACTAAACCTAAGAGGAGGAGATAGCAAGAGGCTTTCTGCAAGAGTTCCATATGGAAAAACATTAGGGGGAAAATACAAAATAAAATGATGGAATATGTAGCAAAGAAATTACACACGAAAATGCTCATTCCATTCAAGAAGGAAATTAAGGTGGTGTTGAAAAAGTGTGATTTAGTGGACAGTTCAGATACAGAGAACTGAGTTAGGCAGGCATAGAAAAAATAGAGAAAAGGGCAGCATGGCAGAGCTAAGAACTAGAAAGCATTACAATTTTCACATAAAATTAAGATGATCAATGTGAGAATTGTCAAACACAAGTGACTGTTCAGTCAAAAAGGAGAACAATTGGTTAAAAATCATGTGATGAAGATGGGGGATCTTAATGGGAAATTATAGATACATGAGGAACTAAAAGTGGTTCGTTAAGCTCTCTTGGAACCTGAGTGAAGACATGCAACCCCTTTTAGAAAGAGGACAGACAGATACAGTATATAGAAAAGCATCACTAGTATGCATTTCTTGCAGATTACTGGAGAAAGTAATCAGGAAGAGAATGGTAGAGCACCTGGCAAGAATGAATTTTTGAACAGAAAGAGAACATGGATTTCGAGTGGGGAAGTAGAGCCAAATACATTGGTTTGAGTACTAACAATCACTAAACAAACAAGAGAAAGAACGAGTGTAGAGGGTATATGATAATTACATTCAAAATAATGTGGAACAGGGAGAAACACTTGAAGTTACCTGATGGTTTGTGCTAGGAGTAGGAATACATGATAGGTTGTATGCATCTCTGCGAGCATAGCAATGCCTGTGACATTATATGGACCTGTACTAAGGTTGTACCATACTACGCTAGTTATGCATATGGAAGGTTGTATGGTACTGTGCAGGGAGTGCCTGTGAGAGGTTGTATGGTACTGTGCAGGGAGTGCCTGTGAGAGGTTGTATGGTACTGTGCAGAGAGTGCCTCTGATAGGTTGTATGGTACTGTGCAGGGAGTGCCTGTGATAGGTTGTATGGTGCTGTGCAGGGGGTGCCTGTGATAGGTTGTATGGTACTGTGCAGGGAGTACCTGTGATAGGTTGTATGGTACTGTGCAGGGGGTGCCTGTGATAGGTTGTATGGTACTGTGCAGGGAGTGCCTGTGATGGGTTGCATGGTACTGTGCAGGGAGTGCCTATGATGGGTTGCATGGTACTGTGCAGAGAGTGCCTGTGATAGGTTGTATGGTACTGTGCAGGGAGTGCCTGTGATAGGTTGTATGGTACTGTGCAGGGGGTGCCTGTGATAGGTTGTATGGTACTGTGCAGAGAGTGCCTGTGATAGGTTGTATGGTACTGTGCAGGGGGTGCCTGTGATAGGTTGTATGGTACTGTGCAGGGAGTGCCTGTGATAGGTTGTATGGTACTGTGCAGGGAGTGCCTCTGATAGGTTGTATGGTACTGTGCAGGGAGTGCCTCTGAGAGGTTGTATGGTGCTGTGCAGGGAGTGCCTGTGAGAGGTTGTATGGTACTGTGCAGGGAGTGCCTCTGATAGGTTATATGGTACTGTGCAGGGGGTGCCTGTGATAGGTTGTATGGTACTGTGCAGAGAGGGCCTGTGATAGGTTGTATGGTGCTGTGCAGGGGGTGCCTGTGATAGGTTGTATGGTACTGTGCAGAGAGTGCCTGTGATAGGTTGTATGGTACTGTGCAGAGTGCCTGTGATAGGTTGTATGGTACTGTGCAGGGAGTACCTGTGATAGGTTGTATGGTACTGTGCAGGGAGTACCTGTGATAGGTTGTATGGTACTGTGCAGGGAGTGCCTGTGATGGGTTGCATGGTACTGTGCAGGGAGTGCCTATGATGGGTTGCATGGTACTGTGCAGAGAGTGCCTGTGATAGGTTGTATGGTACTGTGCAGGGAGTGCCTGTGATAGGTTGTATGGTACTGTGCAGGGAGTGTCTACGATAGGTTGCATGGCACAGTGCAGGGAGTGTCTACAATAGATTGCATGGCACTGTGCGGCAAGTGCCTATGATAGGTTGTATGGTACTGTGCAGTGAGTGCCTACGATGGGTTGCATGGTACTGTGCAGGGGGTGCCTATGATGGGTTGCATGGTACTGTGTATGGAGTACCTATGATGGGTTGCAAGGTACTGTGCAGTGTGCCTATGATGGGCTGCATGGTACTGTGTAGTGTGCCTATGATGGGCTGCATGGTACTGTGCAGGGGGTGCCTATGATGGGGTGTATGGTACTGTGCAGGGGGTGCCTATGATGGGTTCCATGGTACTGTGCAGGGGATGCCTATGATGGGTTGCTTGGTACTGTGCAGGGAGTGCCTATGATGGGCTGCATGGTACTGTGCAGGGGGTGCCTATGATGGGTTGCATGGTACTGTGCAGGGGGTGCCTATGATGGGCTGCATGGTACTGTGCAGGGAGTGCCTATGATGGGGTGCATGGTACTGTGCAGGGGGTGCCTATGATGGGTTGCATGGTACTGTGCAGGGAGTGCCTATGATGGGCTGTGTGGTACTGTGCAGGGGGTGCCTATGATGGGTTGCATGGTACTGTGCAGGGGGTGCCTATGATGGGCTGTGTGGTACTGTGCAGGGGGTGCCTATGATGGGTTGCATGGTACTGTGCAGGGGGTGCCTATGATGGGTTGCATGGTACTGTGCAGGGGGTGCCTATGATGGGTTGCATGGTACTGTGCAGGGGGTGCCTATGATGGGCTGTGTGGTACTGTGCAGGGGGTGCCTATGATGGGTTGCATGGTACTGTGCAGGGGGTGCCTATGATGGGTTGCATGGTACTGTGCAGGGAGTGCCTATGATGGGCTGTGTGGTACTGTGCAGGGGGTGCCTATGATGGGTTGCATGGTACTGTGCAGGGGGTGCCTATGATGGGCTGTGTGGTACTGTGCAGGGGGTGCCTATGATGGGTTGCATGGTACTGTGCAGGGGGTGCCTATGATGGGTTGCATGGTACTGTGCAGGGGGTGCCTATGATGGGTTGCATGGTACTGTGCAGGGGGTGCCTATGATGGGTTGCATGGTACTGTGCAGGGAGTGCCTATGATGGGTTGCATGGTACTGTGCAGGGGGTGCCTATGATGGGCTGTATGGTACTGTGCAGGGGGTGCCTATGATGGGTTGCATGGTACTGTGCAGGGGGTGCCTATGATGGGTTCCATGGTACTGTGCAGGGGGTGCCTATGATGGGCTGTATGGTACTGTGCAGGGGGTGCCTATGATGGGCTGTATGGTACTGTGCAGGGGGTGCCTATGATGGGTTGTGTGGTACTGTGCAGGGGGTGCCTATGATGGATTGCATGGTACTGTGCAGGGGGTGCCTATGATGGGCTGTATGGTACTGTGCAGGGGGTGCCTATGATGGGTTGTGTGGTACTGTGCAGGGGTGCCTATGATGGGTTGCATGGTACTGTGCAGGGGGTGTCTATGATGGGTTGCATGGTACTGTGCAGGGGGTGCCTAAGTTGGGCTGCATGGTACTGTGCAGGGGGTGCCTATGATGGGTTGCATGGTACTGTGCAGGGAGTGCCTATGATGGGCTGCATGGTACTGTGCAGGGGGTGCCTATGATGGGTTGCATGGTACTGTGCAGGGAGTGCCTATGATGGGCTGCATGGTACTGTGCAGGGGGTGCCTATGATGGGTTGCATGGTACTGTGCAGGGAGTGCCTATGATGGGCTGCATGGTACTGTGTAGGTAGATCGAGTCGGTCCTAGCGAGTGGGGAGGGGAAGCACACGTGAGCACGAGCTCTGTGAAAAACAATATATATCTCGGGATATTTCAGTGATACAGGAACTAAACACAGTCAGATAACTCATAAAGTGCGTCTCAACTTATTAAACAATATACCATAGTGATTGACATCCGACTTCTGTGCTTTAAGGAAATAACAAGTGAATTTTGTTGAGTCCACCTCGTGGTGCCAGAACCCACCCCATAGGCCCACATCCTGTGTGGCCGCCGTGTGTGTGTGTGTGTGTGCTTACTAGCAAATTGGTTTCCAACAAGTGTAATAGGGGAATGTGGATCGAGAATTAGTAACAGAGAAAGTGAATACTATTGCAAGTCGGGAATAAATCAGAAAATCCCTTATTGTAATACAAGCGAATTAATATATCAATGTTATAACCCAAGTAACTGGCAACTGAGGGCCTCCAGCCGCGGCTGGGACAACAAGTGTCAACGGTACAGCCTCTGGGACCCTCCCTCACCCTCGACCGTGTGATAAGTACTGACCATACTGTAGAAATAACATATATGCTACTACAAATATACGGTATACATATAATATTATAAATATATAGATATATACAACAAAACAAGGCAAAATGGGAGTAAATAAACAAATTTGTGGCCACTGTAACATCCCCTTAAAGTCGAAGGCAACGGGAATTGAATGTTATATCTGTAAGAATAGATTCCATTCGGCTTGTACAGGCGTGAGTAACACTGCGGCACTGAGAGCTGGCCACTTGCTCTGGGTGTGTAAACATGACCAGCCAGTTTGGAATATCCTAAAAAACCTTCTAGATAACATGACACATGATCGGAAAACATCATTCATTGGAAGCCTACCAGCCATCCAGAAGGAATGGGAGAGGAACAACAATTGTAATATACCAGGGGCGGAGGCTATAGTCAGGGATGAAACTGAGGCTGAAACTCAAGAAGTTGTAAACTCTGACTCAGTAGGCCCGGATGTGGATGACAGTAAACTAGAAAGTGTAACAGACAGCACTGACAGCTCGGTAGGTACAGACACTACAACGGTTCCCGATAGAGCGAGTCAGAACAGAAGGACAGACTTATGCAAATTTTATGCAAAGGGCATATGCAGACATAGATATGCTGGTAATAAGAAAGGATTAGAATGCAGTTATCAACATCCAAAAATGTTTAAATATGCTTAGGAAAGGTGAGTGTCGATTTGGATCAATATGTAGGCTTTTCCATCCTGAGATGTGCAAACCTCATGGGAGGACAGAAAATGCTATGACCTCAGCTGCCATACTTTCACGTGAAAGGCCGGA
>WNGS01092210.1:5497142-5567232 GCA_020271785.1 Procambarus virginalis
CTGCTTCAGGAGAATCAACAGAAACTTAGGAAGGACAGGAGAGAGTCAGTTTCAGGGTGATGTACTCGATCGTAGATGGAATTAATTACAAGCAAGGCAAGTGAACTAAGGAAAAGAGCACAAGAAGTGAACCCAGATGTAATCGGACTCAAAGAAACAAAACTCTCAGGAATCATAATGAATGCAGTGTTTCCCCAGGACTACACTATAATAAGGAAAGAGGGAAGGTAGGGGAGGAGGCGGAGTGGCCCTACTAATGAGAAAGGAATGGAGTTTCAAGGAGAAGGCTATCCCTGGCTGTGAGGGATTCAGAGACTACATAACAGGTACCATGACAATGGGAGGACCAAGAATAGTAGTAGCAGTGATATATAACCCTCCACCAAACAGAAGACCCAGGCAAGAGTATGAATACAACAATATGGCAGTTAACACTATAATTGAGAGGGCAGCCTCTGCTGCCTGTAGATATAGATCTCATCTGCTCATCATGAGGGACTTAATCATGTAAGGATAGACTGGGAGAACAAGGAACCGCATGGAGGTGAGGATACATGGAGCTAAACTATTGGAGGTAGCGACAAGAAACTTCTTAAGCCAACATGTCAGGGAACCCACAAGAATGAGAGGAATGATGAACCAGCAAGACTTGACCTAGTCTTCACTCTGAATGACATAAGGGATATCGGTTTTGAGGCCCCGTTAGGAATGAGCGATCACAGTGTACTGACATTTTGAGTATCTGGTTGAAGTAGGGTTAAAGAACTCGAGGAAGGGAACTGAAAACAAAAGGCTGGCATTCTGAAAGGGAAACTATGAGAAGATAAGGAAATTCCTAACAGATATAACATGGGAAACAGCTCAGGGGAAAGACGGCCCAAGACATTATGGACTACATCACGCAGAAGTGTAAGGAGGCAGCAAACAAGTTTGTCCCGGTCCAGAAGGGAAACAACGAAATGCAGATTAGAAACCCATGATTTAATCATGGGTTTTTGTGTGTGTGTGTGTGTGTGTTTTCACCTAGTTTTCACCTAGTTGTTCTTGTGGGGGTTGAACTCTGCTCTTTCGGTCCACCTCTCAACTGTCAATCAATAACTAACTACTAAGTAACTACAGTAATTCACCCCCCCCTCCCCCCAACACACAAACGCCCAGGAAGCAGCTCCGTAGCAGCTGTCTAACTTCCAGGTACCTATTTACTGCTAGGTAACAGGGGCATCAGGGTGAAAGAAATTTTGCTCATTTGTTTCTGCCTGGTCCGAGAATCAAACCCGGGCCACAGAATTAAGAGTCCTGCATGCTGTCTGCATAGCTGCCAGACCCCAACTGGTTGCTGTGTGAGTGGGAGGGGGGGTAGGGGGACAGTGGTGTGAGTCAGTATGGCAGGTGGACAGGTGTGTGGGTGGCAGGTGGAAAGGTGTATCCGTGTGTGGCAGGTGGACAGGGGTAAGTCTGTGTGTGGCAGGTGGACAGTGGTGTGTGTCCGTATGTGGTAGGTGGACAATGGTGTGTGTCTGTGGGTGGCAGGTGGACAGGTGTATCCGTGTGTGGCAGGTGAACAAGGGTGAGTCCGTGTGTGGCAGGTGGACAGGTGTATCCGTGTGTGGCAGGTGAACAGGGGTGAGTCCGTGTGTGGCAGGTGGACAGGTGTGTGTCCCATGTGTGGCAGGTGAACAGGGGTGTGTCCGTGTGTGGCAGGTGGACAGGTGTGTCCGTGTGTGGCAGGTGAACAGGGGTGTGTCCGTGTGTGGCAGGTGGACAGGTGTGACAGGTGAACAGGGTGTGTGCCGTGTGTGGCAGGTGGACAATGGTGTGTGCCCGTGTGTGGCAGGTGGACAATGGTGTGTGCCCATGTGTGGCAGGTGGACAATGGTGTGTGCCCATGTGTGGCAGGTGGACAATGGTGTGTGCCCATGTGTGGCAGGTGGACAATGGTGTGTGCCCATGTGTGGCAGGTGGACAATGGTGTGTGCCCATGTGTGGCAGGTGGACAATGGTGTGTGCCCATGTGTGGCAGGTGGACAATGGTGTGTGCCCATGTGTGGCAGGTGGACAATGGTGTGTGCCCATGTGTGGCAGGTGGACAATGGTGTGTGCACATGTGTGGCAGGTGGACAATGGTGTGTGCCCATGTGTGGCAGGTGGACAATGGTGTGTGCCCATGTGTGGCAGGTGGACAATGGTGTGTGCCCATGTGTGGCAGGTGGACAATGGTGTGTGCCTGTGTGTAGCAGGTGGACAATGGTGTGTGCCATGTGTGTGGCAGGTGGACAATGGTGTGTGCCCATGTGTGGCAGGTGGACAATGTGTGTGTCCGTGTGTGGCAGGTGGACAATGGTGTGTGCCCATGTGTGGCAGGTGGACAATGGTGTGTGTCTGTGTGTGGCAGGTGGACAATGGTGTGTGCCCATGTGTGGCAGGTGGACAATGGTGTGTGCCCATGTGTGGCAGGTGGACAATGGTGTGTGCCCATGTGTGGCAGGTGGACAATGGTGTGTGCCCATGTGTGGCAGGTGGACAATGGTGTGTGCACATGTGTGGCAGGTGGACAATGGTGTGTGTACATGTGTGGCAGGTGGACAATGGTGTGTGCACATGTGTGGCAGGTGGACAATGGTGTGTGCCCATGTGTGGCAGGTGGACAATGGTGTGTGCACATGTGTGGCAGGTGGACAATGGTGTGTGCACATGTGTGGCAGGTGGACAATGGTGTGTGCACATGTGTGGCAGGTGGACAATGGTGTGTGCACATGTGTGGCAGGTGGACAATGGTGTGTGCACATGTGTGGCAGGTGAACAATGGTGTGTGCCCATGTGTGGCAGGTGGACAATGGTTTGCCTGCCCATGTGTGGCAGGTAAACAATGGTGTGTGCACATGTGTGGCAGGTGGACAATGGTTTACCTGCCCATGTGTGGCAGGTAAACAATGGTGTGTGCACATGTGTGGCAGGTGGACAATGGTTTACTTGCCCATGTGTGGCAGGTAAACAATGGTGTGTGCACATGTGTGGCAGGTGGACAATGGTGTGTGCACATGTGTGGCAGGTGGACAGGCATGTGTCTGTGTTCGGTGTTACCACTATGCACTTGAACTGTGCTCGTGAGATTGAACCAGTGAAGAGCAGCGGTGCCATAGGCACAATCAGAGAGCACTGTATAAACATCAGAAGTCCGCGGTTGTTCAACATCCTCCCAGCGACTATAAGACATATTGCCGAAACAACCGTGGACATCTTCAAGAAAAAACTGGACTGTTTTCTAAGAGAAGTTCCGGATCAACCGGGCTGTGGTGGGTATGTGGCCCTGCGGGCCAAGCAACAGCCTGGTGGACCAAACTCTCACAAGTCGAGCCTGGCCTCGGGCTGGGCTTGGGGAGTAAAGAACTCCAAATAGAACCTCATCAAGCAGGTATCGTGTACTCGTCACCATTGGTTATATTTCACATATCAAATATATCTAGGGGGTTAATAATTAAAACCACGGCATTAAAATAAGTACTGTACACCAGTTTACTCTTGTGATAGGGGACAAAAAAAAATTGACCATAATATCACTNCCTAACTCTGTGTGATAAGGGACAAGGCAGTGTGTGTGTGTGGTAGATGGACAGGGTCATGTAGGGTAGAGGTGTGGGGGAGGGGTGTCTATATGTCACAGGTTGGCAGATGAATGGTTGGGGGACCAGTGGGAGTCCATGCATGGAGGTTACTCATTAAGCACTATATCAAAGTGTAATATTATTTAAATGTCGAATTATTGTTGCTCTTGGATGTTATACACACTTGGCAGTGTGGTACGTAATCAGCAGGTATAATGTGTGGCAGGTAGGCAGAGGGTGTGTGTGTTAATGTGTGGTCGATAGGCAGAGGTGTGTGGCAATGTGTGGCAGGTAGGCAGAGGTGTGTGTGTTAATGTGGCAGGTAGGCAGTGTGTGTGTGTGTGTGTTAACCCTTCCACTGCTCAGGGGTCCTGAGGACATTTACACCCCTGTGTGCAAGAAAAAAAAATCTTAAAAATTATTTGGTCTTCTTAAAATGTTAATTTGTGTTCCCTGAGCACGGGAAAAAAAAATCGTAGGTGACATATTTTGGGCGCAATTGACCAAGGAAGTCTGGCAAAAAGTGGGCTTTGACAGAGCGGTCGTCAGAGCCGGTCAGCGTCACCCGTGTTGACAGGTGGGAGTTGCCACAAAGATATTATCACTTAATTATTTCTATGTCTCTGATTGATTTTTTTTTTAGTTTTTTTTGCAGTAATATTATTCAATAGTGTGTATTGTAATATATTTATATAATAAAAGTGGTGAATAATCGCTATACTCAAAAGTATGGTGTGCATATTAGTGATTCAATTATTATGTTCATAAAACAATAAACAAATAGTTTTGCAGTTATTACACTCTATACACACGTTATATATAAGTATCTGCATGTTTTGTTCACCATAACGAACCACTAGGTTGGTATTGAGAGTCGAAAAGCAGCGAGGAGTGACCGCCACTCGCTGCCACTCCCTCAACAATGCCTCACTCGCCCACTTTTTCCTCCCACAATCCTGTTTTATGTTTTATTCAAAATATACAGACGTTATATAAGAATCAACATGTTTTGTTCACCACAACTGTACAACTAAGCTGATATAGTTAGTTCAGGCACGAAGAGTTGTCGCTACACACACACACAGTCAGCTGGCGGCTCCCTCACTTATTCAAGATCACATGCACTAAACTTTCTCCCCAACAATACCATTTGTGATGTTATTACACTATATACAGACGTTATATATAAGTATGTATATATTTTGTTCACCACAACTGTACAGCCAAGCTGATATAGTTAGTTCAGGCACTGAAAGTCGTCGCTATACACACAGTCAGCTGGCGGCTCCCTCACTCATTCAAGGTCACACGCACTAAACTTTCTCCCCCAACAATACTGTTTACAGTGTTATTACCCTATATACACATATTATATATAAGTATCTACATGTTGTATGCACCATAACTGTACATCTAAGCTTGTAGAGTGCCCAAAGAGCATAGTGGCCACCCTCTAAACAGCTAGACAAATCATGCAGACGATGTCACCTCCGTCACCCAAATGGCTCCTCCCAGCATAATCCTTTTGCTGTTATTACACTAATACACACTTTATATATAAGTATCTACATTTGTGTTCACCATAGAGAACCACTGAGCTGGTATGGTGAATGCAGACAATAACAGGAGGCCACACAGTCAGTCAACGATGTTATCTCCCTCCATCTCTCAGCATCACTTGTCCCACAGCGCTAATTATTACAACAATCCTGCTATTATCACAACCCTGGTTATTTATATCAGTCAGGGGTCATCTGTAATATTGTCATCGCTAAATAATAGCAATTATATATTTATTTTGACATTTTTCGGCGATGCTGTGGTCACAAGCTGAACAGCAATGCTGTTCGCTCATGTTGTGTGTGCCAGCCTTGGTTGCTCCAACAGTACTGTGCCTCACACCTGAGAATATTGCCCACGATTAAAAAAAAAAATGGCGTCTGTTTACAAGAGCCCTGAGGAAGCTAATGTGAACCCCGTGTAGCCGCGGGCCATTTGAATCGGGCCTGGCACCCTATGGCGTATGTGTACGCCATGCGCACCGTGGGATGTGTTACTCTTGGCGTATGTATACGCCATGCGCAGTTAAGGTTAATGTGTGGCAGGTAGGCAGAGGTGTATGTGTTAATGTGTGGCAGATAGGCAGTGTGTGTGTGTTAATGTGTGGCAGGTAGGCAGTGTGTGTGTGTGTTAATGTGTGGCAGGTAGGCAGTGTGTGTGTGTTAATGTGTGGCAGGTAGGCAGTGTGTGTGTGTTAATGTGTGGCAGGTAGGCAGTGTGTGTGTTAATGTGTGGCAGGTAGGCAGTGTGTGTGTGTTAATGTGTGGCAGATAGGCAGTGTGTGTGTGTTAATGTGTGGCAGGTAGGCAGTGTGTGTGTGTTAATGTGTGGCAGGTAGGCAGTGTGTGTGTGTTAATGTGTGGCAGGTAGGCAGTGTGTGTGTGTTAATGTGTGGCAGGTAGGCAGTGTGTGTGTGTTAATGTGTGGCAGGTAGGCAGTGTGTGTGTTAATGTGTGGCAGATAGGCAGTGTGTGTGTGTTAATGTGTGGCAGGTAGGCAGAGGTGTGTGTGTTACTGTGTGGCAGGTAGGCAGTGTGTGTGTGTGTTACTGTGTGGCAGGTAGGCAGAGGTGTGTGTGTTACTGTGTGGCAGGTAGGCAGGGGTGTGTTCATGTGTGGCAGGTAGGCAGGGGTGTGTTCATGTGTGGCAGGTAGGCAGGGGTGTGTTCATGTGTGGCAGGTAGGCAGGGGTGTGTCCATATGTGGCAGGTAGGCAGGAGTGTGTTCATGTGTGGCAGGTAGGCAGGGGTGTGTTCATGTGTGGCAGGTAGGCAGGGTGTGTTCATGTGTGGCAGGTAGGCAGGAGTGTGTTCATGTGTGGCAGGTAGGCAGGGGTGTGTTCATGTGTGGCAGGTAGGCAGGTGTGTGTCCATATGTGGCAGGTAGGCAGGAGTGTGTTCATGTGTGGCAGGTAGGCAGGGTGTGTTCATGTGTGGCAGGTAGGCAGGAGTGTGTTCATGTGTGGCAGGTAGGCAGGGGTGTGTTCATGTGTGGCAGGTAGGCAGGAGTGTGTTCATGTGTGGCAGGTAGGCAGGGGTGTTCATGTGTGGCAGGTAGGCAGGAGTGTGTTCATGTGTGGCAGGTAGGCAGGAGTGTGTTCATGTGTGGCAGGTAGGCAGGAGTGTGTTCATGTGTGGCAGGTAGGCAGGAGTGTGTTCATGTGTGGCAGGTAGGCAGGTGTGTGTTCATGTGTGGCAGGTAGGCAGGGTGTGTTCATGTGTGGCAGGTAGGCAGGAGTGTGTTCATGTGTGGCAGGTAGGCAGGAGTGTGTTCATGTGTGGCAGGTAGGCAGGAGTGTGTTCATGTGTGGCAGGTAGGCAGGAGTGTTCATGTGTGGCAGGTAGGCAGGGGTGTGTTCATGTGTGGCAGGTAGGCAGGGGTGTGTTCATGTGTGGCAGGTAGGCAGGAGTGTTTATGTGTGGCAGGTAGGCAGGAGTGTGTTCATGTGTGGCAGGTAGGCAGGAGTGTGTTCATGTGTGGCAGGTAGGCAGGTGTGTGTTCATGTGTGGCAGGTAGGCAGGAGTGTGTTCATGTGTGGCAGGTAGGCAGGAGTGTGTTCATGTGTGGCAGGTAGGCAGGAGTGTGTTCATGTGTGGCAGGTAGGCAGGTGTGTGTTCATGTGTGGCAGGTAGGCAGGAGTGTGTTCATGTGTGGCAGGTAGGCAGGAGTGTTCATGTGTGGCAGGTAGGCAGGGGTGTGTTCATGTGTGGCAGGTAGGCAGGGGTGTTCATGTGTGGCAGGTAGGCAGGAGTGTGTTCATGTGTGGCAGGTAGGCAGGAGTGTGTTCATGTGTGGCAGGTAGGCAGGAGTGTTCATGTGTGGCAGGTAGGCAGGGTGTGTTCATGTGTGGCAGGTAGGCAGGAGTGTTCATGTGTGGCAGGTAGGCAGGGGTGTGTTCATGTGTGGCAGGTAGGCAGGGGTGTGTTCATGTGTGGCAGGTAGGCAGGAGTGTTCATGTGTGGCAGGTAGGCAGGAGTGTGTTCATGTGTGGCAGGTAGGCAGGAGTGTTCATGTGTGGCAGGTAGGCAGGGTGTGTTCATGTGTGGCAGGTAGGCAGGAGTGTGTTCATGTGTGGCAGGTAGGCAGGAGTGTGTTCATGTGTGGCAGGTAGGCAAGGGTGTGTTTATATTTTGGCAGGTAGGCAGGGAGCGTGTTCATTTGTGGCAGGCTTTTCAGATGTGATAGGAAACACCGGCTACAGGGTGGGGTTAGCCTCTACATCAAAGACACACTCATCTGTACTGAGCTGCTAAACACCTCAAATGATATGGTGGAAGTGCTGATAATCAAAATAGAGATCCTAAATGTAGTTATTGTCGTTGTATATAAATCACCGGAGGCAAACCCTCAACAGTTTAAAGACCAACTAATGAAAATAGAACACTGCTGGAAAAACCTCACAAATCCAGCTCTGAACATCATCCTGCTTGGGGACTTCAATCTACGGCACCTGAAATGGAAGCACCTGGCTAATACAGTAATATCAGAAAGAATGCCAGGAAGTAGCCTAAATGAACAGGCACACGTAAATGACCTGCTACGGATGTGCGACAGGTTTGCCTTAAGCCAGCAAATAGTAGAACCAACTAGGAAGGAGAACACACTGGACCTCATTTTCACTAATAATGATGAATTGATCAGGAACATAATGATTACAAAGGCCTGTTACTCAGATCACAACTTAATTGAAGTTCTGACAAGCATGGGGAATAGACCTTGAAAACCAGTCCAGATTCCCGGTGGAGGAAATTTCAGCAGATTCAACTTCAATAATAAACAGATAAACTGGGAGCAAATAAACCAGGATTTCACAGAAATAAACTGGGAAGAACAGCTAGAAAATGCAAACCTGAACCAGTGCCTGGAAAAAATAAGCTCAGTAGCACTAGAAATATGTTCAAACTGCATACCCCTAAGAAAAAAGAGGAAGAGATGCAGATTGGAACGGGAACGTCGTTCCCTCTATAGGCAAAGAAAACGAATCGCTGAACAACTTGAGTTGCACCCTATCTCAAGAACGGCAAAGAAGGTTAGTTAGAGAAATAGAAACAATTGAACTCAAGCTACAAGAATCATACAAAACCCAGGAGAGGCAAAGAGAGCAAAAGGCTATCAGTGAATTAGAGAGAAATCCAAAATATTTTTTCTCCTGTGCAAAATCAAGATAAAAAACCACATCTAGTATCAGGCCCCTGCGAAAGGGAGATGGAACTTTCATCGATGACAACAAAGAAATGAGCGAGTTACTGAGGAAGCAATACGACTCTGTTTTCAGTGAGCCACTAAACACACTAAAGATTGATAACCCAAATGAATTTTTCATGATTATGATACCAACATTAAATCATATATCAAACGTCACCCTATCCTCACTGGATTTTGAAGAAGCCATATTTGAAGGATTCTTGGAACTCCATATTCATCAAGAACTCTAAAAAACCACTATCGCAGGCCTTTCACATTCTGTGAAGACAAAGCCTAGATACTGGTGTTATCCCAGACATACTAAAAACAGCAGAGATAGCACCACTCCATAAAGGAGGAGGAGTCCAAGCGATGTTAAAAGCTCTGTACCTCAAGGTACAGTCCTTGCACCGCTACTGTTCCTTATTCTCATATCTGATATAGACAAAAATACACGTCACAGCTTCGTGTCATCCTTCGCAGATGACACAAAAATCAGCATGAAAATTACCTCTGCTGAAGACATTGAAAAACTACAAACAGATGTCAACAAAGTTTTCGATTGGGCAGCAGAAAATAATATGATGTTTAACAGTGATAAATTTCAGGTACTCAGGTACGGCAAAAATGAGGATCTGAAACATAATACAGGGTACAAAACACAATCAAATCTTCCCATAGTAGAAAAACAGCATGTCAAGGATTTGGGAATAATGATGTCCGACGATCTAACGTTTAGGGAGCATAACCAAGCAAATATTGCATCAGCCAGAAAAATGATCGGATGGATTACGAGAACTTTCAAATCCAGGGATCCCATCACAATGGTTGTACTCTTCAAGTCACTTGTGTTGTCCCGTCTCGAATACTGCTCAGTACTCGCTTCCCCCTTAAGAGCAGGAGAGATTGCTAAAATAGAGGAAATACAGAGAACATATACGGCACGCATAGATGAGATAAAACACCTAAATTATTGGGATCGTCTCAAAGCTCTCCAAATGTACTCTCTAGAAAGGAGACCAGAGAGATACCAAATAATATACACGTGGAAAATACTGGAGGGCCAGGTCCCAAATCTACACAGTAAAATAACAACGTACTGGAGTGAACGATATGGAAGAAAATGCAAGATTGAACCAGTGAAGAGCAGAGGTGCCATAGGCACAATCAGAGAGCACTGTATAAACATCAGAGGTCCGCGGTTGTTCAACGTCCTCTCAGCGACTATAAGAAATATTGCCGGAACAACCATGGACATCTTCAAGAGAAAACTGGACTGTTTCCTAAGAGAAGTCCTGGATCAGCCGGGCTGTGGTGGGTATGTGGCTCTGCGGGCCGCTCCAAGCAACAGCCTGGTGGATCAAACTCTCACAAGTCGAGCCTGGCCTCGGGCCGGGCTTGGGGAGTAGAAGAACTCCCAGAACCCCATCAACCAGGTATCAACCAACCAGGAGGAAATAAGGTAGAGGCAAAAAATTACAGACCGATAGCACTAACATCGCACATCATAAAATTGTTTAAGTGCGTTAAGAAGTAAGATCACAAAATACATGGAATCACAGCATCTCCATAACCCCGGACAATATGGTTTCAGAACTGGGCGCTCTTGCCTGTCGCAGTTGCTGGACCACTATGATATGGCATTAGATGCTATGGAAGACAAACAAAACGCTGATGTAATTTACACAGATTTCGCAAAAGCCTTTGATAAATGTGACCATGGTGTTATTGCACATAAAATGCGTTCAAAAGGAATTACCGAAAAAATAGGCAGATGGATCTACAATTTCCTGACTAACAAAACCCAATGTGTAATAGTCAACAAAATAGAATCCAGCCCATCAACCGTAAAGAGCTCAGTCTCCCAGGGTACTGTGCTTGCTCCAGTACTTTTTCTCATCCTCATATCGGACATAGACAAGAACACAACCTATAGCACTGTATCATCCTTTGCAGATGACACTAGGATTTTCATGAGAGTAGGCAACATAGAGGACATGGCAAACCTCCAATCAGATGTAGATCAGGTCTTTCTATGGGGTATAGAAAATAATATGGTGTTTAACGAAGATAAGTTCTAGCTCATGCGCTACGGAAGAAAATGAAAATATAAAAACAGAAACCACGTACAAAACTCGGGCAAATCATAACAGAATGAAAAGGCAATGTAAAGGATCTGGGTGTACTCATGTTGGAAGACCTTACCTTTAAAGAACACAATAAAGTAGCCGTCACAACTGCAAGAAAAATGACAGGTTGGATAACAAGAACTTTTCACACTAGAAATGCTGTATCGATGATGATACTTTTCAAAATGATTGCGCTTTCTAGAGTTGAGTACTGCTGCACAATGACAGCCCCTTTCAAAGCTGGAGAAATTGCTGACCTGGAGAGCATGCAGAGATTCTTTACTGTTAGAATCCACTCAGTAAAACTTCTAAACTATTGGGACCGACTAAAGATCTGTATTCCCTTGAGTGCAGGTGGGAGAGATACATAATAATCTATATGTGGAAAATAATTGGGGGGCTGGTCCCAAACCTGCACACAGAAAAACATCACATGAGACCAGAAGGCATGGCAGGATGTGCAGAATACATCCAACATCCATCATACATCCGTTGAAAAGCAGAGGTGCAACAGGTACTTCTATCAACATCAGAGGCCCGAGACTGTTCAACACGCTTCCACTACACATAAGGGGCATAACTGGCAGACCCCTCACAGTGTTCAAAAGAGAACTTGACATACACTTCCAAAGGATACCTGATCAACAAGGCTGTGATTCATACGTCAGGCTGCGAGCAGCTGCGTCCAACAGTCTGGTTGATCAGTCCAGCAACCAGGAGGCCTGGTTGACGACCGGGCCGCGAGGACGCTAAGCCCCGGAAGCACCTCATGGTAACTAAGGTAGGCAAGAGGTGTGTGTGCATGTGTGGCAGTTAGGCAGGGGTGTGTGGGAGGTAGGCAGGTGTGTGTCCGTGTGTGGGAGGTAGGCAGGTGTGTGTCCGTGTGTGGCAGGTAGGCAGGGATCCTTGGTTATCTTGAGGTTGTCTTGAGATGATTTCAGGGCTTAGTGTCCCTGTGGCCCGGACCTCGACCAGGCCTCCTTTTTGTTACACATCCCCAGGAAGCAGCCCGTAGCAGCTGTCCAACTCCCATGTACCTATTTACTGTTAGGTGAACAGGTGCATCAGGGTGAAATAAAATCAATCCATTTGTTTCCGCCTGCACTGTGGACTGAACCCAGAATCTTAGGACTACGAATCAAACGCGCTGTCCACTCAGCTGTCAGGTCCCTTCGACCTGTGTGTGGCAGGTACTTAGGGATGTATCTGTGTGGCAGGTACTTAGGGATGTATCTATGTGGCAGGTATTTGGGGGATGTATCTGTGTGGCAGTTACTTAGGGATGTATCTATGTGGCAGGTATTTGGGGATGTATCTGTGTGGCAGGTACTTAGGGATGTATCTATGTGTGGCAGGTACTTAGGGATGTATCTGTGTGGCAGGTACTTAGGGATGTATCTGTGTGGCAGGTACTTAGGGATGTATCTATGTGTGGCAGGTACTTAGGGATGTATCTGTGTGGCAGGTACTTAGGGATGTATCTGTTTGGCAGGTACTTAGGGATGTATCTGTGTGTGGCAGGTACTTAGTAATGTATCTGTGTGGCAGGTACTTAGGGATGTATCTGTTTGGCAGGTACTTAGGGATGTATCTGTGTGGCAGGTAATTGGGGATGTATCTGTGTGTGGCAGGTACTTAGGGATGTATCTGTGTGGCAGGTACTTAGGGATGTATCTGTGTGGCAGGTACTTAGGGATGTATCTGTGTGGCAGGTACTTAGTGATGTATCTGTGTGGCAGGTACTTGGGGATGTATCTGTGTGTGGCAGGTACTTACGGATGTATCTATGTGTGGCATGTATACTTGGGGATGTATCTGTGTGTGGCAGGTACTTGGGGATGTATCTGTGTGTGACAGGTACTTAGGGATGTATCTGTGTGGCAGGTATTTGGGGATGTATCTGTGTGGCAGGTACTTGGGGATGTATCTGTGTGTGGGAGGTACTTGGTAATGTATCTGTGTGGCAGGTACTTAGGGATGTATCTGTGTGGCAGGTACTTAGGGATGTATCTGTGTGGCAGGTACTTAAGGATGTATCTGTGTGGCAGGTACTTAGGGATGTATCTGTGTGGCAGGTACTTAAGGATGTATCTGTGTGGCAGGTACTTAGGGATGTATCTGTGTGGCAGGTACTTAAGGATGTATCTGTGTGGCAGGTACTTAGGGATGTATCTGTGTGGCAGGTACTTAGGGATGTATGTGTGTGGCAGGTACTTAGGGATGTATCTGTGTGGCAGGTACTTAAGGATGTATCTGTGTGGCAGGTACTTAGGGATGTATCTGTGTGGCAGGTACTTAGGGATGTATCTGTGTGGCAGGTACTTAAGGATGTATCTGTGTGGCAGGTACTTAGGGATGTATCTGTGTGGCAGGTACTTAAGGATGTATCTGTGTGGCAGGTACTTAGGGATGTATCTGTGTGGCAGGTACTTAAGGATGTATCTGTGTGGCAGGTACTTAGGGATGTATGTGTGGCAGGTACTTGGGGATGTATCTGTGTGTGGCAGGTACTTAGGGATGAATCTGTTTGGCAGGTACTTCGGGATGTATCTGTTTGGCAGGTACTTTGGGATGTATCTGTTTGGCAGGTACTTAGGGATGTATCTGTTTGTCAGGTACTTAGGGATGTATCTGTTTGGCAGGTACTTTGGGTTGTATCTGTTTGGCAGGTACTTTGGGATGTATCTGTTTGGCAGGTACTTAGGGATATATCTGTGTGGCAGGTACTTGGGAATGTATCTGTGTGCGGCAAGTACTTAGGAATAGTATCGGTGTGTGGCAGATAAGCAGGGGTGTTTCCGTGTGGCACATAAGGAAGGGTGTGTTTATGTGGCAGGTAAACTTGTGTATGTTCATGTGGGACATAGAGGCTTGAGTTACCATGTGTGTCAGGTAGATGGATGTGTGCCAATTTGGCAGGTAGATAGGGGTGTGTTTGTTTGTGCCAGTTAGGTGGAGTATCTGTGTGTAGCAGGTAGGCAGGGGTGTATTTGTGTGACAGGTACGCATAGGTAGGTGTGTGTGTGTGTATTCGCTTAGTTGTGCTTACGGGGGTTGGGCTCTGGCTCTTTGATCCTGCCTCTCAACCATCAATCAACTGGTTTACAGATTCCTGAGCCAACTGGGCTCTATCTACATTTGAAACTGTGTATGGAGTCAACCTCCACCACATCACTGCCTAATGCATTCCACTTGTTAACTGCTCTGACACTGAAAAACTTTTCTAAAACCCCTGTGGCTCATTTGGATACTTGGTCTCCAACTGTCCCCTTGTTCGCGTACCACCCGTGTTAAAAAGTTTATCCATATCCCTGTCAATTCCTCTGAGAATTTTGTAGGTAGTGATTATGTCTCCTCTTACTCTTCTGTCTTCCAGTGTCGTGAGATGCATCTCGCACAGCCTTTCCTCGTAACTCATGCCTCTTAGTTCTGGGACTAGTCTAGTGGCATACCTCTGAACTTTTTCCAGCTTTGTCTTGTGCTTGACAAGGTACGGGCTCCATGCTGGGGCCGCATACTCCAGGATTGGTTTTACATATGCTGTGTACAAGGTTCTGAATGATCCTTACATAGGGTCATGAAGGCAGTTCTGATGTTAGCCAGCCTCGCATATGCCGCAGATTTAACACTTTCGCGCACCACGCCCGCCACCCCTCAACTATGCGTAGTGGGTCCCAGCATTTCACGGGAGCGCGCGTTAATTCTGAAAAGTGTATACTCTCCAACTTTGTCACCTCAATTCTCGTCCGAGATTAAATTTGGTGTCATTGGTTCACAATTAGAATTCTCTACACACTAAATGCATATAAACTCAAAAGCCGGCTATTCCCGCAGTAACAGAGAAAGTGCGAACGAGGAATATTAGCATATAAAATAAAACACCTGGTCACGCTCTACCCGCCAACGTGTTGAAGAACGGGCCACGCGTTAGCCGAGAGTGAGCGCCCAGACGCCTTCCAGCTACACTCCCAATTCCTTGCCCACAAATTTTAGTATTTTTACCGGTTGCTAATCTCAATTTTGGTTACAGTGCTCATTTAGGTATGAAAATGTTCCTAATAGAATGCTTTAGATGGGATGTGCATATAAGGACCAATTGAAGAAAATATTGCCAGTACAATACACGAAAGTATGAACAAAAAAAAATACACAAAATAATACAACTTTTTTTGTACTTACCACTCAGTGTTGTGTGTTGAACATGACATGGGTTGAAANCCAGTTTAAGATGAAAACTAAGTACTATCTAATTAACTCCCTGTAACCTACCTTACCCTTAAATGTCAACCCATGTCTTACTGTTTTTAAACAATGCTGTTTGTTGACCAATTTGTATATTGACTATTTTCTACCATGTCCCCCCCCCCCTTTTTATCTTTTTTTCAACGGATTTTATACTTTAAGCTCAATTACTATTAAGTTTTAGTCAAAGTGCTTTTCCCCCACATCACCTTGCCCGAAACGCTATGCGTACTGATGGCTTTAGGTATTGTATGTACTAGCTGTATCTATAAATCCAATATTATGTTTGTAAATCAACTATGTATGTATGTACTTTCCTGAATAAAATTTACTTTACTATACTTACTTACGCACTCTGCCCATCCTTCTCTCTCTTGTCTGATTTTTGTTGCCTAGTCATAAAGCTTAATTAAACCTGTTAGGCATGATTTGCCATTTCTGAACCCATGCTGATGTTGTGTTACAAAGTTCTTTTGCTCCAGATGTTCCACTAGCTTTTTTCACACAATTTTCTCCGTCATCTTATATGGAATGCAAGTTAAGGATACTAGCCTGTAGTTCAGTGCCTCCTGCCTATCACCCTTCTTGTATGTTGGGACTACATTGGCCGTCTTCCAAATTTTGGCAGTTCACCTGTTTCCAGTGATTTGTTGTATACCATGGAGAGTGGCAGGCACAGAGCTTCTGCTCCTTCCTTTAGAATCCATGGTGAGATTCCATCGGGCCTATAGCCTTTGTCACATCCAAATCTAGCAGATGCTTCCTCACCTCCCCACTGGTAATCACAAACTTCTCTAGTGGTGTCTGGTTTGATGTTCCCTCCCTTATCTCTGGGACTTCTCCTTGCTCGGAGGAGAAGACCTCCTGGAATTTCTTATTGAGTTCCTGGTTTGAAAACATTAGAGACTTCGCCTAAAGTCTGTGCCTGTACTCACACTGAATACAGACAGTTGAGGATAGTGACACAGTAGCTCTGGATAGTGTCAGAGGCTTTGGATAGAAAAAAACACGAATCAAAATAACCTTATCGTAAGGAACCTTGCAAAGGAAGAGGACAAGAATGCTCAAAACGCTTTGCGTAATAGTGGCTTTAGGCATTGTATGTACTAGCTCTATCTATAAATTCATCAATGTTTGTATCACACCTTGTATGTATGTATTTTACCTAAATAAACATTTGAATTTTGAATTTGAATTTTGAATGGTAATAAAATCATTGAGGTAATGATAGAAAAACTGATAAGCAAGGAGGAAGATGTGTCAGGTGTGAGGTTAGGTAAGCTTCAGGTAAGGTACGCTAGTCTAGTACGCATAACCAGTGCAAATTTTGAATACAGGAGGATGTAAATTGCTTAGTTTAAAGAATGTACTTTGGTCGGTTTCGAACCTATTGTTGATGTAACAATATACATAAAAGTTTGTAGCTAGCTCATCACGATTGTAACTTGCTTAGCTAAATGAATTGTGGGGTTCAGTCCCTGAGCCCATTGTGTGCCTGTGTAACCCTTTTCACTACCGCCCACAGGATGGGTATGGGGTGTATAATAAATGAACTAAACCTGGAAGGAGGCTACTGACTAACGTACACAAACTAAAAGATTTAAGAGGGTATAACCAAGTTTACGTCTCCCTAGACCTTGCAGCAAAACAAAAAACGACAAAGTACTAAGAGACAAACTAAAAGAGTTAGATGAGCAAATCCACAAGTGCCGTGACGAGGGTTCGAACCCACGCCCGAGAGGATCCCAGACGCTGCCTTAATCTCGGACGCAGGATCGAACCATCGTCACGGCCCTTGTGGATATGTTCATTTAATGCATCACGCTATTGTGATTTCTGTGTGTAGTAAAAGAATTAGGAAACACAGATGAGCACACAGACTCAACGCTAAAGATAAGGAGAGCCAGGACAGGTGATACTGAGCGCGGTTGGAGGAGAGGATGTCGTCCTTCACCCAGCCAGGCAGCAGTAACCTTATACATCTCTGGAGACAACAAGGTACACAACCAGAGTGACAGTGTACGGAACAATAGGGTGCAGAATGCTGGATCAGTCCCCCAGCTCCCCTGGAACAATGTCAAAAGCTTAAATGGCTTCTGCACAAACTCCAGAAGCCTTGTAAATCAATGTACTATACTGTATACATACGCTGAGGCTGAGAATCTCATCAATAGCATGGGGGAAATAAGACATAATTGAAATGGAATTCCATCTTCCACAATACCAACCACCATTCAGAAAGAACAGAACAACAAGAGCAGAAGGTGTAATGCTGTATGTAAAAGAGGACTTGAATGCAACCATCGTGAGGAATTAAACACAATGGGAGAATGTATATGGCGCAATATACTATCTCAAGCTGGTGACATACTGACAGTGGGAGTATGCTACAAGGCTGACACAGCAGCAGCAGAGGAAGTTACTGATCTCCACAATGTGATCAATGTTTCCTCACAAACCCAAACTCTTATAAATGGGCAACTTTAACCACCAGACACAAGACTGGCAATAGAAAACATAGAAAACGTAGGTGTCCATAGGTGTCCATGGATCGTTACGAATTGCCTATTTCAAATCTGTGGAATATGCACATAATGAATTCCCCAATGGTGAACATTCCAATTCTAAACTATGTGAACAAGAGGTTGTTGTGTTGTTAAAGATTCGCTACCTGGAACAAAAAGTTCCAAGTAGCACGGGCTATGGTGAGCCCGTAGCTGCCATAACAAGAGGTGGGACATACTCTCCAACACTATATCTGTGATTGCCCTGTTATAAGTGACTTCAGACCTAATGGTATGAGGTACTTTGAGCTTTGTAGTTACTTCATATACTCACGAATATTGGAAGATATTCTTGAGCTCTTCCCAGATTTGCTAGTGGAGGCTAATAGATCAGCCCTGCATTTTATGTTCTCTCCTGATATTTTAGAGTTGTTTTTTTTATTGAGGCAGGTATTTTCTCCCTTGATTCCATGTATGACTAACCATCCTGTGAGATGGAATATTAGATGACGTATAGCTAGTTGTTTAGTCAGTTGATTCGTTTTTATATTTGTGTGTGTGAGAGAGAGAGAGAGAGAGAGAGAGAGAGAGAGAGAGAGAGAGAGAGAGAAGAGAAGAAGAAGAAGAGAGAGAGAGAGAGAGAGAGGAGAGAGAGAAAGAGAGAGAAGAGAGAGGAAGAGAGAGGAAGAGAGAGAGCCATTAGTTGAGAGCATCATCACGCCCATATATATATATATATATATATATATATATATATATTATATATATATTATATATATAATATATATATATATATATATATATATATATATATATATATATATATATATGTCGTACCTAGTAGCCAGAACTCACTTTTTGGCCTACTATGCAAGGCCCGATTTGCCTAATAAGCCAAGTTTTCCTGAATTAATATATTTTATCTAATTTTTTTCTTATGAAATGATAAACCTGCCCATTTCATTATGTATGAGGTCAATTTTTATTTATTGGAGTTAAAATTAACGTAGATATATGACCGAACCTAACCAACCCTACCTAACCTAACCTAACCTATCTTTATAGGTTAGGTTAGGTTAGGGAGCCGAAAAACAATTAATTCATGAAAACTTGACCTATTAGGCAAATCGGGCCTTGCATAGTAGGCTGAGAAGTGCGTTCTGGCTACTAGGTACGACATATATATATATATATATATATATATATATATATATATATATATATATATATATATATATATATATATATATATATATATATATAATAATAATAATAATTTATAGCTATTAAGCTATACCCTTACCCTACCCTTAGCCTCGTAGGAAGCACACATAATGCATTAGTAATGATGTTAAGGTCCCCTCCAATACAGTTTGTATGTTCTTTTCCCCAGCTACCACCCCCCTTCCTGTTGTGCCTTGTTGTGCTTTATTAGGTATTTGAAGGTTACAGGATGTACATTAGTTAATACAATGAGTATTTAAGGTTATGGATCTCTTGGAGCTCCTTCGCTTCCGGACAGGAACCGAGGACGCAGCAGGTGTTTCCCCTCTGGATCGCCACACTGAGGCGCTGGAGCAAGAAACTGGCAGCCCTTGGAGGAAAAGAAAGTAGTCGTTCAATTGTATAAGTCTCTGGTGCGCCCCCACCTGGATTACTGCATCCAGGCATGGAGACCTCAACTTCAGAAAGACATAGCTGCTCTGGAGAAGGTGCAACAGCGGGCAGCACATATACCGGAGCTCGGTCATCTCTCGTATCAGGAACGGTTGGGGACCACAGGGTTAACAACACTGTAAACCAGGCATGACAGGGCGGATCTCATTGAAACATTTAAAATACTGAATAATTTGGAGGATGTTGATCCGGACAATTTCTTCAAAAGGTCAGATGTAACACGAACAAGGAGCAACGGGTTCAAGCTCAGTAAACCACAATGTAGGACAGAAAACAGATGCTTTTTCATCCATAGGGTTGTAAATCCGTGGAGCCGCCTACTCCCTGAAGCCGTAAACGCCAAAACTCTGTTGGGTTTTAAAATACAGCTGGAAAAGATCATCAGAGCAAATGGGGGGGGGGGACCTTTGACAAGCCGCCGGCTTCCTGTGCTCATCGAGCCCACTAGTGTTGGTGGCCCTCAGGTAAACTCATGTAAGGAAAATTCTGAGTTCAGTTTCAGTTTTAGTTATCCATTTGGAACAATGGTGACCTTCAATAAAGTAAGTCTGGAGGGCTTCTGTGCAAGGGTTAGGATGAGTTAGCCTAAGCATTTTTATGTCAATTTGACAGTTAATTTCAGTAACATGATCAACAACGCTCGGAATATTAAGTTCATTTTTCATGTTAAATATCTTTGTGGTACGAGGGCACCCAAGGATTATCCTCAAGGGTTCGTTCTGCAACTTATCAAGACATCCAAGCTTTCTTTCAGGCATCAAAGCAAGCAGAGGTGCAGCATAATCCACTAAAAGAGCTGATGTATGCAAGGCACATCATTTTGACAATTCTGACATTGGCACCATAGCCTGAGTGATAACCTGCAACAACCTTGAGAGCTCCGAGCCTCTCTCTATACTGACGACAGAGTCTGAATACAACAGGACCATACAGTGGCACCTCAAGGCCAAGGTATTTGAATCTGTTTACATAGTCAAGCTGGGAGCTATCAGACAGTTGCATCTTGCGAACAGCTTCTCCCTGTCTGGGTGGACGCCGATTTAGTATCTTTGTTTTCTCTGTTGAGATGACTAAACCTAGGTCCTGACATGAGTCTAATACAGAGTTAAGAGTGTTCTGCGTGTTAGCATACCCAGTGGTGTGTATCATTATATCATCAGCATAGCTAATGATGTGGACGTCGGGTTTGCTCGGTACAGAGTTTAACAACGTGTTTATTAAGATATTAAATAAGGTAGGGCTGAGGACTCCTCCCTGTGGGGTGCCTAGTTCGAAGTCTCTTGTTACACTCGTATGTCAATGGAAAAATACAGATGACTCAACTGTGTCAACAAAATTATTCGCACACCCTCCGTTACTATGTGATGGAGTGCGAAAAGATATGTGAATTTAGAGACAATTCTATAACCAATGTTCCAGCGATGTGTAAATATTTCATTCAAAATGATCTGCTACCAGAAATTTTAGCCAAATATCCCCAGTTTGCTAACTGTAGGTAGTAACTGAGTGATTGTAACCTATCCACCGCTGCCCACTGGATGGGAGGCGGTGTGCAGGACAACATATAAATTTTGACACTAGCTCTCCACATATGTCAGTTGCTTAATTTAGAACCTGCACTTGAGGTCGATCTCGAACCCATTGTTGATGTGACGACTTATATTGAATTTTGTAACTAGCTCATCAAGATTGTAACTTGCTTAGCTAAGTGAATTGTGGGGTTCAGTCCCTGAGCCCATTATGTGCCTCTGTAACCCTTTCCACTACCACCCACGGGATGGGTATGGGGTGCATAATAAATGAACTAAAACTAAAAACTAACTTCCTGTTGGATAAGTAGCCCCTGATCCAACGAAGAAGCCGACCACTAATATTCATACTCACAAGCTCACTCAAGATAACATGTCGGCTTGCAGTATCAAAGATAGACTTGAGATCTAGGAAGGTGGTATATGATTTTTCAGTGTGCACGATAAGAAAGGTGGTGATGCAATGGTGCACACTCCTTCCATGCATGAAGCCATATATCTCGGAGGGGGGGGGGAGCATGGTTCTTACTCTCGCGACATATGTAGTGTAATATAGGTAATATAGCTCATATTATACAGCTTAAGAAGGGGATTTCCTGTTACCAAAGGAAGTTTAGTTAATTTATTATGCACCCCATACCCATCCTGTGGGTGGTAGTGGAAAGGGTTACAGAGGCACATAATGGGCTCAGGAACTGAACCCCACAATTCATTTAACTAAGCAAGTTACAATCTTGATCAGCTAGTTACAAAATTCTATGCACATCGTCACATCAACAATGGACTCGAGACCGACCACCAGTACAGTTTCTAAATTAAACAACTGACATAAGTTTAGAGCTAGTGTCACAATTGATATGTTTGTCCTGCAGTCCCTGAGCCCATTATGTGCCTCTGTAACCCTTTCCACTACCGCCCACAAGATGGGTATGGGGTGCATAATAAATGAACTAAACTAAACTAACTGTCCTGCACACCGGCCCTCCCCTCCCCATCCAGTGGGAAGCGGTGGATAGGTTACTATCATAAGTGCTGTAGTAAAGTGTTTGTGCTTGTGCTTGTGCGCCTTGACACAAGAGCAACAAAGTCTTCACGTCGAGCAGGAGGAACACTGACCCGTTTGCTTTTAAAAGTCCCACCACGCAGGATGGTATTTCCGATACATAGAGTAGTCAATCAAGTGTGATGATCAGATAACAAATCTGTTACAATAGATGATGTGCACCAGACGTGAGAAACGTTGAAACCAACACAAAGGCCTAGAATGTCTCGACAAATATGCGTGGGTTTAAGGTTGCCCACAATCTCTACATCTTCATGACTATTTAGTAGCGACAACATTTGATTCCCATTCCCATTACTGAAGCTAGAGTCACCAATGTCCTTGGGTCTAGCATTGTAGTCACCAAGAATGATTGTGGGCTCTGCTTGAGCACAGGTTGGAAGATCAATATAATCTAACATTCCTGCTGGAGCATATAGATTAAATACATTGAGAATAGAGTTGCCTACATAGATCCTCACTCCATGATATTGTTGCCCCCTCAGTTTGTTTTTCTGTAAGAAGTTGATGGGGGAGGGATTGTTTGATGAATAGAATGCAAATAAGTAATTTTCAAAAGAAGGCACCAAGCCAGGAAGGCTATGTAGCACTATCAAATGTACGGGATAATCATAGGGCGTTAAATATCACTAAGGATGCCAATACGAAAACAAAAGTGCATAAGGCAAACGATATCAAAGGTATCCGAATCGCCAAGAATTCTATCAAGGGACAAGTGACCGCGAGAAGGCGCTCACTTGTCCCTCGCTCGGGAAGCAAGACACGCACGTCCAGGAAGAGGGACAATAAGGAACAGGGCGGCGCTCCATTAAGTGTTCCTGAGTTAAACGTGTATGGCCAATACGTAACTCGCCAAAGCCGTTACCCACCACCGGTTACGGCGGTAGGAGGAAGGCCAAGGGGACACACTACCCTCAAGAGCCTGCAATTAGTTACCAGTAGCATGAGACCAACGACCCTACCAACGGGCAGGGATTGAGGAATGAATAATTGGGTAGAAGTCGAAATAGGGGACACCTTTACGGGAGATGGGACAAGTGCGGATAGCTTCCTTAGCGGCAACGTCCGCACGCTCATTGAAGACACACCAATATGGCTGGGAACCCAGCAAAATTCAACTGTCTTAAATCTACTGGAGATTAGAAACAGCTGATGTTGAATTTCGACTATTACAGGGTGAACTGGATTAAAGGACTCCAGCGCCATGAGGGCGCTGCGAGAGTCAGCTACAACAACAAAGTGCTGACAGCGAGAAAGCAGTTGACGAAGGGAATACAAAATAGCATAAAGTTCTGCCATGAAGATGCTAGTCTCGAGGCAGGCGACACATATAGGTGTGGTTCGGAAAAACAACAGAGTAGCCTACCCGGTCTACAGACTTAGATCCATCGGTGAAGAAGGAAATGGAGCAGAAGTGTGAAGAGAAGTGTTCAATGAAAAGGCGTTTCAGAACTGTAGGAGGGGTAAAAGCTTCTAGTCACGTGGGTTAAGGTTTTACAAAACTGAGGAAGGGAGACCTTCCACGGGGGCAAGGACGGAACGTCACGAGGAGAAATATTGGTAACACGAACCAAAAAAAGAATCATGTAAGCGAGACAACCGTACAGAAAGCGGTAAGTGATGAAGGGGAACAGGGACCACAGGAGGCGTGAAGGTCAAGGTACGACACAAGCAAGAGTGAGAGTTGTAAGGACCGTGCAAGGTAGCGAAGACAGTAGTTATCACAGCGATCCTGTAGAGACAGGACGCCAGTTTCAACATACAGGCTCTGGCTAGGAGTGGAACAAAAGGCACCAGAGCTGAGGCGCAACTCAGTATGGTGCAGAGCATCAAGACGGCGAAGAGTAGAAGGAAAAGCAGACGAGTAAGCAGGGCAACCATAATCGAGTTTAGACAGTACGAGAGAGGGATGTAAAGAGAGGAGCGTGTGGTCCCATCCACTCCCCAAGAAGAAGTATGGGACAAGACCTTAACCTTCATTTTCTCCAGTCCTGACTCTTTTGCTCTGAATGTTACAGTGAATACTGAACTAAATAAAGACCATGCTTGGCTAACTGCTAACAAATTCACCCTTAACATTGACAAAACATTCTATATTTTGTTTGGTAATAAATCCTCAGATCAAATTAATTTAATAATAAACAATATCCAAATTAGTAGCAAAGTAGACGGTAAATTCCTTAGTGCCCTCATAGACACAAGCTGAATTTCCAGGGTCACATTCAAAATATAGCAAAAAAAGTTTCTAAAACTGTTGGCATTCTTTCTAAGATCAGATATTATGTACATTGCCCTGCCCTGCTGACGCTCTATTACTCTCTTGTCTATCCTTATCTCAACTATGGTATTTGTGCTTGGGGTTCTACTACCCAAAATCATCTACGTCCTTTAATTACTCAACACAAAGCTGCTATTAGAACAATATTAAACTCTGGCCCCAGACAGCACTCGGCACCCATACTTAAATCTTTGAATATGTTAGGTATTAAGTCACTGCACATCCTATCATGTGTACTTAATATATTTAAAACTCTGAACTGTAATGCCAATCCTGACCTTCAACGCTTCCTAGAAGGTTGTAACAGAACCCATGGGCACCACTCCAGAAACAAATACCTATTTGATAATCCAAGAGTGCGCCTTAACCAAACTAGAAATGCTCTACAAATTAAGGGACCCAGAATGTAGAATGATCTTTCCTATCATGTCAAAGGCTGTACCTCTCTCAACCAGTTCAGGAGAAAAACTAAGTACTACCTAATAAACTCCATGTAACCTACCTTACCCCTAAATATCAACCCATGTCTTGCTAGTTTCAAACACTACTGTTTGTTGATCAACTTGTATAAATGCTGGTTTTTGCCAGGTCCCCCCCTTTTTATTCCTTTTTCAAGACAATCTTAATAATCCTATAATAATACATAATAAAGACATAATACTTTAATCTCAATTATTAAGTTTTATTCTAAGTAGTTTTTCCCAACACCTTGCACGAAAAGTTGTGCGTATTAGTGGCTTTAGATATTGCATGTACTATCTCTATCTATAAATCCAACATTATGTTTGTAACTCATCTTCAATGTATGCACTTTTACTTGAATAAACATTTTGAATTTGAAGTAAGTTAAGGGCCTTAGAACATTCAACTCGGAGGTAAGAGATATAAAGTGACCAAGACAAGTGTGTCAAAGATTAACCCCAAAATCTTAGTAGAATCTTTGTACACAAGGGAAAGATCATAAAGCTACAAGGGGGACGAAGAACGACCTGCTTCTGAGTAAAAGTCATAGCAGAAGTTTTAGTTATAGAGAACTTAAAGCCATGATTGGTGGCCCAAGACGACACGGCATCAGTCGCAAGTTGAAGCCGTTGGTGAAAGAAAGACGAGTCATCACCTCGACAGCAGTTTTTAGTTAGTTTAGTTCATTTATTATGCACCCCCATACCCATCTTGTGGGCGGTAGTGGAAAGGGTTACAGAGGCACATAATGGGCTCAGGGACTGAACAAAGGGTAAGATTGTCGACATTGAGTGTTGAGAAGATGCCAGAGGGAAGGGAGGAAAGAAGACCATTGAGGGCAACTAGGAAAAAGAGAAAGTCGTGCTCAGAACACTACCTTGGGGCACACCTTCGTATTGCCGGAAAAAGACAGAGAGTGTGGTACCAAGCCTCACTCTAAAGGGATGACTAGAGAGGAAGCTTCAGGGGAAGAGAGGGAGATTACCACGAAGGTCAAAAGAACGGAGTTGGGACAGAATATGGTATCTCCAGATGGTGTCGTATGCCTTTTGAAGGTCAAAAAGGACAGCAACAACGGAGGTCTTCACAGAAAAAGCAGTATGAATATAGACCTCCAAGTTCACTAAGACTTTAATCATGCTACGGCACTTGCGAAAGCCAAATTGAGAAGGGATGAGGCGGTGAAGGTGTTCTAAGAACCTCATCAGACGGACATTGACCATATGTTCAAAGAGTTTGCAGATGCAGTTCGTGAGGGGCAATGGGGCGGAGGTCTTTAGGGGATGTCCCTAGAGACACTGGTTTCCGAATAGTTAGAACAACCGCCTCAAACCAGTCCTCAGGGACTGACGACGACTCCCAGATACGATTACAGTATATAGATTCAGTAAATACTGAGACACGCATGAAGGGATATGACGGGGCATCTCATAATGAATGTCATCTGAGCCAGCTGCTGTAGAACCGCAGAGGGCCAGGTTAGACATAAGTTTGGAGAGAGAGAAGGGATCGTTATAGGGAAGCCGGAGATGAGTGCGAAATCTAAGGGATGATATTCAAGAACGGGCTTACGAATAAGGAAAGATGGAGGAAGATGAGAACCGGAGTTAACAGTCGAAAAGTTGAATCCCAGTTCGATTGCGACCGTCACTGGATCCGCCACAATAGTACCACGGAGGTGAAGGACTGGCGAGACATCTGGAACAAACTTACCCGCTATATTGATGATTATATAGAATGCAAGAGATACTGGATCTGAGGCTGTAAGAAACAAATGTGGGCAATTTTGGGGGTGAGGATCTTGCGAGAACTCTGCACTCCTGGAGACATACAATATCGATGTGTTTATTTGTTACTTTGTGATATAAATCAGAGTTCCTTTTTTTATGGATGTAATGTTCCAGCGAAGGATGGATAACTTTGTTATTTGTGCAGTTAAAGTAAGCATGATACAGATTGGTAAGTCCAGGTAATATATATTTCACTACTGTATAAGTCCAGGAACATTTCTTAGCATATTACCAATGTAACACATTTTCCTCCAATTGTCTAGTAAACTTAGTTTTTTTATCTATAAAGTCGTTTTCAATATAGCATAGCACAGCTTTGGCAGTTGTATGGAAAGGTTCCTCTACACAAAGATTCAAGATCACTAGAAGTTTCATCTGAGTGGCAACGGAACACACGTTTGGAGGGTTCAGGGGTGAAAGAGGGAAGGGAAGGGGGAGGGAGGGACCAGGGGTGGAAGGGTTGTAGGGGGGAAGGGAGGGTCCAGGAGTGGAAGGTTGGTAGGGGGAAGGGAGGGTCCAGGGGTGGAGGGTTTGGGAGTCATAGCTCACAAATTAGAGGTATTGTCAGGCAACATCACCATGACAAGGTAACTGAGGGAAGTAGGATAGAAGCACAAACCAGTGAATCTGTACGCTGGTACAACATGGTTGCAGCTGGCAAGCCCAATCATTATGGACAAAGAGGAGGCGGCCGCGGGAGAGAATTAGTAATAGCAAGAATCCGTCTTGGCTATAAATATCCATGGAGATTAGGAATGGAAACAACAGTTGATCAGTGGAGTTGCAGAATCTGTGATGAGAGTGACGGACACCGCCTTGACTGCTATCTATGTGAATGTGAACACCTGAGACACATTAGAAATGTGTAGAATAATAAACCCCATATTGTTTGAGTTAGGAAAACACTATTTGTCAAATATTGATACTGTTCTTAAAAGATTCCCCATTTTGCACCTGCAAGATAACGAAGGATTTTAAGGGTTGATGGATGTTAGTCTTCTTGTTTGAGAAGCTGTTCACTTGAGACAGTTAAACAAGTCCCAGCTGTGTCTGGGTACAAGTGACAGGATGAACAACCCAGCGGGTTTTCTTCCTATTGGGGAGTGTTGTACATGCTGCTATGGCGGTGTGTCCACTCACAGGATGAGTGGCAGTGCCCAATAAACTTGCCCCTCGGAGCAAATTTTTTTTTAAAAGCTCCCAAGTTCCTTCATGCAGGTGAGCAGCTCTGCAATATCGCTGGAGGAGTTTTTCTCATGTTGGAGCTGCTCTTGCAGCCGCTCTGTCTCCTGCTGTGGCTGTGAAGGTGTGGGTGTGGTTGGTGAAGGTGCTGGTGTGGCAGGTGAAGGTGTAGGAGAGATAGGTGAAGGTGTAGGAGAGGTGGTGAAGGTGTGGGTGTGGTGGGTGAAGGTGTGGGTGTGGTAGGTAAAGGTGTGGGTGTAGTAGGTGAAGGTGTGGGTGTGGTAGGTGAAGGTGTGGGTGTGGTAGGTGAAGGTGTGAGTGTGGTAGGTGAAGGTGTGGGTGTGGTAGGTGAAGGTGTGGGTGTGGTAGGTGAAGGTGTGGTGTGGTAGGTGAAGGTGTGGGTGTGGTAGGTGAAGGTGTGGGTGTGGTAGGTGAAGGTGTGGGTGTGGTAGGTGAAGGTGTGGGTGCGGTAGGTGAAGGTGTGGGTGTGGTAGGTGAAGGTGTGGGTGTGGTAGGTGAAGGTGTGGGTGTGGTAGGTGAAGGTGTGGGTGTGGTAGGTGAAGGTGTGGGTGTGGTAGGTGAAGGTGTGGGTGTGGTAGGTTAAGGTGTGGGTGTGGTAGGTGAAGGTGTGGGTGTGGTAGGTAAAGGTGTGGGTGTGGTAGGTGAAGGTGTGGGTGTGGTAGGTGAAGGTGTGGGTGTGGTAGGTGAAGGTGTGAGTGTGGTAGGTGAAGGTGTGGGTGTGGTAGGTTAAGGTGTGGGTGTGGTAGGTGAAGGTGTGGGTGTGGTAGGTGAAGGTGTGGGTGTGGTAGGTGAAGGTGTGGGTGTGGTGGGTGAAGGAAGAAATTGCATGTGACAATTGGAGCAGTGTGAGGCTTAACTGGTCTGTATCAAGAGCTTCAGCATTTCCCACAGTACAACCTCAGGCCTTACAATGATAAAAAGCTTTTGTACCAGGGTATTGATTTTGTCCTTTCCTATTAAATACAAGGCAGTACAGTGCTAGTGAGAGGTTGGTAAGTGAGAAATTCTCTAAATATTTGAGTAATATTATACAATTCAGGAATAGATTAAGGTGTTTGTATAAGATGTTTCAAAAACCTAATTTAGTAAAAAAATGTACTAGAAGAAAACATAATGTCATAAGTAGAACAATAAAACCACTTTCCAGGTACAGTACTTTTATTAACTTTCTGCTAAAATTAGCAGAAGGGATGTCACAACCAGTATATTTATACTATTGCCTAACACTTTGTATTTTTGCTTGTTTGTTATTGACTCTGGTAACTTAAACCAATTGGGAAAGCACATCAGCTGTGCCACTTCCTCAGGAGTAAAATAACGCAACTGAAGTTGTTGCAGCAACTGTATTTTATGTGGGTTATCTGCATCTAGCTCTTGCACTTTGGAGTAAATTTCAGATAATTTTACTTTGGTATTGTGCTGTATAACAGAACCAGTTCCTTCAACATAACAAGCATAACCTTTGGTAAAACAGCAAGATCTCTGAGAGTCACTGTCTACAATGTCAAGTATCATGTGGTATTTGTTTAAAATCTTATCCTTCAAGAAGTATGATTCTAAGTTATTTTCAACATTAAGATAGCTGGCAAGTGATGGCAGAAATTCTGAATATGAACCTCCTACATGCAAGCATCCTGGATGCAAAGCATTGTGGAACCTGTGTAGTAGGCAATGCAGAGACTTCAAGAATGGTCTGCCACAATGAAGACAAGATCTTGTTGTACTTGTCACCATTTCCTCGTCTTTAACACAGAGGCAAAGCGGAAACTTGTTCTGCACCTGATGAGCAGTAACAAATATTAGATTTTGATATAATAAATAGTAACTAGAACTTAACAAAGAATACTCAAGGACATGTCGATATTTTATTTAAAAACAACAACAACGTTGAATGTAATGAAACGCCATTTTCTGGGTGAATCCCGGAGGCTCCCTGGAGCTATCCAGGCTGAATGGATATGTATAACTTTCTGGCATCAGTCAAAGTGATTGGAGTTCTTGCCTACCAGGGACCACAAGTTAGAACCTGGCCCCCTCAGAGAGGCACGAGGAGCAATGGCCTATAGAAACCCCTCCCTGTGGTTGGGAGCTTTCTATGTCTGCCATCAACCGGGATAGGCACCCAGAAAGGTAGGCACCCCAAAACAAACCCCCAGTTCTGTTTGGGGGTTTGTTTGGGCAAACAAACCCCGGAGTCCCCTATTCTGGTGAAAATATTGCTACCGAAAGCTGAACGAGTGGACAGAACTCCCCAAACAAAATTATTAAACAAGCATGACGTCATCATGTCGCCGCGCCGCTGCGCAACCCCCACCCCCTCCTCGGGAGGGGAAGGGGGAGCCCCACACACCCTCCGTGCCGGCGATCCAACTGGCAGTTCTTAGGCTGGATGTCAATATATGCAAAAAAAAACACCGCCGACCGGAGGGAGGGAGGGAGGTATGCGGGGAGCCTCCAGGACTCACCCAGAAAAGACTTGGCTCCCCGGAGCTACCTCACCACAGGTAAGGAAAAGAGGGAACGATCCAGGAGGCGGATGCCATGCGCCCTGACATAAAAACAAGACCACAGACGAAACCGAAAAGGACCCTGCAGATGACCCGGGAGACCCAACCCCAGAACAGGAAGGAGGGAAGGAAGGGAACCCGGGCAAACCAAAATGCGTCCATGGCCCCAGGGGCTAAGACATGCAGAGAACAGCGAAAGCTGCAACCAACAACAAATGAAGCACCTCGGCCTGACCAACTAAGCAGCAACCAAGAATCCCTCCAGAAAACAGCAGACCCCAAACATCACCTGAAAATAAGGAGACTGCAGCAAAGAACAAACTACCACCAGGACCAAACGAGGCAGAAAAAAACACAGGCGCCGGAAACTCCCCCAACCCAACCCCAAGAGTCAACACCAAGAGAATAAGGAACCTGAAAACAAAACAAAAACACCAGAATTAAAGGGATCACGACAAACCGAGAAGAAAGAAAATAAACCAAGTCCAAGCAAAACACACAACAACCAACACCCTTGTTAGGTGCCATTGATGCTACCCTGTCAAGTGGGAATTGACAGGGTAGACAAGGATGGAATATTTAACACAGGTGGTACACTACAAGGGGACACAGGTGGAAGCTAAGACCCAAATGAGCCAAAGAGACATGAGAAAGAACTATTTCAGTGTCAGAGTATTAGTAAATGGAATGCACTACGAAGAGATGTGGTGGAGGCAGACGGCATACACAGCTTCAAATGTAGATTAGATAGAGCCCAGCAGGCTCAGAATCTGTACACCTGTCGATGAACAGTTGAGAGGGCGGGACCAAAGAGCCAGAGCTCAACCCTCGCAAGCACAACTAGGTGAGTACAACTAGGTGAGTACCCCACCAAAAAGTGAAACCAGCACCTGGCCGACAGAGTCGCCAGACAATACAATCTCACCTGCAGAACACACACCACCGTGTCACGACACAGCTGAGCCATGCAATGTAACAAGAGCATCCCTAGTGGAGAACGTCCAGAGGTGCGTGCCCAGTAGGAGAAGATGAGGTGCATGCAGTACAGAGGCGGAGGAGGCGACCTTTACCTTGCAGGAACCTACATGATGGTGCTATCCTACCAGGGGCTTATCGCCGCGTCAATCAAACACGCGGCCCGTTCGAACCAGTCGGCCCTCCTGGTTGCATGGAACTGATCAACCCAGAATCACTGATTGACGCGGTGCGTCTACAGCCCTGACGTGTTATGAGATACAGCCTGGTTGATCAGGTACCTTTGCAGAGGTTGCTTCAATCCAGTTCGTCCGCAATCTTGAACACTGTGAGGGTGCATCGGCGCAACGTTATGTCCCTTATGTTATGGAAGCGTGTTGAAATCTCGGCCTCTGATGTTGATAAGTTCTCCTCAGGTACAGTTGCACCTCTGCTTTTTTAACAAACTGGGGTACAATTAACTGTCACATGCTCTGCCCAGTGTCTTCTGGTGGGTTCCAGTGTGATTTTAATTTCTTGTGACAGGTTTTGCAGTGGAACCAGCACCCTCTAATAGGTTTTTTCACCCGTGTAAATGTATTATGTTATCTCTCCCCGCCCTGCGCTCAAGGGAATAACAGTATGTTTGGCTATGCTCTTAGTCGGGTCACACATAGTCTTTTAGATGTTTACTACGAGTGATTCCGATAAGCAGTAAAGGTCATCTCATGCACGCTCTCCAGGTCAGCAATTTCAACCACAGTCCAGAAGAGGGGCTGTCATTGGTCGCAGAGTACATTCCACTGCTAGAGAGCACAAGCGTTTTGCAAAAGTGTCATCATCATGGATAGCAGTCTCTAGTTTGGAAAGTTTTTGTTAACCAACCGTCATTTTCTTGCAGTTGTGAGGTCTACTTTACATTGTGTTCTTTAAAGGTTAAGGTCGTTCCGACATGAGGATATGACACCTCAGATACCTTTGACACATTGCCTTTCTCCGATTCTTATGTTATGGCATTTGCCTGGTTTCTGTACGTGAGTTATCGTTCATTACTAATATTATTTCATTTTTTCCATAGCGCATGAGCTGGAACTTTAGTCTTCGTTTAACACCATATTTCATTTTCTGTATACCGTAAGAAAGACCTGATTCTACAGCGTGAACATTGAGGTTCAAAGGCCGCTTGATATCCTCTATGATTTTGCCTAAGCTCTCATGAAGATTCCTAGCGGCCACTTCAGAGTCTGCCCCACACGTCGCAAGACCGACGAAAAGATCTAGAAGAAGTTAGCTCCACACACACAAATCCAGAACACCCGAGTATCCAGAGGCTTATGACTAGAGTTAAGAGGAACAAGACGGTGTAGAATCCACGAGAAAGGACAAGGAACGCCAACACATGTGTACACCGCCCAAAACAAAAACAAATTCCCTAAGGCCCCTCCCCCTTTGAGGACTGAACCACACACCCGTTTGCCAGGGAGGGCGCCAGCAAGGCATACGGAACGAATAATTAGAATGGTAAGACATGAAGGAGAGACAATGTGAAGACGAAATAATGCAAAAACAGAATCAAAAGACAAGAAGTACGGAAGAGGACTAGAGGGAAACCTCACCGTGCCTCTAGTCCTCTAGGAAGAGGACTAGAAGGAAATCCATGGAATGTTCAGAAATGCTAGCAAAAACTTAGAAAGACAGGATGTGGTTGATTGGCTTGAAAGAGATGCCAATGACCCAGGATATGGTGTGATGAGTGAAGACGAGATTCTCCAGTCTATTACTGATGAGGTCGACAAAGAGGAGGAGGATGAATAAGGCAGTGAAGAACCAACACCACTGACCATGAAATACAGTTTACTCATGACCTATGTTGACGGATTAATTAATTTTTCATCCAACTGTGCTAATCCAGAAGTTGGAAACATGTATCAGTATCTGAGGCGAACCAAAGAGCTGATCATACAACAGGCCAATGAACACAGAAAGCAAGCTAAACTTGATTCTTATATGGTAAGAAAATCTAGCCAAGGGCCTTCAACCAGTGAGGCATCACAGGCAAGCCAAGCGCCTTCAACCAGTGAGGCGTCATAGGCAAGCCAAGTGCCTTCAACAAGTGAGGCCTCACAGGCAACCCAAGTGCCTTTAACCAGTGAGGCTTTAGCAGCTGGCAGTCAAAACTAACTTTGCTTAATGAACTGTATAGTAATTTTAAGTGTTAATTTTAGTGTTGTGTTAGTATAGGTTACGTAAATTGTCAAGAATTCTTAACTTCAAGATGTGTGGCATCAATCAAGAAGACGAACAACATCAAGTTTAGTTGAGGTTTCTAGTTAAATATTTAATAATTATATGTGGAAAGGCAATTCAAATTATGTTGTTTTTAGTATAAAAATAGTTGGAAATGGTCACTTTTGGACTCAGAGGTGAAAAAGTACCATTATCCGGCTGGGGGTCCTTCCCATTTAGTCCGGATAATTGAGTGGAGACAGTACCACCAAAACAGAAAATACATATATATATCCCCTGGAACAGCAAGGGTGGATCACAAAGGCAGACCCCCCCACCAGGCAAAAAACAAAAACAAAATAAAAACCCCGCAAGAGGACAACGTACCCAGGCGTAACAGAGCCGGCCGCCGTTATTGGGAAAACTAGCTGTGCAACACCCCGCGCCCCCTACCAGTGATGAAAACTACCTCCTACCCAGAGACAAACAAGGGCAACAAAACCCCAACTGACTCCAAGGGTGGCCAAGTACCGAGCAGTAAAGGACACAGCGGAGGTAGATCCCAAGGTGACTTGTGAAAGGTGGCCCCAAGCCCCAGGGGCAGTACTTATAGGGCACCTAGGGAAGAGAGCCCTAGGCGCATGCAGCCTGAGTACCGTGGCATATAGCTCTTGGCTCACACACTACCTGTAGAGACAGCCCACACCACAAGGCACAGAACTGAAACAAAACTGGAGCCAAAGGCACCCGACTGGCCAGTAATCACATCAGCCAAGAACTGCCGGTTGGATTGCTGGCACGGAGGGTCTGGGGTTCCCCCTTCCTCCTCCCTTGGAGGGGTTGCGCAGACGGCGGCGCAGCGATGTGATGACGTCATGCTAGTTTGATAATTTTGTTTGGGGAGTTCTGTCCACTCATTCGGCTTTCAGTAGCAATATTTTCACCAGACTAGGAGGTTTGTTTTGGAGCGCCTACCTTTCTGGGTGCCTATCCCGGTTGATGGCAGACATAGAATGCTCCCAACCACAAGGGGGTTTCTATAGGCCATTGCTCCTCGTGCCGCTCTGAGGGGACCAGGTTCTGGCTCGTGGTCCCTGGTAGGCAAGAACTCCAAGCACTTTGACCAATGCCAGAAAGTTATACATATCCATTCAACCTGGATAGCTCCGGGGAGCCGACGGGACTCCCCCGGATATGACATTATTAATACAAAGTTAAATTTTCATTACTATAACATACCTTGTTGGATAAATTAAAGCAGAAAGAAGCTGGTTTCTGCTTAGCTAACAAGTAGTATCTCAGCCGAGAGTTTGGAACACCAAGCTGAGTTGGAGACAGCAAGAACTCCTGGAAAAGAGAGAAGAACCGTAGTTGTTGATCTACAATAACTGTTCTAAATCCAAGAGCTCAGAAACTACATATCTTCAAAATAATTTTTAAAAGTGGTAACAAATTTTCCTATTTTTATTGTCAGCAACTGAAGATAGGAAATTACATGAAATATTTCATAGAAATTATGATACTGTAATCTGAACTATTTTACTTTGTACACAGTTCAGTAACAGCTGTAACAGCTAAAACATCATTAATAACTTTTAATTAATAATGTTCTTTTCATTTCTATTATACAAATACAGTACTGTACATTATTTATTTGTACAAAAAGGTATAGTGAGTTAAATTATTACAGGCTTTGGTGATTAATTGGTACATTCAAGCAAAGCCACTAACATGCAGAGCATTTTGGGCAAGTGTTATCCAGTTTAGTTTAGAAGTACAGTGTAATAATAACTGTCAAGGTATCTTCAATCATATAAATTATTGCACTGCTGAGTATTAAGAGCAATTTTTACAAGCAAAGTTAAGAGTAAAGTCGGGAAAGGTGAGTACAAGGTGAAATGAAAGTGGCAGTTTGGTTAGGAAGAATAAATAAGATTCATGTAACTGTAACTTTCATGTAACTGAAAAGCTAGTTTCTGAGTAAGGCAATAGTTTGTTCCCCTACACAAGGTTCTAATGTTCCTATGGAAGAAAACTGCACAATCATGCCAGGTCAAAATTCTGAATGGGACCAAAAGTGCTCTTTTTAAACATCCATCAGATCATACTAGTGTATGAGAGATACTGGAGACATCTTAAGCCAGCTGGGAAATTTCACAAGAAGCTAAATCAATTAAACTTGATGCACTATTAAGCAATACTTGGTATCAAAGGGACTGCTAAGAGATGCTCTCACTAACTGTTAGTTGGACTGACCTGCCACTCTATCCTGACCACCTCAGCACCTACTTGTCAACAGGGCATTCCTGACTCTATAACCTCACGTCCCACATGAGGAGAACTACTGATAAAGCAAAGGGTGAGTTGGAATAGAGGAGGAAATAAGAGCAACTGGGTGTCTTGCTTATAATGAAACAATCATCAGCATTCCAAACCTTATTTTTGAGCTGTACCATTTGTTTGCTTATGTAAGTGTACCCAAAAAGGCCAGAACTACCAACACAAACAGGGGGCTGAACCTAAATGCGCTGCACATTAGTACTAGATGGAGATGCAGGAAAAGGAGGCAATTTGCATCTAAGGTGACTCAAAAATTCAGGCTTTCCTGGAATTTAATTGAAATACACATAAAGGGATGAGCTAGCTCAAGATATTCTCCCCCTATTTAGTACAACATGTGAGAATAGCTTGAGGTAACTCATCCCTTTGTATGTATTTATACCTCACACTTCCTGGAACCATGATCATCTGGAAGAAAGCAGTCCAATTAAAACAAATTGTGCAACACACTGGAATACAACTGTACAGTATGACCTACAAAACTCTAGAGCCCTCAAGTCAGCAGAGGACAGTTAATAAGGGAAGAAGAATGCTTTCAGGGTGGTGAACTTTTGCAGACCATCAACACTGACATAAACCTGTGGTGGCTAGCTAATGTTGACCACATTACACAATACAGGTACATGAGAATGGCAATTGGTTATAACAAAAGAGAGATTCCAAATGAAAGTGACATGAAGCCTGAACTTGCCAGTACAAAGACACAACCAAAGAGAGATGATAAGCAGTTTGGAAAATAAAGCAAGCCTGAACCAAATCCTATTCATTCTATAATAAGAATGAGGGATTCCGGTAGAAACATACAACAGCACTTTCCATTCCCACAGAAAGCATAATATTGCAGAACAGCCCTAAGGGAGGAGATGGTATTGTCCATGAACAACCTTCTTTTGAAAAACAAAGAATGAAAAGTTATAAGAGGAGCAGATACCAGAAGAAGATAGTCAGAAGACAAGATGCTGGTGGTATGCCTTCCAAGTCACCGAATATTACCAACAAGAGGAAGCACAAAGGTATTGATAAGGAGTACTGTCAATTGTTCAACATTCAGGTGGCAGTAGATACAACCCAAAAACTCCGCATCCGAGATCTCCGGAGAGCCTGAAAAGTGCTTGTGTAACACCAATGGCCAATCTGAGTGAGGAGAATGGTAGGGAAGGACATGGGTTAAGGCACCTGGACCACAGGGAAGTGAGTAATATCAAAGGCCAAAAAAACTCTGCAGCTACAACATCGCTCAGACTGGAGAAAATAAATAAATTGCCTCTTAATGCTTCCTGTCAAGATGTAGAACATACAGCACAAGATTACAAAATTGTGGAACAGAATCACATATACAGTGGATGCAAATACAGTAGTTCTAGTTAGGTAAAGTGTTGCATAACAATAGGAAGGAGACCCTGACCATTATCCATTCCAACCCAGCTGGGCAGCAATAAGATGTCATGTGCCAACACATTAGACACCTCATAACTGTGGACCACTTTAATGAATAAAGACAAAAATCCCAGAAGAAATGTCATGGGTAGCAATCAATGCATTAACGAAAGAAACTGAGATAAAAGATATTACAGAGGAAACTCAATAAACAGTTACAAAAAGAGAAAAAACCCAGCATTGAAGGTAATGAAACGCCATTTTCTGGTTGAGCCCCGGAGGCTTCCTGGAGCTATCAGGTTAATATGCGATATATTAGACTGGGGCATTAGTCAATGGAGTTCAGCATACCGGGGACAACGAGCCAGAACCTGGCCCCCTCAGAGAAGCAAAGGGAGCAATGGGCCCTGGAAACCCCCCCCCCTTTTTGTTGGGGGGCTTTCCAAATTTACCATCAAACAGGGTTAGGCACCCAGAAAGGTAGGCATAACAAAATAGACCCCACATGGTATGAAACTTACAACTGGAAACCAAACAGAGAAGCAGAACTCCCCCAATTCCCAAGGAAACAATCAAAGAAGCAAACGTCACAAACCGCCACAGCACCGTTTGTTCGTGCAGCCCCCTTACCCCTCGGGGCATGGGAGGGGGGAGCCGGGACCCTTTATGCCAGCTTTCCAGCGGCCCCAGTTTGGAGGCTAGCATCAAAACAATGTGAAAGCTGCCGACCGAATGGATGGAGGGAGGAAGGGATGATGCCAGGGAGCTTCCGGGGCTCACCCAGAAAATAGCGTTTCAATACATTCGACGCTGGTTTTCTGTGGGAAGCCCCTTTGGCTCCCTGGAGCTACCTAACCAAAGATAAGGAAAAGAGGGACTTACTCGGGAGGCAGCTGCCATTCGCTCCTTAACTCTAAGTCGAGACAACTGGCTGCAACCCAAAGCAACACGTGAATGTCCAGGACCAGGAATGATGACCAAATAACAGGCGACCAGGGTCCTGTTCAACCTCCTAAATCCCCATGGCCGAATATCAGCCCAAGACATGTTGCCAAAAACGGCAGCTAAAGCAGCAAATACCTGAATGTCATGGGCGCGAGGATAGACTACAGGCTGGCTAGACTTAACATTTTCACGCGGGGATGACGCAGTATGGCGTCAAAAATTTATTAGACAAATGTGAGGGAAAGACTTAGTATGGCATAAAAATTTATTAGATGAATGTGCAGGAATGACGTAGTATGGCGTCAAAATTAAAAAAATTTGCTAAAATTTAGATTTTCATCAGATTATTTTTGGACTGGTTTTAAAATTGCTGCCAACGTCTTCCCATTTTTAGTGATGGCCCGTGTGGCACTGAGGCAGTGCCGTGTGGCACTGAGGCAGTAGGCCCATTGTTATCGTTCCATGCTAGTGACTGCTCCTGCCTCCCCTCGCGTCCCAAACGTGTGAACGTTCCGGCTATTTTCCTCGGCTATATTTCTTACTGCGGCTTTAAAAATTATCTGCATCTACTCCAAGATAGATAGTGATCAAGAACACTGCGACTTTAAAAACTCTCTGCATTTACTCCAAGATGGATAGTGATCAAGAACAGAGCCATTCCAGGAAGAAATCAGTGAAAGAAACACTTCAGAGAGAGAAGCTAAATAGTGTACACCAAAAGTACAGAGGTTGAGACACTCATCCTCAAAATTCCAGGCTATATGTGATGATTTATCTGATATAGAAAATGGTGATAGTGACAGTGATTTCGTTAGTGAATTCATTTTAACGGAAACAGCAGATGATGATGAAATTGAAAGTGAGGGGAGCGAGAATTATGACGTTCGTACTGCCACACGTGCATGGCGTGGTATTAGAACTCGTACTGTGGGTGCCATGCATACCCACCAACATGTTCTGATGAAGCCTGGTCTACTGACAATACTCCACCCTTTGTAGACAGTTTTACAGGAATACCAGGCTTGACTTGTCCTGTACCTAGCACTTCTCTGGGATTTGTACAATTATTTCTTACTCAAAACTTGTTGAAATTTATCGTCTATGAGACTAACTATATGCTACCCGATGCTACTATCTTATCGTATTGGTAATGTTGTTCTTTGCCCTTATATGCATATATCCCTCTAAAGAATTCTATTGGGAACAATTTGATCCCAAAATGAGCGCTGTAACACAAAATTTTATCACGGAAAAAAATACTAAACATTTGTGAGCTGGATATGGGGTGTAGCGGGTGGGCCAATGGGTAATGCATGGCCTGCTTTTGGCTTGGCTGCGGGTGGGGCGAACCGCGGTTTTGGACATTATATGCATATACTCCTGTAGGGAATTCTACTGTAAACACATTGATACCAAAATGAAAGACCTAGGATGAGAATTGAGGTGACCAAAGTGAAAAAGAGTACTGTACAGGGTATACACATTTTATTGCTCTTGCGAGCTCATGGTAACGCGTGGTCAATTTCTCTGTTTGGTGTGAGTGGTACGTCAGGCTTTTGGATTCTATATACATATACTTCTGTAGGGAATTCTATTACGAACACATTAATACCAAAATGAAAAACCTAGTACGAGAATTGAGGTGACAAAATTGAAAAAAAAAGAGTATACACTTTTCCGTATTACTGCACGCTCACGTGGAATGCTCAGCCCACCTTGGGGTGGTCTGGCGCTCGCTCGCCCAAAGTGCGAAAGTGCTAATAACCCTGTGGACGACCTGGGAGGCCCGAGCCCTGGAACAGGGAACGAGGGAAACCAGATCAACCCAAAGTGCATTCCTGGCCATGGAAACCGAGGCGCGTAGGTAACGAAGAAGAGCCGCAACCGAACATAACATATGATGCACCCCTGGCCTAACCAACCAAGCATCATTGACCCAAGGACCCTTCTTTAAATCAGCCATCTTGTTCTTCACCAGAAAAGAAGGAGAATGCTGCAATCCAACAAACTGCTGGCCAGGATCGAATGAGCAGAAACCCCTGCGTCGGAGAGAGCATGAAGCTCACCAATCCAACCCTCAGAGGCCAATGCCAACAGAAAGAGCCTTGGAAAAACAATCTTGAACCGAAGGGGCCACCACGATCCGAGGAGAAGAGAGATAGGAGAGCACCCTGTCCAAGGACAGGGTGTTCAGATTCCCGAACAACTGCTTGAGCAACCGCCGAAGGAATCCCTCTCCCCAGAAACAGCTGAAGGCAGGACCGCAGCCGCAGCAATGCCTCTGGACGGAGAGACATGGAAGCGGTTCGAGAGTCCCAAACAAGACCCAGCCAGGTCTGAACCTGGGACGGAACCAGATGGGACTTCCTCCAGTTCACCAGAAACCTAAACTTTGTGAGCTGGGAAAGAATCCCATCCCGGGCGAATAGACAAGCAGACTGGCTGGGAGCCCACACCAGCCAGTCGTCAAGGTAGGCCAGAATCCAAACCCCTAGCAGACGCTGACAGGCCAACAGGACCCGGGTAAGACTCATGAATACGACAGGTGCCAGATTCAAGCCAAAAGGAAGGCAACAAAAGTGGTAAGCCTGATGCCCCACCACGAAACCTAACCAGTCCCTGAACCCGGATGAACGGGAATGTGCCAATATGCGTCCCAGAGGTCCAGGGACACCATCCAGGCATCCGGCTCCAACAGAAGCCGGACCTGAGACAGAGTGGCCATCCGAAAGGAGGGGCAAGGAATCCAGGGGTTCAGATGGGACAAGTCCAGAATGAACCGCAGATCCGCACAGTCCCATTTCAGCGCTGGAAACAGATGGGAAACCCATTTGAGGGACGGGGTCATTGCGACCGTGCCCAAGTGCACTAACTCCCAGATGACCCGATGGAGCGCAAGGAAAGAATCTGGCCCTACCAGACCCGAACCCCCCGAAGGAGGAGGAGCCGCCCAATGCTACCACAGGCCAGAGGAGTCGACCTGAAGCGCCCACGAATCGTGGGACCAGGCGTAAGCAAACGGAGTGAGCCTCCCCCTATCAATGGGGTGACTCGCGAAAGGGCTGACGCCCCTTACGAGAAGCCATCTGACGAACAGAGGGAGCTGGTCGGCCGAGCGGACAGCACGCTGGATTTGTGATCCTGTGGTCCTGGGTTCGATCCCAGGCGCCGGCGAGAAACATTGGGCAGAGTTTCTTTCACCCTATACCCCTGTTACCTAGCAGTAAAATAGGTACCTGGGTGTTAGTCAGCTGTCACGGGCTGCTTCCTGGGGGTGGAGGCCTGGTCGAGGACCGGGCCGCAGGGACACTAAAAAAGCCCCGAAATCATCTCAAGATAACCTCAAGATAACCATTGTGCCGACCAGACAATGCCAGCTCAGAAACTAGCACCAATGGCCCACCCCGACCGGAGGAACCATAAACTTTAGCACAACCCTTCTGAGACGGCTAAGAACAGCCACCCCGAAGAAGCAACAAGTCTGACATAGGACGACAACTGGATGAAGCCGCCTTCAGAAACTGTGTGACAGCAGTATCTGCAAACAGCAATGGACAAAAAGGCAAAGAAAACCTAAGAGCCAGGGCTAAGGCAGATTCCAAAGAAAGATTGAGCACAGCCTGTCGGCACACGAGGTGAGAGAGAAACAAAAAACAGAGACATCGTCTCCTTGATAATTGGCACAAACAGCTTCAACAGCGTGGCTGACGCCCTAGCCTAGGAGGCCAGGACACCAGACGAAGGCCCGGCAAGCAACGCCTCTACATCCTCCTCAAGCCAGGCTGAGGACAGCTCGAGAAGGGAAAAGAAGAGCAAGACCGAAGCCAAATGCCCACGGGTGTGCAAATTCTCTGCAACTAAAGATACCGAAAGGGTAGGAACCTGTACGTGCAGCTGCACAAGGCCATCATCATGAGGAAGCACAGGGATGAACAAGCACGCATTAAGAAGCTTAAACCCAAGTAAACCTGCAGAACAGTAGAAGGTTTTCGTCATTCAAGTGTGCAGGTCCGACAGAACCCATGCCACGCCCCCAACAAAAAGAATGGGCAGTCTGCCAGCCAGGAAGACTTCGGAACCTCCAAACGCACCCAATACATGGAAGAAGAACCGAACTCAAGCAAGGACGGATCCATCACAGAGGCAAAATTTGGGTCTCGCAGGAGGAATGCAGCAAGTGCCTCTTGAATCTCCTTAGGTGAGATCCGAGAAGCAGAAAACTTCCAGAAAGAAGGGGCCGGGGAACCCAAGGGAATCCAGAACCGAACCTGGGGGGAGACGACCCCAAATCATACTCATACAGGAAAGGGGGATTAAGAAAATCCCTTCCCCCATGCAACAAGCAGTAGGGGGAGGGGGCTTCACAGCAACGGTTGTTTTCTTGGGAATTGGGGGAGTTCTACCTCTCTATTCAGTTTTTGGTTGTAATTTTCTTACCACGTGGGGTATTTTTTGTTATGCCTACGTTTTTGGGTGTCTAACCCCGGTCGATGGCAGATTTGGAAAGCTCCCAACCACAGGGGAGTTTTTCAGGTGCCATTACTCCCTTTGCCTCTCTGAGGGGGCCAGGTTCTGGCTTATGGTTCCCGGCACGCTGAACTCCATTGACTACTGCCCTAGTCTTATATATCGCATATTAGCCCAATAGCTCCAGGGAGCCGAAAGGGCTCCCCACAGAAATAACAAGGCACATGAAAAAATGAGTAATTGCATTAATTAATCATTATCTCGAATGAGGGGAACAAGAGATAACACTAGACTACACAAGTACATCTAGGTGAGTGCATAACAAGAACCTATGCATGTACTTCACATGCCCAAATAAAAGCCTTCGGTTAGCAAACATACACAACTAAATTTGATATACGATTATAAAACAATTCAGACCAGGAACTGGATTTCACAATGCTAATCTTATCAAGATATGCTACTTGCCTGCCATACATAATTTCTTCTGCTAAGCATACTGATTAATTTTTCTCTGGCCTGGGATGTTTCAAAGCCAGCAACATTCTCCAAGAGTATCATATGTGGTGGCTGAGGGACCTCTTCTAAAAGTCCAAGGAGATGCAAGAAGGAGGATGTGCGTGCATCTTCCACATCACGCTTCAAGCCCTGTCTAACAGAAATGCATTGTTAAACATACATAGGTTTTACCTTGAACTGCGAAAGATACTCAAAAATATAAGCAAACACAGTTAATAGCATGCTGTACATGATTTTTTTTACTCACTGATGTCAGAGATATTCTTTAAATGCTAAATATGCTAGCTTGTTGATGGCCAAACACACATCAGAAGATGGAGAAACTGTGATCTTTTGGTCCATCCTTCACTATTATCAAGTTGTATGTGAGGCACACACGACTTTATAATAGTCCTGGACGGACCGAAAAGTCGCAGTTTCTCCATCTTCTGATATGTGCTTTGGTCATCATATCTTCAACCACGTTATTGTGACTCATCATCTGTATGCTAGCGTGTTACAGACCTAGTAAATGGCTGACAAGGCGGGCTCATCATGATAATGGTTGGATTAATATCCCTCAACTCCTCCACACTCAGGCCCATAATATTGCGGGGCTTGCATGTTTTAGGGAAATTGTGCTGATACACTTCTAATGCTGTTGTGTTGATCTCATAGGTGCCCACTACCTCAAAAGGCAGTCCACTCTCTGAAAGAAAGCAAGAAAAAATAATTGCATGAGCTGTACAGTACCACGAGACATTGCTCCTCCTGCAAATAAATCTCATTTGTATCTTACCATATGCATAAGGAGTACAGAAAGAAGGGTCAAGCTACTGTAGCACCTATCTATTCAATCCATTCAGGAGAGGAAATGCTGACTGCTATGAGGCTTATTAATCACTGCAGCAAGTTCTTCCTGTGGTAGATGAAGGGAGCTTACATATGCCAAAGAGCAAAGACAAGTTATGACCGTAATTAGCGTGTGTGTGTAATTACCTAAGTGTAATTACCTAAGTATAGTTACAGGATGAGAGCTATGCTTGTGGTGTCCCCTCTTCCCAGTACTCATTGTCCTATAACGCTTTGAAACTACTTTACTGATGGTTTTTGCCTCCACCACCTTCTCACTTAGCTTGTTTGAACTGTCTACCACTCTATTTGCAAAAGAAAACCGACTAATATTTTTTTGGCACCTTTGTTTCCTAAGCTTGAATCTGTGTCCTCTTGTTCATAAAGGTGCTGGTTTCAGGAATTCCTCTTTGACAATTTGGTCGAGACTTGTTAGTATTTTTATAAGTGGTGACCATATCATCTCTTTTTCTTCTTTTAGTTTTCGCATGTTTGACACCTCTAGTCTCTCCTAGAAACTCTTGTTTTTTAGTCCCAGAAGCCATTTTGTGCATGAACTCACCTAGTCGTGCTTGAGGGGGTTGAGCTTTGGCTCTTTGGTCCTGCCTCTTAACTGTCAATCAATTGGTGTACAGATTCTTGAGCTTACTGGGCTCTATCAAATCTACATCTGAAACTGTGTATGGAGTCAGCCTCCACACATCAATGCTTAATGCATTCCATTTGTTAACTACTCTGACACTAACAAAGTTCTTTCTAATGTCTCTGTGGTTCATTTGGGTACTTAGTTTTCACCTTGTTTGAGTTCCACCCATGCTAAATAGTTTGCCTTTGTCCACCCCTCTCAATTCCTCTGAGAATTTTGTAGGTGGTGATCATGTCTTAAATTATTCTTCTGTCTTCCAGAGACGTGAGGTTTAGTTCCTGTAGCCTTTCCTTGTAGCTCATACCTCTCAGTTCTAGGAATAGTCTGGTGGCATACCTCAGAATTTTCTCTAAGTTTGTCTTGTGCTTAACTAGGTATGGATTCCAGGCTGGAGCTGCATACTCCAGGATTGGTCTGACATAAGTGGTATACAAGGTTCTGAATGATTCCTTACACAAGTTTCTGAAGGCAGTTCTTATGTTTGTCAATCTAGCATATACTGCTAATGATATCCTTTTGATGTGAGCTTCTGGGGACAAGTTCAGTGTGACATTAACCCCCAGTTCTTTTTTCTCTATTTGATTCTTGCAGGATTTCCCCTCCCAGATGGTACCTTGTGTTCGGCCTGTGTCCTTGTGCGCGTCTATCGTGCTGGAACAACCTCAGTGCAGCAGGTAACTGTCAACAAGCCGAATGCAATCTGTGACAACAATACAAACATGAAAGGTGTTGATCACTTTGACCAAATGATCTAATATTATCACTTCACAAGGAAAACTCACAAATGGACGAAGAAAATGACCTTCTATTTTGTGCAAATGGCTATCTACAATGCTTATGTGATGTACAACTACTACACAACAGATAGAAGGACTCTACTAAACATTTGTGGGCAGGAATTGGGAGTGTAGCTGGAAGGCGTCTGGGCGCTCACTCGCGGCTAACTCGTGGCCCGTCTTCAACTCGTCGGCAGTTGGAGCGTGACCAGGTTTTTTTATTTTATATGCTAATATTCCTCTAGAGAATTCTATTGCGAACCCATTGATACCAAAATGAAAAACTTAGGACGAAAATTGAGGTGACCAGAGTGAAAAGAGTGAACACATTTTATCGTTTTTGCACGATACTGGGTAACTCGTTCGCACTTTCTCTGTTTGCTGCGGGTAATTAGCCGGGCTTCTTGGAGTTTATATGCATTTAGTGCTGTAGAGAATTCTATTGCGAACACAATGATAGCAAATATAATCTCGTAGGACGAGAATTGAGGTGACAAAGTTGAGGAGAGTATACACTTTTCAGAATTACCGCGCGCTCCCGTGGAACACTGGGACCCACATCGCATAGTTGAGGGGTGGCGCGGCGTGTGCGCCAAAGTGTTAAGAACATATTTTTGTTGTTTTATAAATGTTCAGGTAAAGTTAATGTCAAAATGTTTCCAAACTAAACTATTTTCATTTCAAAACACAAAGAGTAATGAAAACATTAAACAACATTAAAATATACCCTAATTAAAAAAAAACGGACAACTCTCAAAACGACATTTGTTGGCTGGTGCAGTTTAGGGGTTAAGCCAATCCGAGGACAGCTCGAAGAGTGAGAAAAAACACATGGCCGATGCCAATAGACCACGGGTACGCAAATCCTCGGCGACCAAGGCAGCCGAAAGGGAAGGAACTTGCACATGAAGCTGCATCAAACCCACATCCCACAGAAGGGCAGGGGTAAACAAACATGCACTGAGATGCTCAAATTCACCCCCCCCCCAGGAAAACCTGCAACGCCGTCTGAGCCTCCCTCCACTCGAGCGAGCGAGACCGATAGAACATGTGCCAAGCCTCCAACGAAAAGAGCAGGCAGGACGACTCCAGAACTTCATAACGCACCCAGCATAGGCACAAAGATCCATACACAAAGAAATGCGGATCCATCATGAAAGTATAATCTGGGATGCACAGGAGGTAGGCCGCAAGGGCTTCCCGCACCACATGAGAAGGGATGCGGGAAGCCGAAAACTTCCTGAAGGATGGGACCGAGGAGCCCATGGGATCATGGAACTGAACCCGGGAAGGGGTAGATGCTAAGTCCAAATCGTACGAGGAAGGAGCAAAAGAGAATCCCTCTCCTTGTAACACCAAGCCCCACCCTCCCCTACCAGGCAGGAAAACAAAAAACAAAAGAAGAACCCCACAAGAGGACAATGTACCCAGGTGGAACAGAGCCGGTTGCTATAATCAGTGAAAACTAGCTGTGCAGTACCCTGCGCCCCTACCAGTGATGAAAACTACCTCCTACCCAGAGGCAAACAAGGGCAGCAAGACATGAGCCGACTCGATGGGCAGCCATGTACCGAGCAGTAAAAAGCAAAGCGGAAGTAGACCCCAAGGTGACTTGTGGAAGGTGGTCCCAAGCCCCAAGGGCAGTACATACTGGGCACCTTCGGAAGGCACCCCTAGGTGCATGCAGCCAGAGTACCATAGGATATTACTCCTGACTCGCACACCCCCTGTAGAGACTGACTATGCCACAAGGCACAGTAATTGAGAACAAAAACTGGAGCCAGAGGCACCTGACTAACCAGTATCACATCAGCTAAGAACTACTGGTTGGATCGCTGGCACAAGGGTCTGGGGCTCCCCCCTTCCTCCTCCCGGGGAGTGGGGGGGGGTGCACAGAGAGCGGCACGGTGATGTAATGACATCGTGCTAGTTGCTAGTTTTCTTTTGGGGGAGTTCAGTCCACTCATTTGGTTTTCGGTAGCAATTTTTTCACCAGAATAAGGGTTTGTTTTGGGATGCCTACCTTTCTAGATGACAGATCTGGTCGATGTCAGACACAGAATACTTCCAACCACAAGGGGGTTTCTGTAGGCCATTGCTCCTCGTGCTTCTGAGGGGGACCAGGTTCTGGCTCGTGGTCCCCAGTAGGCAGAAGTCCTTGCACTTTGACTGATGCCAGAAAGCTAATACAATAGTTACATATTAGCCTGGATAGCTCCGCGAAGCCAACAGGGCTCCCTCCAGAAAAGGTGAAAAAATTAAATTCTTTACAAAGAACTCAAGCGTGATCGTCACTAGGCAGGGGGCTACTAGTAAACTGAAGCATGGTCGCACGTGCCACGGGAATCACACGCTCGGTCGACACCATATGTGTATTAACAAACTCGCAAAGCGAGGAAAAGCTTGTAAACAGATTCGAATTTTACAAATTTTCTGTTATGTTCTGTTATTTCTGCAGTTTCTCCATGTTTTTGTACTCAGTTACTTCACTACCTCACATTCCTGATTGAACTGTGTGTGTGTGAAATTACCTAAGCGTAGTTACAAAATGAGAGCTACGCTCGTGGTGTTTTGTCTTCCCAGTACTCTGTCGTATAACACTTTGAAACTATTGACGGTTTTGGCTCCACCACTTCTCACTTAGCTTGCTCCAACTGACTGCCACTCTTATTTGCAAAAGAAAACTTTCTAATATTATTTTGGCACCTTTGTTTCCATAGCTTGAATCTGTGTGATCTTGTTCATGAAGTTGGTCGGTTTCAGGAATTCCTCTTTGTCAACTTGGTCGATTCCTGTTAGTATTTTGTAAGTGATGATCATATCTCCTCTTTTTCTTCTATATTCTAGTTTTGGCATGTTTAATGCTTCCAGTCTCTCCTCATCACTCTTGTTTTTCAGTTCTGGAAGCCATTTTGTAGTACACTATGCAATTGCACCTTTTCCAGTTTCTTTATTTGCTTCTTAAGATTTGGGCACAATATAACTGCTGCATATTGCAATTTTGTTCTCACAAAAGTCATGAACAGTTTCTTTAGTATTTCACCATCCATATAATTAAAAGCAAGTCTGAAGTTGGAAAGCGACACATACGCTCCTCTCACAATGTTCTTTATGTTCCTCTGGCGACAGCATACTATCCAAAACCACCCCTAGGTTTCGTTCTTTATTAGAGTTCTGTAATTCCTTTCCACATAATTTGTTAGTTGTGTGTGGTCTATTTTCTCTGATTCCACATTCCATAACATGGCATTTATTCACATTTGCCACTTGTCGCTCCAAGCACTTAGTTCATCAAGATAAATTTGAAGGACATTACAGTTGTCTGTGTCTCCCATCTTCCCTAGTATCTTAGCATCATCCACAAACATGTTCATATAATTCTGTATTCCTTCTGGTAGAGCATTTATGTAGACAATGAACATTACTGGTGCAAGAACTGAACTCTGTAATACTCCGCTAGTAACACTACTCCAGTTAGATACATTGTGTTTGATTACTGCCCTCATCTGTTTGTCAGTTAAAAAAATTTTCATCCATGTCAGATGTCTCCCTGTCACGCCTCCAGTATATTCCAGTTTCCAGAACAGCCTTTTGTGTGGAATACTATCAAATGCCTTTTTTAGATCCAGACAGACACAGTCAACCTAACCACCTCTTTCCTCTAATATTACTGTGGGTCTGCCTGTTTGAAAACCAAACTGTCTGTTATTATGTCATTACTCTCTAGGTGTTCAACCCATTGTGATTTAAAAATTTTTTCTAGTGTTCTGACTACCACGCTTGTTAATAATACGGGGTCTATAATTTAGAGGTTCCTCTTGACTACCATTTTTATAGATTGGTACTATGTTCGCCTTTTCCATATATCTGCTAAGATTCCTGTGCACAAGGATATCTGGAATATTAATTGGAGTGGAATGCTCAGCTCAGTTGCACATTCTCGCAGCACCCAAGGTGAAACTCCATCAGGTCCAACCGCTTTATTTCTTCCTATCCCCCCATGAGTAATATTTTCACTTCGTCTTGAGATACCTTTATGTATTCTATGCTGTGTTCTGGAATTGGTATTTAGACTGGTTCTCTGAAAACCTCATTTTGTACACTCATAATGAGTGAGAGGAGAGGTGAGATGAGAGAGGGCCCAAATATTAGCCCAGGACATATTTACAAACCTGTGGTTTTTCCCATGCCTGAGGGTAGACCACAAGCTGATCACATTTAAACAATACTGTGGATGACCTGATAAATGCATGCCTTGAAACAGGGCACCAAGAAAACAGGGTGAACCCACAAGGTATCCACTGCGACAGAACTGATGGCCTGTTGGTAGTGCCAAAAAGTCACCACCAGACAACAAATGGTGCACCCCTGGCTGAACCAACCAAGCATCAATCACCAAAGGACCCTTTCAGAAAGTCCACTGACTCATTCTTTGCCAGAAAAGGAGAAGGCTGGAAAGAAGCTGCCTAATAGGGCTAAAGGAACAGAACTTCCCCATCCCTACAGATGAAGATGACAGCAAACAAGAAGACTCTTAACCCTTGAGATGCACTTCTGTTTATAGGAGGTAATGCCCTGGTGTGCAGAAAACTGGGACTTCTACCAAACCTAGCCAGCTGGGAAAGAACCAGATCCCTGGCTAGCAGACAGATTGGCTGGAAGCCCACACCAGCCATTTGTTGAGGTAGGATAACACCTGAACACCTAACAAATGATGACAGGCCTCCAGGAACCTGAGTAAATTGGGTAAACACATAAGGGGCCAGATTCAGTCCAACCAGGAAGACCTAAAAGCGGAAAACCTGTCGCCCCACCACAAAACTGATGCAATTCCTGAACCTCGGTTGGATAAGGATGTGACAATATTCGTCCTGGAGGAATCATCCAAACACCCGTCTTGAGACTGAGATGGGCCCAAGGACAATGGAGTCATCTGAACGAGGGCAAGGAATGAACCAGTGCAATCATGAAAGATAAAAAAATAAACTGGGGATCCAAACAGTCCTGCTTCTGGACTGGAAACAAGGAGGAAACCCACCGAAGAGACAAGGTCGTGTCGACCATGTCCATAGCCAACACACTCCAAGATGACCTAACGAAGGCAAGAAGAGGGTAACTTACCCAAAAGCCCTAGAGGGGGCAGGACCGACCAGCTGCACCACAGGCTGCAAAAACAACCCAAAAAGCCCACAAATCGCATAGCCAAGAGTGGGGAAACCGAGCAAGATCCCCCCCCCCCACCACTCTATCAAAAGGGCAACCCGCAAATGGCCCAGCACGATTCACGAGAGCCAGGCCTCCAAGTAAAGTGAGCATGATGGTGACCAGATGAAAAAGGAGAAGAAACCCATCTGATCTGGCTGCTGGTACCACAGAGGACCCACCTCAACCAAACATAGGTGCAGCCCTGGACTGGCCCCGCCGAGAAGGCTGAGACTGACACCCCGGACACACAGCAAATCAAAAACAGGACGGCAACTCACAGAGGCAGTCGACAAAAACCGCAAAAGGAACCTCAATAAGTGCCCCGACATCCTCCGAATGCCAATCAGAAAGAAGCTCGAGGTAGGGAAGGGAACTATCAGAAGCGCCATGTCATGACGACTCGACTACTGTATGTTGCACTTGGAAGGGGTCAGGATAAGGATTTGGGATGGAATGGGGGGGGGGGGAAAGAATTGTGCCCAACCACTTGGAGGGTCGTGGATTGAAAGCCAACATGTTTGAAGCGAGACCGTCGCTGTACCGTCCAGCCCAAGTGGTTGGGTTAAAGCTCGAGGTGCTTCAGGAAATGTACGATGGACTCCAAGTGCAAACAAGAACTAGTGCAAACAAAGGTCATCAGCAACCAAGGCTGCCAACAGATGGGGGACCTGAGCATGCAGCTGCACAAGACCCACGTCATGGAGAAGGGCAGGGCATGCACTGAGGGACCCCAAAGAGGCTCCTCCCCCCAAAAAACCTGCAACACAATAGTGTGTTCCTGCCAATCAAGCTTGTGGGTACAGTAAAACCAGTGCCAACCCCCAAGGGAAAACAATAGACAGTCTGCTAGCCAAAATGACTCTGGAACCTCATAACGCCTCCACAAGGGGAAATACCAGAGGAAGGACACATCCAGAAAGATGAGTCCAGAGCGCCCAAAGGCACATGGTAAACCCTGTCGGCAACCAAGCTTCGGTAAGCCAAGCTACCTTTGGCTTGCCAAAGGTAAAATCAATGGGGCAGCAAGAGGGTTCAACAGTGCACATCCTAGGCAAGCCTAATAAGGCAATATGCAGAGCCCTCAAACAAAAACAGGCAAATGTGGATGAAAACAAGAAATCAAAGCCCCCCCCCAAGCCCAAACTGCAGTGAACGAGCAGCAGGGGAGAAACGTCACTGCACCTTGTCTTAACTAGTTGCACAGACCACAGTGTGCCCTCATCAGCCAATAAACACTCCCAACCCGAGGAAAGACAGTCAGCCCCAGACTACCGACTTACCTGAAGGGCAAGGACTACCCCAGTGAGGAAGCTCCCGAACGAGCAGCATGGGAGAAACGTCGGTGCACCTTGTCTTAACTAACTGGTTGCACAGATCACAGTGTGCCCTCACCAGCCAATAAACACTCCCAACCCGAGGAAAGACAGTCAGCCCCAGACTACCGACTTACCTGAAGGGCAAGGACTACCTCAAGTGAGGAAGCTCCCTAACAGAAGTGTTGCTCGAATGCCCCAGGAAGATAACCCTGACCGTGCTAGGGGGTAGTACTGTACTTGCACAGCGCACAGGGAAGCAAACCCTGAGCACATGCAGTCCAGTACACTAAACTCTGGCTCCATACAACACTTGCATATGAGGACAACCTCAAAGGCAAAACACCACCTGAAATTGGGAGACCAGAGCCAGAGTGCAGTTTACTACCAAGCACAGACGTCCAGATAAAACTGAATGGTGGGGGGGGCCTAGCTGCCGGGCCAGCTCCCTTCCTACCCTAGACTTTACTCCCCTCTCATTTGGGGGGGACTAGGGGTAAACTACTGGGGCCTAGCTTCACAATATTTTTGTTGTTTTATTGTGGGGAAGTTCTTAGTTTTTATACAATGTTAGGGCTTCAGCTCATTTTTAAATCATGCGTAGTCTGTTTTGATTCACTTATCTTCCTGGGTGCTTTCCTGGTGGTGGAAAGATCATAAACTTTAATTTAAAGTGTTCATAGGCCATTGCTCCCTGCACATCTCTGAGAGGGTTTTAACTGTCTCCGTGGTGTAGTGGTAAGACACTCGCCTGGCGTCCGGAGCGCTATGTCATGGGTTCGTATCCTGGCCGGGGGGATTTACTGGGCGCAAATCCTTAACTGTAGCTCTGTTTAACGCAACAGTAAAATGTGTACTTGGATGAAAAAACGATTCTTGCGGCGGGGATCGTTTCCAGGGACCTGCCCGAAACGCTACGCGTACTAGTGGCTGTACAAGAATGTAACAACTCTTGTATACTGTATATCTAAAAAAAAAAAAAAAAAAAAAAAAAGAGGGGGTCAGGTTCTAGCTTGTGATCCCTGGTATTCTTGAGGTTATCTGAGATGATTTCCGGGCTTAGCATCCCCGCGGCCTGGTACTCGACCAGGCCTCCCTTTTGTTACGCATTCCCAGGAAACAGGGGCATCAGGGTGAAAAAACTCTGTTTCATTTTGTACACCTCCACCGGGGATCGAACCCGGAACCTCAGGACTACGAATCTGAAGCGCTGTCCACTAGCCGTCAGGCCCCTGCCAATAACTCCAAACATATGACACCTAGTAATTACTTAAGTGTAATTACCTAAGTGTAGTGTACAGGATGAGAGATATGCTCTGGTGTCCGTCTTCCCAACACTCTTTGTCATATAACGCTTTGAAACTACTGGCGGTCTTGGCCTCCCACCCACCTCACCTAACTTGTTCCAACCGTCATCCACTCTGTTTGCGAAATGGAATTTTCTTATTATTTCTTCGGCATCTGTGTTAGCTAGTTTAAATCTATGACCTCTTGTCTTTAAAGTTCCAGGTCTCAGGAAATCTTCCCTATCGATTTTATCGATTGTTAATTTTGTAGTAGTGATCATATCACCTTTTCTTCTGTCTCTTAGTTTTGGCATATTTATGCTCTAAAATCCTCTAGCTCTTGCCCTACAGTACTCTAGGAAGTAATTTGTAGCAGTTATTGCCTCTACCATCTACCGTTAGCTGCGGTGCTCTTCAGTTCTTGGCACCACACAACCGCTGCATATTCTAGCTTTGGCCTAACAAAAGTCGTGAACAGTTTCTTTAGTATATCACCATCCACGTATTTAAAAGCAATTCTGAAGTTAGAAAGTGTGGCATAGGTTCCTCGCACAATATTCTTTGTGCGAGTATGGCACTTGAAAGCTTCAGGGAGCTGATGGGGGTCCCCTCAGAAAAGAAGGACTAAACTATGAGAATCATACACTAGCTACTGTCTACACTGCCAAAAAGAAATGTTACTTCTATGGTGGTTGTGTTCTATATTTTATTTTTAAATTTTATTTTTTTATTTATATATGCAAGAGTTTTTCATTCTTATAAAGCCACTAGCACGCATAGTGTTTCGGGCAGGTTTTTAAACAAACTTTTCTCCAGACTATGACCCACCAAATCAGTTAATAACCAGGTACCCATTCACTGTTGGGTGAACAGAGGCTACAGTTAAGGATTGATGCTCAGTCAATCTTCCCCGGCCAGGATACAAACCCAAGCCAAAGCGCTTGCCAAGTGCCGGGCGAGTGCTTTACGAATGCTCCACAGGGGACTGCTATACAGTATTTGTTATCAGAAATATGTGCCCATCACATGAGGGGTACTGTCATAACTACAGCAAGAAAGGACATTATGCTAAAATCTGTCAGTCTAAAACATGTGAGTACTACTGCTTCATTGTACAATCCTACTCTTCTTGCTATTACAATTGCATTTTTGCAAAGCCTCTCACATGAAGCCACTGAAGTTACAGTAAATGAACACAAACTGAAGGCATTAATTGATGCATGTTGCTCCAATAGTTTCATAAGTGAAAGCACTGCAAGTTGATTAAATTTAAGTAGCTGGAGGTAAATAATATACCTAAATTGGTTTTCAGTTTTAACTAACTTGGTTCCCTGCACGATATCTGAAATAACACTAATCACAGGTATCAGTACGGAATTACAAAATCATAATAACGAACTCTATAACAAGAACAAATTAATCTAATCTAATGAATAAGATATTTTAGAAATATCACAGGTACAGGGGTACCTCAGTTTAAGAATTTAATCCATTTCTGGAGACGGTTCCTAACCCGAAAATTTGAAAACTGAAACAAATTTGCCCATAAGAAATAATGGGAAATGAATTAATCGGTTCCTGACTCCCCAAAAACTTCACTTCAAAGTAAATAAAGTAAATTTTATACCTCATTCACCCAAATCTACACTACAAAAGTATGTTCAAGTTATTACCTACCCTTGCTGATGACTCCTGTTGGCGTATGGAAGATGGTGAGGAAGGGGGGGGGGAGGAGAGGTGTTACTGTTTGGAAGGGAAGTCCCCTTCCATGATAACATCAGGCAGTGAAGATTTTTCTGGAGTGAACTCTCTGACACATTTTGCCTGCATACCACTAGGTCCTGGTTGTGGCTCACTGCTTGATTTTCTCACAATGAAACGATCCACTGAAGATTGTTTTTCCCTTCTTCGCAACATTTGTCTGTAGTGAGGCATCACACTGTCATTGAAAAGATTAATGCAACGACCTACTACGACTTTCTCTGGGAGAGTCTTTTCAATAAAAGTTTGCATTTCTTCCCACATCTGACACCACTTCCTAAATGTTAAGGAAGGGATATTCTCTTCTGCCCCATCCTCCTCTGAAGAAATATCCTCAACTGCCTCTTGTTGCAGCTCCTTTTCAAGGGCTTGGAGTTCTTCGGTGGTCAATTCTTCTTCCACCAACTCCTCCATATCAGCACCATCCAATTCCAAGCCCATTTTCTGGCCCAGAGTAACAATTTCCTCAACAATATGCACTTCATTTACAGGCTCAAACCCCTCAAAGTCTAGTTCTGACACACATTCAGGCCACAATTTTCTCCAGCCAGAGATCAGGGTTCTTTGAGTCACTTCTTGCCAGGCTTTGTCAACGAATTTTAAAGCACTACAAATGTTAAAATGGTGTTTTCAGAACTCTTTGAGGGTGAGGTTTGTGGCTTCAGTCGCTTCAAAACATTTCCGGAAAAGTACCCTTTCATAAAATTTCTTAAAATTCGCTATGATTTTCTGGTCCATAGGCTGAATTAGAGGAGTGGTGTTAGGAGGCAAGAACTTTATTGTGAGAAAATTAAATCTGTTCAAAAATGCATCTTCCAAGCCTGGAGGATGAACCTTACTACTGGCTTTCTTGGGACCCATGGAAAGATATATAACAACTACTTTCATGCTCAAATGGCCAAAAATCCAACAAAAAAACTGTAAATTCTTGTGAAGAATTCAGGCGGGATAGTCACTGGGCGCGATCGTCGTGCCACCACGTGCTAGGTTGGCCATAAGCGTATCAACAAACTCTTATCCCAATGCAAAGTTCGTAACCTGATTCAAATTTTCAGAACAAATCGGGCTTGTAACCCGAAAAGTTCGTAAACAGGGACGTTCGTAACCCGAGGTACCACTGTACACTAGTAATATTATTAGCAAACATAAATACAGAATAACATAATACTGTACTGTATATTATTCTCAGATATGTTTTTTATTGAATCTCAAATCCTTAGTGAACAAAATATTACATGACAAAACTGACCTTTGGCAGATACATGCATTCCTCCTATTCCACTGTATAGTTCCAATATACGCAATGGGCGAGTAGGTGTCATGGTTCTGTAAAAGAGAAAGTTGTGTAAGTATGATATGATGCAATTTATCTAACTCTGACACATTAATCTTTATTTTTATGTTAGTGTAAAATATTTTCAATACAAACAGTAAATGTTGACCAGACCACACACTGGCAAGTGAAAGGACGACGATGTTTCGGTCCTTCCTGGACCATTCTCAAGTCGATTGTGATGATTGAAGGAGAAGGCAATAAATAGGCAGAAGAGAGAAGAGGAGAAGAAAATCTTAGAGGAAGAAAGTTAAGGCAAAGGTAGGGAAGGTAAGATGTAATAAAGGGAATAGTAAGAATAAGAAACATAAGAACAAAAGTAACTGCAGAAGGTTATTTGAATTTGTTGTAACCTATACATCCTGGAGAATGCATACCCCTACTTAACTATGTGAAGACAGACTTAAATTGGAAGACAGACTTAAATTGGTCAACAAATAAATCGGTTACAACTCTCAGAACTTGGGACTGAATTTATTTTGGCTGATTTTTTCACAGATTTCAAACTCTATTTTCCTTGTTTCTTTAGGTTGTTTTGATGATTAGGGACCAGATTAGGGCTTTTTTTACTTATATAAAGTACACCTTAAATATACAGTTTGTATCCCCTAAATCATTATAATTATTATAATTATCCCTATATTTGTTTTTTTGGGGGGTTATTTTTTCTTGACTTCATTTCAACACATAGTGATCTACAATTTTCACATATTTGAGTACGAATGCCAAACAATGTTTATTACAACATACAAGTAAATTCATGAATTAGAACTGCCTTATTCATTGTCGATAACTTCAACTTCAACTACAGTATATCTATAACTAGAATTTCAACTTACTTCAGTATCCAAAAATCTAGTTTCCGACCAATTCTCACCATTTTTACATATAGTGCGCACAGCTGTCTGTTCTACAATCCCCCATAGAATTGATTTTTCATAAACTCTAAAAGTTTGGAGTTATAAATTTTTGTTGTGTAAATTTGCGCATATTTCAAATGCCATACCTTACCTTACCTTACCTTGAGTATACCTTGAGGTGCTTCCGGGGCTTAGCGTCCCCACGGCCCGGTCATCGACCAGGCCTCCTGGTTGCTGGACTGATCAACCAGGCTGTTGGACGCGGCTGCTCGCAGCCTGACGTACGAGTCACAGCCTGATTGATCAGGTATCCTTTGGAGGTGCTTATCCAGTTCTCTCTTGAACACTGTGAGGGGTTTGCCAGTTATGCCCCTTATGTGTAGCAGGAACGTGTTGAACAGTCTCGGGCCCCTGATGTTGATGGAGTTCTCTCTCAGAGTACCAGTTGCACCTCTGTTTTTCAACGGGGGTATTCTGCACATCCTGCCATGTCTTCTGGTCGCATGTGATGTTATTTCTGTGTGCAGGTTTGGGACCAGCCCCTCTAATATTTTCCATGTGTAAATTATTATGTATCTCTCCTGCCTGCGCTCAAGGGAGTACAGATTTAGGCTCTTTAGTCGGTCCCAATAGTTTAGATGTTTTACCGAGTGGATTCTAGCAGTAAAGGATCTCTGCATGCTCTCCAGGTCAGCAATTTCTCCAGCTTTGAAAGGGGCTGTCATTGTGCAGCAGTACTCCACTCTAGAGAGCACCAGCGTTTTGAAAAGTATCATCATCGGTATAGCATCTCTAGTGTGAAAAGTTCTTGTTATCCAACCCGTCATTTTTCGTGCAGTTGTGACGGCCACTTTATTGTGTTCTTTAAAGGTAAGGTCTTCCGACATGAGTACATCCAAATCCTTTACATTGCCTTTTCGTGCTATGTTATGATTTGCCTGAGTTTTGTACGTGGTTTCCGTTTTTATATTTTCATTTTTTCCATAGCGCATGAGCTGGAACTTATCTTCGTTAAACACCATAAACTCTAAATATTGACAATTTTTTTTTGTACAGTAAACTACTACTGTAGTAGTATACTGAAAACCTATATTCTAAATATATGAAAATGAATATCATATGCTATTCTGAGAGCGTAAAACCCCCAAATGAACAGTTGGTGGTATTTTATATTTTGCAGCCGATTTCAAAATCTGAAGTTTTCAATATTCAATTTTATAATTATTTTATATTTTCTTGTTTTTCAAGTTACACTGGTATCATTTAGACAAAGTTGGAGGAGCATTTGCCTAGTAGATTATGCACAAAACATTTGAAAGAGTTTCAGAAAATTAAAAAAATTGAGCTCAATGTCACACATCATATGACATTTTGTGCAGTTTAATGGTTAAATGTTGGGAGCCTACTAATTTTTTGGTCAAAATTTGGCACATACTGGGTATTTCAAATGCCATATTAAAATTTTTTTTTACAGTAAACTATACTGAATCCTATAATAATAACTAATAAAAAAATAGGAGAATGCGCGAAGCCATTACCACTATATAGGGCTATGAAGATCATATGCTCTTCTGAGAGCATAATAACACCAAATGAACAATTTGTGATATTTAATATTTTTGATGCTCATTTGAAAATCTGAAATTTTCAATAGTTATTTTTCATTTTTTTGTTTTTCAAGTTACATTGATGAGTATTTAGACAAAGTTGGAGCATGTGCCATGTAGATTATGTACAAAAAATTTGAAAGCGTTTGAACAAGGTGAAAAATTTCATTTCCCGGTATGAACTGTTCATTTCTAAAGTATGAACTGTACTGTGAAAAGAAAGAGTCAACAGCAACACAGCCAGGACTAAGGTTCATGTTTGTTATGTTGAGTATCAGAGCCGATTCGACAAGACAGTATCTGTGAAGAGTAGAATGTCACTAATTTCTTTTCCTTAAAATCAATGATACACTTAATTATTCCAAGGGTTTAGTTAGCTTTTCTGACTGCTGCTCCTACCTGTTGTGCAACTTTCAGCGAGTGGTGGATTTTGACACCTAGGTCCTTTTGTTCATCAATCTGCTGCAAAGTAATGTTATTAATTTGGCAGATGTGGCATGGGATGTTATGTCCCACATAAAAGGTCTTGCATTTGTCGATGTTAAAAAGCATTCACCAGTCTTCTGACCATTTGTGGAGTTTATGTAGATCTTTTAGTAAGGCTTCAATATCATTATCATTTACCACTTTACCATAAATCTTTGTGTCATTGCAAATTTTATGATGTGGTTTGAAATATTCAAATATTCTCATCTGTCACTGATGTACTCATCTAGTTGTGCTTGCAGGGGTTGAGCCCTGGCTCTTTGGTCCCGCCTCTCAACTGTTAATCAACTGGTGTACAGATTCCTGAGCCTACTGGGCTCTATCATATCAAAATCTGAAACTGTGTATGGAGTCTGCCTCCACCACATCACTGCTTAATTAATTCCATTTGTTACCTACTCTGACACTGAAAACGTTCTTTCTAACATCCCTGTGGCTCATTTGGGTACTCAGTTCCCACCTGTGTCCCCTTGTTTGCGTACCCCGGGACCCGGTCGACCGAGCAGACAGCACGCTGGACTTGTGATCCTGTGGTCATGGGTTCGATCCCAGGCGCCGGCGAGAAACAATGGGCAGAGTTTCTTTCACCCTATGCCCCTGTTACCTAGCAGTAAAATAGGTACCTGGGTGTTAGTCAGTTGTTACGGGCTGCTTCCTGGGGGTGGAGGCCTGGTCGAGGACCGGGCCGCGGGAACACTAAAAAAAAGCCCCGAAATCATCTCAAGATAACCTCAAGATAACCCCCCCATGTCAAACAATTTGTCTTTATTTACCCTGTCGATTCCTCTTAGAATTTTGTAGGTAGTGATCATGTCTCCCCGACCTCTTCTGTCTTTCAGGGACGTGAGGTGCATTTTACACAGCCATTCCTTGTAACTCATTATCTCTTAGTTCTGGGACTAGCTTAGTGGTATACCTCTGAACTTTTTCCAGCTTAGTCCTGTGCTTGGTACAGGCTCTATGCCGGGGCTGCACACTTCAGGATGTATATGATAAAAAGGGTTGGCGCCAAAATGAACCTTTGTGGTACCCAATTTAACACATTTCTCCAAATTCATTCCCATTTAGCATGACCCTTTGTATTCTTTGTTTCAACCATTTATTTAACCATTTTAGTATTTTACCTTTTATTGTATAAGCCTGTAATTTCCTATACCAGTCTTTCATGTGGTAACTTATCAAAGGCTTTTTGATAAGGAACCAAAAAGCAAAACAAAATGTATACTACATCAACCGGAGTAGCTGGTTACCGCTACTCTGAGTAGCCACTTTGTCTGAGTAGGTGGTTAGTAGCAGGCATCCATCAGTCTCAGGAGACTATGGAGTTGCGCTGTTTCGCTGAGACTATGGTTACTGTTTCCAAAAATGTGAGCAGGTTTGTAAGGCAGGAGCTATTTTTAACAAACCCATGTTGTGTCGATTGTACAATATTGTTCACTGAAAGATAATGATTCCCTCCCTTATGATTCTCTCCATGAGCTTGGAGATGCGTGATTAGTAAATATAAACCTAAATACTGTATAAGTAAACATGATGTATTGTGGAACATAATGTGTACTACATAAATATAATTCAAATACCTATCTATAATCCAATATTATTTTCAGCACATTCTGTGCATATTTTATCAAATATAAATAGAGAATTCATAGCGATTCATGTACACCCAGTCAGCAGTGTTATAAATCCTCTTATATATCCAAAACAGAAAGGGACTTATAACTGACAATACATATTGTATTATTATATTTTAAATGAAAAAGAAAAATTTGCAGTTTTTGGATTCTCTCATTCATTTCTTCTTCTTCTTCTTGATAGTAGGTGCAGTTTGCATGAAGGGTTTGTCCTCCCGATGACTGCACCAGTACAGATGTTGGTAGAGGCGTTTATGTTGAGGATGATAAGAGTTTCAAAAGTGCTTGTTGCATTGTGCTGTAGACAGAGGAGCGGCAAGTAAAACAGAGGTGTATGTTAGAGGGAGACTTGCCGCACCGTAGGGTGGTATGTTGTGTTTATGGCATCAGCTGATCCTTGGTACTGCGACGAGGCAGTTGTTTTCTGTGTTTAGCTGTTGGAGGCGCCAGGTATAAATGTGGCGTGGGTCAGATGTGCCCTAATTTGTTGGTCGACTGGAGATATTTAGCCAGTGCTTTGACTATTTGGTATTTTTCTTGTAACGCCTCCTAATATATGCTTGATGGTAAAGGGTATTTTAAGTGAAATAAGTATTTGTTTGAGATTTACTCTGGCACTTTAACGTTGGAAGCAGTGAAGGAGATAGTGTTCGATTGTTTCAGGCACCTGACAGTGGATGCAGAGTTCGTTGATGTCTGTTCTGTACTTAGAGCTGTGTGCTGTCAGTTTGGTGTGTCCCAGCCTTAATCTGGTCATCGCTATATAAATTTCTCTGCTTTTATATCTGACATGTTTCCAAGTTTCCCATTTCTTTTTAATGGACCCATAGTACAAAGGTGAGCATGACGTTTTCCATTTTGTCACAAAATCTTGGGTGATGGTATTTTTGAAGGCTCCTTTACGTGCAACATGGGGAATTGGATGACGGGTAATGTGAGGTGTGTTGTGCATTGCTTTGGCTAGTTGATCTACTAGTTCATTATGGTGAACACCACAATGCACTGGGACCCATTGGATAGAGGTATCATAACCGTTCAATCGATGTTCATGAAGTTGAAAACATGGGTAAACATCATTCACTTCTACCCATATGGTTTTTGTCGAAACCTCTGATTTGATCTCTTACAATGCACTTCCAATACATTTTCTCACAGATAGCAAATCCAATTATGTTTTTATGTCGTCAACATGATATACTATATATTCCTTGACTTGATACTAGACCAGTAGGTTACTAGAGTTTAGCATTCAGTTCCTTAATTGTTTTAATTCCAAGTATATTATTTTTATTAATTTTACTGGAACCAACTTAGAATACAGGAAGGGTTTCAGGGTATTACTACTACTACTATATCATAACCCAACGTTTAAACTGTGTCCCACGATTATATGTGGCTAATACAACACAGTTAACGTCAAAATATAACTTAAAAACCCTTTTACAATTGAACAAGGAAAGTATCAAGTGCAATGTGTCAAAATTTAAACACAAAATTACTGAAGAGAATATCAATAATATTTTCACTAAATAATAATTTGAAGACATACCCTCCCATAAACTTGGACCAAATTAATAATGCCAATAACCACAGACACTGCAAGATAACATGACACAGAAGCTCAAGTTAGTAACATACACAAATCAGCAGCAGTTTCTGACATTTGCCAAAATCCAGCTGTGTTCCTGGCATGACAACGAGAACAACAATAAGCAGCTGGTGTATTTATATAATAAACAGACCTCAATACTATAAAAACTACCATTTGGCAACTAGTCCTCCTAAGGACAAACAATAGAGATACTGTTGACGTCTTTAGCGATGCTCTTTTCTTTAAGAACGTCACAAACTTTTCCGTTTATAACATACAGCATTAGTTACGGATACATTTAATAATCAACAACTTATTCCATTACTGTATAAAATTTTGGTATTTTATATAAGCGAAAATAATTTCAGTTCAACATAATAATGATTTGAAAAGATGAAAAGCGAAAGGGAGTGTAAACCGAGAGTGATCGATAGTTGGAGCGGGGAGAGTTGCTCCACAGTTGTTCCTCCTCCCACAGTCAGTTACCAAGAGCGATCCCCGTATGTAATATGGCGTCGTAATGTTAGAATTTTGAAGGAACCGATTTGCTGGCTGGTTTTCTGCTGGATTTCCTGAACCTACTCCTCCCTGAGACGTTTTCCTCCTAGTATTGCATTAATGGTAATGCATGCAAGGAAACTACCACGTATTAGCGATGGGTAAGTGAGAGTTTGTTGATATATGGTCGTCTATATCTGATGGTCTAGGGTTAGGTGCCCGCCATTTGTTTGTCATGAATGCAGCCACTCCTTTTGTTTGGAAATCTGAAAGTGAGCGGCACGAGGGCGAAGACGATAAAGTAATGCCTGCCGTATCTTTGCAGGTTCATCGAGAAGCACCAGGCCCACAGCTACGAGGTGAGAGGTGGTGGTGAGTGGAGAGAGGCGGCCAGGTAGGCAGCCGCCGCTGCTGGTGCTGGCTCCTGGCCGACGCGGCCATGCTCGTGTTTTATCCTCCCAACCCCGTCAGGAAGACGGCCTCCCCCAGCCTAGGCCTCCTGCACGCCTCCAGGGCTGCTCCTGACAAGTTTAGCCTACATTACACACGCGCACACACACAAGGCTGCACATTCACCATGGCTCACTTCCCTTTTTTTTTCTCTCCTGCTCGTCTCTTTATCTTATTTTTTCTATTTATATGTATTTTGTTTATTTTCTTTTCCGAGCAAGAACAAATGAGAGCATTGTTTGTTTATTTGTCCAGTGAAGTGTTTATGCCACAGGCTGGGGGAGGAAGGTGTTTACATTTTTTTTATGTAATAGTTGTTCATAAATCTTTTGTTATGGTGGTCATGAGAGGACTGATGCTAGTACTATAAAGTGAGTATATTTGTGTAAGTTACAAGACAACACATTTGCAAGTGTCCTTCAGTGATTTATGATCACTTAAGAAGGCAATTTAGTGGTTTAATTAGACAACCTTCAGTTGTTTGTATTGCAACAAAGGCTTGAGTCATAGTGTTAATTTAATAAATTAATTGCCTTAAACTTGAATATGGTTTCTGACTACATATTTTAAAGCTAAAAATGTCAAATTTTGAAAAGCTGTTTATTGTTTATAAAATTGTGATAGTCATATTTTGGAATACAGTATTGAGTTTGGTGTATATAATTGTGTGAATGGAATAGATCATTTTTCCCCCCTTGATCAAAGAGTTAAATGTTTTGTTGCATGTATGCTTCAGTGGCTTGCACTCTACATAGTTTTTATAGTTATTGTGAGCATTTTAAACACATTGGAATGTAGTTTTTGTGGTGTGTTGCCGGCAAGGTTGTGTGGTGTGTTGCCAGCAAGGTTGTGTGGTGTGTTGCCAGCAAGGTTGTGTGGTGTGTTGCCAGCAAGGTTGTGTGGTGTGTGTTGCTGGCAAGGTTGTGTGGTGTGTTGCCGGCAAGGTTGTGTGGTGTGTTGCCAGCAAGGTTGTGTGGTGTGTTGCCAGCAAGGTTGTGTGGTGTGTGTTGCTGGCAAGGTTGTGTGGTGTGTTGCCGGCAAGGTTGTGTGGTGTGTTGCCAGCAAGGTTGTGTGGTGTGTGTTGCTGGCAAGGTTGTGTGGTGTGTTGCCAGCAAGGTTGTGTGGTGTGTTGCCAGCAAGGTTGTGTGGTGTGTTGCCAGCAAGGTTGTGTGGTGTGTGTTGCCGGCAAGGTTGTGTGGTGTGTGTTGCCGGCAAGGTTGTGTGGTGTGTGTTGCCGGCAAGGTTGTGTGGTGTGTGTTGCCGGCAAGGTTGTGTGGTGTGTGTTGCCGGCAAGGTTGTGTGGTGTGTGTTGCCGGCAAGGTTGTGTGGTGTGTTGCCAGCAAGGTTGTGTGGTGTGTTGCCAGCAAGGTTGTGTGGTGTGTGTTGCCAGCAAGGTTGTGTGGTGTGTTGCCGGCAAGGTTGTGTGGTGTGTTGCCAGCAAGGTTGTGTGGTGTGTGTTGCTGGCAAGGTTGTGTGGTGTGTTGCCAGCAAGGTTGTGTGGTGTGTTGTCAGCAAGGTTGTGTGGTGTGTTGCCAGCAAGGTTGTGTGGTGTGTGTTGCCGGCAAGGTTGTGTGGTGTGTGTTGCCGGCAAGGTTGTGTGGTGTGTGTTGCCGGCAAGGTTGTGTGGTGTGTGTTGCCGGCAAGGTTGTGTGGTGTGTGTTGCCGGCAAGGTTGTGTGGTGTGTGTTGCCGGCAAGGTTGTGTGGTGTGTGTTGCAGGCAAGGTTGTGTGGTGTGTGTTGCCGGCAAGGTTGTGTGGTGTGTGTTGCCGGCAAGGTTGTCGTGTGTGTTGCAGGCAAGGTTGTGTGGTGTGTGTTGCCGGCAAGGTTGTGTGGTGTGTGTTGCAGGCAAGGTTGTCGTGTGTGTTGCCGGCAAGGTTGTGTGGTGTGTGTTGCCGGCAAGGTTGTGTGGTGTGTGTTGCTGGCAAGGTTGTGTGGTGTGTGTTGCAGGCAAGGTTGTGTGGTGTGTGTTGCCGGCAAGGTTGTGTGGTGTGTGTTGCAGGCAAGGTTGTGTGGTGTGTGTTGCCGGCAAGGTTGTCGTGTGTGTTGCCGGCAAGGTTGTGTGGTGTGTGTTGCTGGCAAGGTTGTCGTGTGTGTTGCCGGCAAGGTTGTGTGGTGTGTGTTGCTGGCAAGGTTGTCGTGTGTGTTGCAGGCAAGGTTGTGTGGTGTGTGTTGCTGGCAAGGTTGTCGTGTGTGTTGCAGGCAAGGTTGTGTGGTGTGTGTTGCTGGCAAGGTTGTCGTGTGTGTTGCAGGCAAGGTTGTGTGGTGTGTGTTGCTGGCAAGGTTGTCGTGTGTGTTGCCGGCAAGGTTGTGTGGTGTGTGTTGCCGGCAAGGTTGTCGTGTGTGTTGCCGGCAAGGTTGTCAACATGTGTGTTCCCAACATGTGGTGTGTTATGTAGGACAAGTGTGTGTGGCTGTAGGACAACTGTGTATGGTTATAGGACAACTGTGTACAGCTGTAGGACAACTGCTGTGTATGACTAGAGAACTGCTGTGTATGACTAGAGAACTGCTGTGGATGGCTATAGGACAACTGCTGTGTATGGCTGTAGGACAACTGCTGTGTATGGCTGTAGGACAACTGCTGTGTTATGGCTATAGGACAACTGTGTATGGATGTAGGACAACTGCTGTGTATCAATACAAGACAACAGCTGTATGGACGTGGGACATCTACTGTATATAGATATATTTCTGGTGGCAAAACATTTAAATTTTGTATTAGTATTATTACAAATATCAGCTGTTGATCATTTTCATTGATATGAATATCAAAACATTAGCATAAATAACTTAGGAAAAATTCTATTAATAAAATAAATGTTATTTTTGTTTTATACTTGTTTAGAAATATTCACACTAATTTAATTTTTCAGAATTCTAAATACAGCAGTAAGTACCGGTACAGTAACCATGAGAAGAGCAGGGATTCACCCTCAACAAATTCTCTGCGATCCTCATCGCCAGACTCCAGGTCACAATCTCCACGCTACCACAAAGGTAAGATGAGTTTTTGTTTTGTATATAGTTATGTACAATTGAAGTTAATGTGTAGGGGGATTACACTAGATGTCATTTGGAAATGTCCACCACTGATCACTGTTCACAACTAAGTGTTACTCGTAAAGTGTTAATTGACGGACAATCACTATTCAATATTTTTGGGGTCAGTTTTAATCTGTAGAATTGGTTGCAATATTTAAATAGTCCAGAGCATTGAAATGAAGTTTCATTAGCTTAATCAGGTTGTTTTGGCTAAAATAATATATGCAATCAACTATCAATTGCTTCCAGCTCACGAAGTAGAGAAAAAAGTTATAATGCAGAAATATTGCAAAGAAGTGTTTTAATACAGCCCTGAGTATGATTTTTGCCAAATCTTGTGTAGTACAGTAGCTGTGTTTTATTAATGTCTGTCACTGAATAATAAATTGACTAGTCTCCAACAAGCCATTTCTTGCTTGGGGTGACCACTTAACATTTTTTGGCCGGTTTTGTTTTGGGGCAAACATTCCTGGTGGGCTACACTGAAGGGTTACAGTATGCAATTTTTGTTGTGGTGGTGATGACATTAAAGAATTGACTGCCCTTACATTTGTTGATTTTTTCACAAAATATAAAGCATCCTCCACATTCTGTGCAAAAGATATTTTATGGTATTTGCCCTTGTGTGTCATTTTTTTGCTACAATCTGTTGAGGAAATGTTTCCTGCAAGAAATGCTGGGCCAACTGGGTTGTAGTGGATATGTGGGCCTGCAGGCTACAGCAAGCAACACCCTGTTAGACCAATTCCCCCAAGTTGAGCCTGGCCTCAGGCTGGGCTTGGGGAATAGAACAACCATTAGAACTCCCTCCAGGTACAATCAAAGGTACAGTTGATGAATTTTCACACAAGTTGAGGTGATTAAGTACACAGTATAAAGGAAACTGAATAACTGATATTATGAATACTAAACTTTAGATCTTGAATGCTGTGCTCACGGTGAAAGTGATAATAAATCAGAACAGAGAAAAACAAAACTGCAACAAGTGAAAAGTGTTACATGAAAGTGCAGACGAGCATGTTGGCTGGCCATCTACATGTTGTGAGGCTGCTCTGCCAGTGAACTTCAAAAGTGATATTCAAGCTGTTGCTGCAGGTTGCTGTGTGTGTGAAGTTTTGAAAGAGAGGAAAATTCTGCTATTCCCTCTCTGAATCGTCAACACTGTAATTTGTGTTTCTTGCCCCAACATACAGAAGCTGTATCAGTGAACATAATACAAAATAATGTAAGTAGTAAAAAAAAAATGAACAGCAATGCAAAGAGAACATGAAAAATGCACAGTATACTGTACACTGCTTTTAGTGATGGTACATTGCTGGTAAGCTAGAACTGGCACCAGTGCCACCAGAAGTTACTCGTGAACCACAGGAGCAGAGAGTAGCAGAAGCACTGGAGAACAGAATTAACTACAATGGCAGTGGGAGCACCATGCCTATTTGTCATGTAAGGTAAGATGGTCAGTGCATAGTAGGTGTTCTAGTTAATGTCTGGTGCAAAGAATTAAGGTACTGACTGGGAGGGTCAGTATCTAATTATAATCATAGGAAAGGGTTGAGGAGAGAAATGACACCACATCCATGAGCTGAAAGGGGGAGGTAAAAGGGACACTGGTTAGAAAATGTCAGAAAACATGGATTATCAGGTCAGCATGGGAATACACAAACAATAAATTGAAGGAATTTGTGACTGAATGAGGAATTTATAATAGGTAAACAATGGAAACAGATAGTGTAGTTCCAGTGAAGGAGCAAACATATATTAAAGGAAAACAAAACTAAACAGAAGTTTTTAGAAAGATGTTAGGAAAAGATTAAAAGTAATTAGAGGTAGGTAGTAGCACTAAAGGGGAAGGATTGGAAGTATTAGTAGTACAGAGGAAAAATATAAAGGTAAACTGCTTAAAGAATTACCTGTTCCGAGGAGTGATGTAATAGGGAATGTAATTGAGAAGCTGGGAGAGGAAAAATGAAAAATTAATAAAAAGGAATATGGAGAAGTAACTAGACAGATATGTAATATAGGAAAAATAGAAGAGATAACAAGATAGTTGAAGGAATTGGACAGGCAACCCTTGCAGCAATGGTTGGAAATAGAGGTTGGGAGAGCAATCAGAGCAGTTGTGTTAGAGGCTGTACAAACTATGCAGGTTGTTCAGGACATCACTTGAGAGACAAAAATCATTAATCATATTCTAGAGCAGGGGTCTCCAAACTTTTCAATGTAAGGGCCACATTATATATTTCCCATATTTATGCGGGCCGAAGGAATAAAAAATGAAAAAAAAGCTTTATCAGTTTTCGTTGATAAACTTAATGGTTACCATTTTAACTATTTTAAACATGCAATATTTTTGGCTACAATAGTATTATTGCTATTTTGTATAACTAAGATAAAGGTATTGTCAAAGTACAGAGAAAAGAATATTGTACAGTGTTTGTGCTCCCTGAAACAGAAGCAGCGAAGCCCCACTCGCCCTCCATCCCCACAATATACAGTTATACACATCTGATTGGTTGTAATGCACAACACATACCTACCAGTACTAGTATCTGTGCGTCACACTATCGAGAGAGAGGAAAACTGACTTGGGCTGAGCGCCACCAGTCAGCAGCCCCAGCTTTGAATAATTCTGCGATGCCATTCGTACGATAATTATTTTTTCAAGGCCACCACACAGGGATTTGTTTGGCGGGCCGGATGAAATTATGTGGCGGGCCGGATGTGGCCCGTGGGCCATAGTTTGGAGACCCCTGTTCTAGAGCCAGTGGATGGGACATAAATAAAAAAAAAAGCAAGTGTGATAGAAAAAGAAATTCTAAAAATATGTATAGCTGGTGAGGCAACATAGGATGGTTGAAAAGTAGGGTAGGCTAGTTATGCGCCAAGCAGGTGCCTAACTCAGTGTGATAAGTGGACAAGGCAGTGTGTGTGTGTGTATGGTAGATGGACAGGGGCATGTAGGGTAGAGGTGTGGGGGAGGGGTGTCCATATGTTACAGGTTGGCAGATGAATGGTTGGGGGGCCAGTGGGAGTCCATGCATGGAGGTTACTCATTAAGCACTATATCAAAGAGTAATATTATTTAAATGTTGAATTATTTTTGCTCTTGGATGTTATACATACTTGGCAGTGTGGTACGTAGTCAGCAGGTATAATGTGTGGCAGGTAGGCAGTGTGTGTGTGTGTTAATGTGTGGCCGATAGGCAGAGGTGTGTGGTAATGTGTGGCAGGTAGGCAGAGGTTGTGTTACTGTGTGGCAGGTAGGCAGTGTGTGTGTGTGTTCCTTCCACTGCTCAGGGGTCCTGAGGACATTTACACCCCTGTGAGCAAGAAAAAAAATTCTAAAAGATTATTTCGTCGTCTTAAAATGTTAATTTGTGTTCCCTGAGCACGGGAAAAAAAAATCGTAGGTGACATATTTTGGGCGCAATGACCGAGGAAGTCTGGCAAAAAGTGGGCTTTGACAGAGCGGTCGTCAGAGCCGATCAGCGTCACCCGCGCTGACAGGTGGGAGTTGCCACAAAGATATTATCACTTAATTATTTCTATGTCTCTGATTGATTTTTTCTTAGTTTTGATGCAGTAATATTATTCAATAGTGTGTATTGTAATATATTTATATAATAAAAGTGGTGAATAATCGCAATACTCAAAAGTATGGTGTGCATATTAGTGATTCAATTATTATGTTTATAAAACAATAAACAAATAGTT
>WNGS01092210.1:5598547-5624859 GCA_020271785.1 Procambarus virginalis
ATTGTCATGAAGTCTGAAATAAAATCAGGGTTTATGAAAATCATTGTTTGATGTTCACTCATGCTGTTTACTGGGGTGAAATGGGGGGAGGGTGGGGATAGAGGGAAGGAGAGGGGAAAGAATGGTGGAGATTTGGAGAGAGAGAGGGTGGAGAGGGAAGGTGGAGGGGCAATAAAGTTAAGAGACAGTGAAAGAATGGGTGGGGATAGGTAGAGAGGAAAGGAGGGGGGGTAAGAAAGGATGTTGGGGGAGGAAAGGTGATAGGGTAAGAGGGGAAAAAGAGATGGAAAGGTAGAGCAGATAGGGGAAGTGTGTTGAGAGAATGTGGGGGATGATGGGGAGGAAAATGCAAGGTAAAGAAAGAGGAGAGTAGGGGAAGGGGAGAGACCCCTGGGTACAGCTGGATACCCCCATCTATTATTCATTATAAGTAGTGTTCATTTGTGTTTGTGTGTAGGCAAATATCCACTGATGGTCCCATTCCCAATAAATGACTAATCATTCTTCTACTGAATAGTTACATAAATCAATCCATCCTCCTGGAATGATTGTACAACTTACAGTAACTATTTAGTTGAAAATTCAATATGTAGCAATGGACCACCAGAAACAGTACTTTTTTTTACTAATAATCTATAGTCCAGAAAAAAATAAAGCTGAAAATGCAAACTTAAATATTCCTAGGCCTACTAAAGCACATATATGTATACATGACAGTATATGTAATATAGTACACTCTACACATATATAGCATATATAGTACTGTACTATATTACTTTGTATCAGATAGTTACTACAAGTACTTTCATTTGAGGGTGAATGGCTGCATAAATTAGGATTTTTAAGGTGAACATAAGATTCAAGTAACAATTAAGTAGAAAAAACAACCTTAGTTACATCTATATGGGCACATGTGGTAACACACAAACATGTTTGTGTGTTACCACATGATGCTACTTGTACCACAAACACACTTGCAAATGGAATTTAATGTAAATAAATGCCATGTTATGGAATATGGAATAAGAGAACATAGGCCCCACAAAACCTATAAATTATGTGAGAAATCTTTAAAGAATTCTGATAAAGAGATCTAAGGGTGGTTCTAGATAGAAAACTATCACCTGGGGATCACATAAAGAACATAGTGCGAGGGACCTATGCTACACTTCCTAATTTCAGAATTGCTTTAAATACATGGATGGCAAAATACTAAAGAAATGTTCACGACTTTTGCTAGACCAAAGCTGAAATATGCAGCGAGTGTATGGTGCCCATATCTTAAGAAGCACATCAACAAACTGGAAAAGGTGCAAAGACATGCCACTAAATGGCTCCCAGAACTAAAGGACAAGAGCTACGAGGAGAGGTTAGAGGCATTAAATATGCCAAAACTAGAAGATAAAAGAAAAAGAGGCGATATGATCACTACGTACAAAATAGTAACAGGAATTAATAAAATTGATAGGGAAAATTTCCTGAGACCTGAAAATTCAAGAACAAGAGGTCATAGATTTATACTAACTAAACAAAGATGCCAGAGAAATATAAGAAAATTCACTTTCGCAAAAAGAGTGGTAGACGGTTGGAACAAGTTACGGTAGGTGCGAAGGTCGTGGAGGCCAAAACCGTCAATAATTTCAAAGCATTGTATGACAAGAGTGCTGGGAAGACGGAACATCAAGGCGTAGCTCTCATCCTGTAACTACACTTAGGTAATTACACAGGTAATTACAAGGCAGTTGCCCAGACTATTTAATATTGTATGCTCATCATATATTATATATTCCATCTGGTAATACTAGTACCGTAGTGATTCTTCCATCAACCACTCTTGGGCCAGGTCAGTTACCAAATGGGTGGCCACAATACAGCCATGTCCTTTGCAAAAGGGATCACACAAATCCATATACCGATGTACTGTCTTCAACATGTCATGTATGAGCTTACTGGCACAAAGAAGTCATGCATTGGCTAATTGTCCTCAACAGGCCATGTATAGGCTCAATGTCACCAACACACACAGGAATTCACTGTACAGTATAATCTTAGTGGCTTAGCCATATAAGGCAGTTAATGGGTGAAACATTATCAAAACATCTTTGTTTTGTGTCATTTCATTTGTCCAATTGTCTCACCATTTACAGTGCTTCTTCTTGGCCACATTAAAAACTAAATTACTGCAACAAATAACTAATATTCTTTCACATCTTTGTGAGAAAATTTACTCAAAATTTGTCTTGCTTGTTCACAATACTATTGAACAATTGAAAACTCATTTTGATTCTTTCTTAGCATCTTGACATTGACCTCACCTATTCTTTCATTCTTATGTCCATTTATTGCATTTTTTTACACAATAATAACTTATTTGTTTTTGTTAAGTAGCTTATTACCTGCTGTTTCAAGATATTCTTAATATGAGTATTTTGAAGGAAGTTGTGGCAAAAATCAAGCTTTGAGTGTAATGAAATGACTTTTCTGGTGGTCACTTAAATAGCTCCCAGTAGCAACAGCACTGGTGGGCTGCAGAAACTTAGGGTATCACAACCAGAAAAGATCGTTTAATTACATTCAACTCTTCGACTTCTCGGCAGGCCCCCCCTCAGTAGCTCCCTATATTGAACTCATATTGGAGCCTAGGCAGAGGTGGCTGGCTTCTCTGAAAGGGAAACAAAACATTGATAAAATAGAGAAGATGGACTTTGGAAAAGTTGGCAGAAGAGATCCCAAGGTAGAACAGCAGCAGCTCTATCAAATGCCCAAGAACTATACAAACATAATGAGTTCTCTGGGACATCCACTAAGCAGCAAGAAGCCAGCACCAGGTCAAACAGCCAAAGACCATGCCCAGCTATTCATCATCAACATACAGGGCAGTATGAAGCAGCAAACTTTCACATGTTGTACGAGCAGGAGTCAACCACCAGCTAAGCTGAAAAACCTTCTGGGGTGACCTGGTAGACAGGTCTTGGAAGAATATGGAATGTGAAACTGAATGCATAAAAGTGTTGACATGTACACTCAATAATGAGCAAAATCCAATGTTGAATGAAATGAAACATCCATTTCTGGGCAAACCCCCGTGACTCCCTGAAGCTACTGTACGCTGAGCTGGTCCCATCTTGCAGGAACGGCAAGGAATGAACCGGTTCAGCTGCGAAAGATCGAGGATGAACCGGAGGTCCAACAAGTTCCATTTCAGGACTGGAAAGTAACCCACCTAACTGATAAAATTGTTACGACCACACCAAAAGTCACTCATTATGAGATGACCCAAGGGGAGAGGGGTCCTCTTTCTTTTTTTGTCCAGAAAGAACCAGATCCCTGGAAGGAAAAGGAGCTGACCAATTCTGCTACACGCTATGGGAAACTACCCTTAAAGCCCACAAATTGAGAGACCAGGAGTTGGAAAACTGGGCCAGCTATACCCCCCAACCACTCCATCAAAGGGGCATACCGTGAAAGAGCCGGTGCAAACCATGAGAGGTTGTCCTCCAAAAGGAATAAGCACGATGCCGACCAGATGGAGAAGGGCTGGCTGAGGGGGGTGCATGTGAACCGGCATCTGACTCCACAAATGACTTACCTTGACCAACAACAGGTGGCACCCCAGCTATACTCAACCTCCTCAAAGAACGACAACTAGAACACCCAAAACAGAGGTGGTCCAATATGGGCTGACAAACTACAGCCACAGGAGAGAAAATGTACTATGAAATCCTCATGAAAGAGGAGAGGAAAAAAGGGAGAGGCAAACAGGAGAGCAAGGGCCCATGCCAAATCCAAAGAATCCCCTAACACAGCCTGTAGGCACATGACTCGGACGACTAAGAACGTGGCCGCCACCTCTAGATGCATGGGAGCATACAGTTTGTCAAGTGCAGTCGATGCAGTAACAGCGGAGGCCAAGACCCCTGTATGTGACCACCATAACCTCCATGAGCCAATCAGTATGTAGCTTAAGGAAACCCAGGAAATGCATGACAGAACCCAAATGCAGATGATCATGGTCATCTGTCACAAGCGCCACTGATAACAGGGAAACCTAGGCATGGAGCTGCACGAGACCCATGTCCAGAGAAACAGTGGGAACAAACTGGCAGTCACTGAGAAGTGCAAAAGCCAGCAGTGATTTGTTGCGACTCCCTGACTTTCTTTTTGCTTTTCCCTGTGAGATGGCAAAAATGAATGCATTTCCCTGCACCTGCACCTCTGCATCTCCATGCACCTCTTTGATTGGGCAAGGTTTTGGTACTGGTCCCCAATTGGCCTACACAACTCCATGGCTGATGTGACTTAGTAAATGGCACCATCTCAGCATATAGTCACAAGGGACTCTCCCCAGAAAACGTAAAAAGTGGGAAGAAGCAACATTAACCCCAAAAGCCAGCAAAAGATTCCACAAAGACCGAACAATATGTGGCAACAACCAGCAATCCAAAGAGAAACAGGAAAGGGGACAACACATGGAAATGACTGACACCAAAGCCATGTGTGTGTGAAAAAACATCTCGTTTTCTGTTCTACACTGTAACTTGTTGAACTTAAAGCTACTGCCTAGGAAATTAAAATAGCTACCAGATATCATCTGGACAATCTTAAAAGTGCAAACTATGAATACAAAATGATCTGGGTCTCACGATTAGAAGGGATCTTATACCATGACCTTAATGTACAAATGTTCAAAACAAACCAAATAGGTTTTTAAGATTCATAGGAAAAAGTGTCAGCAACGTCAGGTAACTTATTACTGACACTTCAACATTTATCTGGCCCTTGCTAGGCCTCATTAAGACAATGCAGGTCAGTTTCGAGCACCATACTATGGAATAAATTATCTAGAAAATGGAGAGAAGTATTATAAAATTAATCCAAAGCATCAAGAACCTCCTATTTGAAGAGATTAAAAATGCTTAATAATTTCCTTAAAAATTCTCTAAAATGGTGTAGATTGTTGATACAAATTGAATAAATTTGGATTTAGAGTTGTGGGTAAATATTAGTTAGGAAATAGGGTTGTTGATTTATGGAACACATTATCACATAACAAAACAGATGTGGGGGTCACTGGATTGTTTCAAGCTTTCATTAGACAAATATTTGAGTGGTTGTGGCCCTATACCAATAGAAACTGCCTCGCGTGGACAAATGTGCCTTCCGTAATTTCTTCTATTCTTGTTTCATTATGTCAATTAATTATTGTGTTCAAGTCAGCCTGCACAATATCTATGTATACCTATCTTTGCTCCCTAGTTAAGCGTTATTAGTCAATTTTGACATCGTACAGCATATTTTGAGGTTATCTTGAGATGATTTCGGGGCTTTAGTGTCCCCGTGGCCCGGTCCTCGACCAGGCCTCCACCCCCAGGAAGCAGCCCGACAGCTGACTAACACCCAGGTACGCGTGATCCAAACCTCGTGCAAAATTCGATAGATCGCCCCAAGCCTCGAGACCCGTATATGGAAGCTGAACACAACATGAACACATTTGCCAAGATTATCACCATTGTCATTATCGCCCTCGTCACCGTCCTTGTCCTCGGTGTCCTCTACAAGCTCCTTCACTAAGTGCGGCTTCTGGTTCTTGACACGCGTGCGTGCGTGCTCGGAGACGCGCCAAATCAGTCATTCCTACAAGAATGTAGGAATGTGATCGACGCGTGATCCTGTGGTCCCGGGTTCAATCCCGGGCGCCAGCGAGAAACAATGGGCAGAGTTTCTTTCACCCTGATGTCCCTGTTACCTAGCAGTAAATAGATACCTGGGAGTTAGTCAGCTCTCACGGGCTGCTTCCTGGAGGTGGAGGCCTGGTCGAGGACCGGGCCGTGGGGACTCTAAGCCCCGAAATCATCTCAAGATAACCTCAAGAGGCCATGCTGGAAATCTTTAAGTGGATGTTAACTCCAAGTGTTGTACTGCATGATCTAGTATAACTGTTTCCATGAGATTACCACCTTGCAAAGTCAAGTTGATGGGTTGATATTTACAAGGAAAATCTGATTTTTGTTTATGTACTGTACTGGTATTATATCTGTAATTTTTTTCGTTCATATAAAAATTAATATAATAGAAAGATCTGTCATCATTAATGTGCCTAATGTTTACTGGAGGTAACATTTCATTAGGATGACAATTTGACAAATTTGTTTCAGATAACTGACTTCATATTGTGTAGAGTAATAGCTCAAATAACATACATTTGTCATAATCTATAAGCTTTAAGCTAACAGCCAATAAAGCATTACAAATAAATGAATGTTAAATAAAATGGTCCCCTAAGGATAATGATAACAACTAAGTTATATTTCATCACATCTTTCACTAATAATGTCACTGAAATTAATACAATTGTTACACAATTATTAATAATAATATACATCAATATATCATAAAAGGTCATCAAAGCTTCACATAGTGCCCAGTAACTGACGAGCCAAGTTTTATACAAAAAGTGAAAACGTACACTTATAACTAGAGATATCAAGAAATTTGATCTGGAAAGCAAATAAATACTAATAAATAAATCATAGGACAAGGTACAACAAAACCAAACCTGCTCTAATTGTTTCTTCTGTACTAACATGAACATAATTTCTAATAAGAACGTTCAAGCTATCTTTGGTCTACACCGAGCGCCAATAACATAAAACTATAAACAAAGCCCTTCAGTTATTACCAATGCACTCTACAGCCATGACCACAATATCCCTGCAAGTGTGAGCCTGCATGATCATGTATAAAAAAATTCATTATTCAGTGTCTACTTGAATTATTTCATAATTAAAATACAGTAATCAGAAAATATACACATATAATCTACATTACAGTCATAAGTTTAAAGCTTATATCAAGTTCTCTGTACACATTACTTTCTAGTGGAATTTTGTAATTTGAAGTTTATTTCTCTTTTTACAACTTGCGCTTCTCAGCCATCTTTGCTGCAGCTTTCTTTTTCATCAAGTGCATTCTCCTCTCAGCAGAAATCATTGAGTTGGATGGTGCAGATGATTTTGTTGATGACGATGATGACAGTGACGACTTGTTGCTGCCATTGCTATTGCCACCACTGTTGTTGGAGCCTGCAATGTTTAAATGCACTGTATAACATTACTGTAATCTACTGTTCCTTTTTAAACAAGATGCAATATGAAAAATCTAATGTATTGCATTCTTTATGGCATCAGTATCATCTTCAAGAGAACACTAAAGCAGTTTAATATTCTCATGTAACTCATGTTGAACTTGCTCATATATCCACTAATTACTCTCTCAAAATGTGTACCTAAACCTAAATTAAAAGATGCCTAGAATTTATGTACATTTAACACTGACAAACAATACAAGTTTCTGCTAGCAATACAAACAGAATTTATATATGTATATCTATTTTATATATAATGATGATAATGATAAATCATTATCACTCCATTTCCCACTTTCATGAAGAGAGGCATTGGTCTTTAGCGCCCTAATATCTACCAAGGAACAACAAGCAGAGAAACATGAGACCAGGCACTCTCTCGCACCCTCCTTGGTTATATACTCCGGAAATTTCGATACTCAACTGATTGTACAGTTATAGAATGTGTGTGTTAATCAGTGACTGGCATTTGCTCCTCTGCCATTTTCCTTGATCTCTACCATGTTGTAGGGGGGTACTTAAGTCACTACAAATCCATAAAAGAAAGGGAAGACAAATAGGAATAGAAGAGTAAAGGTACTGAAAATAACAAGATTCCTATCACCATATCTGCCACACTAAATAGCATTAAGGAGAGCCAGCACCATCACAGACCAGCAAATCATCTTCGGCAGCATTCCACTGCTTCAAAAGATGATGAGTAAAGTACTTCTCATGAGATGTTGCCTATAACTGTAAAAAGCATTCATTTCCTCTCAACAACCCAATTCTATTTCTTGTGAACTTTTCACACTTATTTTTATTTTTTTCATACACACAATCATCATATCTGACCTCCTCCTCCTCCTTAGCCATTCCTCTATTGTTTTGAGAGGGTTTGCAACCACTGTAATGCATATACAGGTTTATTTTTTATTGTACCAGAACTGTTGCCAAATAGTGAAATATCTATTCAGTATGACCAAAAAAATCTCAGCACACTCATCAATCTTACAATTTTCAACTTTTGCACACCCTGCATTTCTCCGACATTTACATTTCTTAATATATCAACCTAAAACTTCAATGCTTCTATGATCCTTTGAACTGCTTTTACTCTTGAATTATCAGGCAGTGCTCATGCCAAACCAGTGGCTCTCAGCCTATCATCGAGGTAGATACTTTAACTCCTTCAAGAAGCCCTCTAGCTACATCTCTAACTTATTCTTCAACACTAGGATTCTTATCACACTAGTCATTTTAATTTCTTGACTCACAGTGTTCTTACCTTCACTTGCATATACGTCACTAGGTATTTCAATTGATCAAACACCTAAAGTACTTCTTCATTTACATTAATTTCACAAACATGTTCATGCTCTCTCCACCACCATTACTGTACTTCATTTAATTTTTGTCCACATTCTCCTTCAGTAATCTTTTAAGTAAAAAATAGCCATCAGCATATTTATATCGTTCTCTGCTATAAGAAATATATCATTTAAAAGACCACTACCTTCTCTAGTCTTCTTACATTGACCATTAATACCAAACCAGTCACTGATTACATGATTAACTCTTTGTAAAAGCTCTTGACCACATTTAACAACATACACATTCATTATCACATTCATCATCAGGAATATGCAAATATGCTTGTTAACTCATCTTTGGCAAGTGAAAATTGAGATGGACAGCTTAAAAATACTTCATTGTTCATTTTTCATTACTCCATTGTAAAAAAATTTTTTTACACTGGTGAATACATGACTTGAATGAATCTGACTACAGTTAGCAGACTTTAAGCTCTCCTATCCCATAGCTCATGTTAAGCATTACCCTACTGGATTTACCTTGGAATATTGTGGTAAATTTCCACTATTATATACAAATACACAACACAATGTTTTAAACTGGGCTAAAAAACCAGTGTTGAATGTAATGAAACGCCTTTTTCTGGGTGAGACCTGTTGGCTCCCCTGAACTATCCAGGCTAATATGTAACTATTAGCTTTCTGGCATCAGTCAAAGTGCATGGAGTTCTTGCCTACCGAGGACCACAAGCCAGAACCTGGCCCCCCACCAGGGAGGCACGAGGAGCAATGGCCTATAGAAACCCCCGTGTAGTTGGGAGCATTCTATGTCTGCCATCGACCGTGTCTGGCACCCAGAAAGATTGGCGCCCCAAAACAAACCCTTATTCTGGTGAAAATATTGCTACTGAAAATTGAACGAGTGGACAGAACTCCACAATGAAAATTAGCAAACAAGCATGATGTCATCACACTGCCGTGCCGCTGTCAGCGCAATCCCCCCCCCTCTCCGGGAGGGGGAACAGGGAGCCCCAGAACCTTACGCTGGCAATCCAACCGGCAGTTCTTGGCTGATGTGATACAGTACTGGCATTTCGGGTGCCTCTGGCTCCAGTTTTTTTTTCAGTTCCTGTGCCTTGTGGCATGGTCTGTCTTTACAGGTGGTGTGTGAGCCATGAGTAATATTCTACGATACTCGGGCTGCATGCGCCTAGGATTTCCTTCCCTAGGGCATTTACAGAGGCAAAATGTAACACACTTTCACTGCATAAATCATATAATCTATATCCACTGCCATTTATTCCTAGGGCACTGTTTCCACCACATGATGTTATTTACAGTCTATTCCACTTTACCCATGGTTCTCTAAAGTCAGGGACTGAAAGCCTGTTTTGTTTATCAAGGCCTCCTCCCCCCCCCCCCCTAGGCCAACTATTGACCTTCAGGATCCAATCCCACAACAACTGTCTAACTCCTGGGTACCTCTTTACCAATAAGTGAATAGAGACATCAGATGAAAGGAAATGTTACTTAATAAAATAAAATAAAATAAGTATCACACCAAACTCATTTTCTGAGTTATCTCATACAATCTTTTCCATTCTTCTATTATAACAAAGTGTATATACAATCACTACCATTGCTCCTACCGACTTCTCACATTCATAAGCCACTTTAAGCGCAACTGGCCCATGTTACTCTGAATTCTTGATACAATATTTCTCACAATGTTACCAAACAACTAAATTTCAAGCAATTTTCTACATTGAGTTTAAATTTTTACAGCTAAGAAACAAACATTGGGTACCTGGTTGATACCTGGTTGATGGGGTTCTGGGAGTTCTTCTACTCCCCAAGCCCGGCCCGAGGCCAGACTTGACTTGTGAGAGTTTGGTCCACCAGGCTGTTGCTTGGAGCGGCCCGCAGGCCCACATACCCACCACAGCCCGGTTGGTCCGGCACTCCTTGAAGGAAACAATCTAGTTTCCTCTTGAAGATGTCCACGGTTGTTCCTGTAATATTTCTGATGCTCGCTGGTAGGACGTTGAACAACCGTGGACCTCTGATGTTCATACAGTGTTCTCTGATTGTGCCCATGGCACCTCTGCTCTTCACTGGTTCTATTCTGCATTTCTTCCATGTCGTTCACTCCAGTACGTTGTTATTTTACTGTGCAGATTTGGGACCTGTCCCTCCAGTATTTTCCATGTGTATATTATTTGGTATCTCTCTCGTCTCCTTTCTAGTGAGTACATTTGGAGAGCTTTGAGACGATCCCAATAATTTAGGTGCTTTATCTCGTCTATGCGTGCCGTATATGTTCTCTGTATTCCCTCAATTTCAGCAATCTCTCCTGCTCTGAAGGGGGAAGTGAGTACTGAGCAGTACTCAAGACGGGACAACACAAGTGATTTGAAGAGTACAACCATTGTGATGGGATCTCTGGACTTGAAGGTTCTCGTAATCCATCCTATCATTTTTCTGGCTGACGCAATACTTGCTTGGTTATGCTCCCTAAACGTTAGGTCGTCGGACATCATTATTCCCAAATCCTTGACATGCTGTTTTCCTACTATGGGCAGATTCGATTGTGTTTTGTACCCTGTATTATGTTTAAGATCCTCATTTTTGCCGTATCTGAGTACCTGGAATTTATCACCGTTAAACATCATGTTATTTTCTGCTGCCCAATCGAAAACTTTGTTAATATCTGTTTGTAGTTTATCAATGTCTTCAGCAGAGGTAATTTTCATGCTGATTTTTGTATCATCTGCAAAGGATGACACGAAGCTGTGACTTGTGTTTTTGTCTATATCTGATATGAGAATAAGGAACAGCAGTGGTGCAAGGACTGTACCTTGAGGTACAGAGCTTTTAACTGCGCTCGGACTCGATTTTACTTGATTGACTGTTACTCTTTGTGTTCTGTTCGACAGGAAATTGAGTATCCAGCGTCCTACTTTACCAGTTATACCCATTGACCTCATTTTGTGTGCAATCACTCCATGGTCACATTTGTCGAATGCCTTTGCAAAATCTGTGTATACGACATCTGCATTATGTTTTTCCTCTAATGCCTCAGTGATTTTGTCATAGTGGTCAAGTAGCTGTGAGAGGCATGATCTTCCTGCTCTAAATCCATGTTGGCCTGGATTGTGGAGGTCATTGGTTTCCATGAATCTAGTGACCTGACTCCTGATCACTCTCTCAAATACTTTTATTATGTGGGACGTTAGTGCAACTGGTCTATAATTCTTTGCCAATGCTTTGCTACCACCCTTGTGTAGAGGGGCAATGTCTGCTGCTTTAAGCGCATCTGGTATCTCCCTGTGTCCAAGCTCTTCCTCCACACTATACTGAGTGCCTGTGCTACTGGCACTTTGCATTTCTTTATAAATATTGAATTCCATGAGTCTGGACCCGGGGCTGAGTGCATGGGCATATTGTCAATTTCTCTTTCAAAATCTGCCACGCTCGTGTTGATATCAGTTATATTTACAGGTGTTTGAGTATCATTCATAAAGAAATTGTCCGAATCTTCCACTTTCATGCTGAGTATCGGAGTGCTAAACATGTCCTCATACTGCTTTTTTAGGATTTCACTAATTTCTTTGTCATCCTCAGTGTATGAACCTTCACTAATACGAATAGGTCCAATACTGGCAGTGGTTTTCGCTTTTGATTTAGCATATGTGAAGAAATATTTTGGGTTTTTCTTTATTTCTTGAATTGCTTTCTGTTCTAGTTGCCTTCTTCAGTCTGATAGGAATGCTTCAGTCTCTGTTCGATTTCTTCAATCTCCCTGTTTAAATTATTTCTTCTTGTATGGAGAGTCGTGTCTGCTTAAGCATTTCCGTTAATTTCTTCCTCCTTTTGTAATGTCGTCTGCGTTCTCTTTCTACATTGGACCTCTTTCTGGCTTTCCTCAAAGGAACATGTTTCAGACAGACTTCATATGCTTCAGAAGTCAGTTTTTCTATTCCTTGTGTAGGATTTTTATTTCTTAGAACATTTTCCCATTGAATGTTTGTAAGTTCCCTGTTTATTTTCTCCCAGTCTATCCTCTTATTATTAAAATTGAATTTATTGAATAGCCCTTCTCGCTTGTTGTTTCTCTTGGGCCTACTACCGTTATTAATGTTAGTTTGCACTTCAATGAGCTTGTGGTCCGAGTACGTAGTGTCTGAGACAGTAATGTCTCTGATTAGCTCCTCATTGTTCGTGAATATCAGGTCCAGCGTGTTTCGTTCCTAGTTGGTTCTGTAATCTGCTGACTGAGCGAGAATTTGTCACAGAATCTCAGTAGTTCTCTGACCTGTGGTTGGTTATTTCCAGGTTGACTTCCTGCTATATGTTATTGTTTACTATTCTCCATTTTAAACTGGGTAGATTGAAGTCTCCAAGGAAGATGATATCTGGTACTGGGTTTGCTAGGTTATCAAGGATATTCTCTATTTTGTGGATCTGTTCAGTGAATTCCTCAACTGTTGCATCTGGCAGGTTTGTATATTAAAATAATAAGTAGATTCATATTTTCTACCTTGATTCCAAGTACCTCTACCACCTCATTGGACGAGTTCAGGAGCTCTGTGCATGCCAGCTCCTCTTTAATATACAGACCTACTCCTCCACTTGACCTAATTACTCTGTCACATCTATATAGATTATAATTCGGAATCCAGATTTCACTATCCATGTGGTTTTGTGGGTTTCTGTAAATGCACCAAATATTGAGTTCGATTCTATTAGGAGGCCATTTATGAACTTAACTTTTTTTTGATTTTGGTTTCAAGCCTTGTATGTTTGCAAATATGAATGATTTCCCACATTGCGTGTCACTTTTGGTGGGCTTTGGTAGTTCTCCCCCCACTCTACCCCGGTCCAGGGTGTGTTGTTTTGGAAGTGATTCGTCCAGTTTTGGTAGTAGAGCGTAGTAGGTACTTGAGAGAATACATCCCTGGCCAGCCACATTTGGCAAGTGTATTATAATGGAACAATGATAATGACAGTACTATCTGCAATGCTAATCATCAATTAAACTCTGTAAAAGAAAGACATACAATCATCTTACCTAAGTTTCTTCCAGAAGCAGAGGACAGGTTAGTAAATGGAGAGGGACGAGAGAGACTATTAAGACCCTTAGTGGGTGAGGCAGCGGGACGTGTGTGTGACCCTCCACCTTTCCCTCCACTTGACATGCTGGGCATTCCTCCACCTCCAACTCCTCGAGTGCCACTCAAGTTACTACTTCCAGAGGAGTTAACCATTGCAGTCTGTGATGTAAAAATGATACGATAAAATAGAGATTATAAATCATACTAACACATGATTCAAATATAGTTTCTTAGAAATATATTATTACACAAAAATTAACTTCACTACAGCCCCCGCCCTATCACAGCTGCATGTTGTTGAATTAAAAATAATCAAACCACTCTCCATATTGAATATTTAATATTCCTAAATTCCACTTACAGAAACCCTGCTTCTTTCCCACATTTGCTCACAAACTGGTCTTCAATTTTCTAAGAATGGTAAAAATTTATAAATTTCTTATTGTTTATTAAATACTAATAAAGACATTACCATTGCTACAAAATTAGTCTGGTTTTCAAGCCATATTTTATGATCATCATCATCATCATTTTTCCATTTTCAACTCTGATGGGGGTGGAAAAGCAACAGCCAAAAGAAAAGTGGAAAGGATGTTGAAGGCTGCCAAGCCTTAGGGAATTACACCAGGTCCAGACCTACCCAAACCTACCAGGAACCAGTACCAAAATCTGACTAAACTAGGTGAGGGAAGCTTAGACATCAGAGATTAACTAAAACCAAGAAAAATAGAAAACAAAGCACATCAAAAGAAGCTTGAAAGAAATTTGTAATCCTTAGAAAAATAAGGTAAACAATACAGTGGAACCTCGAATAACGACTTTAATTCGTTCCGGCGCCGTGGTCATCATGTGAAACTGACGTCATTCAAAACGAAGTTCCCGACTGAAAAGAATGTAAATAGAAATAATGTTCTACCACCGAAAAACATCAATATGATATTCGATGTTTTAAATAATGGAGCAGCCTACCTTACATACACTGAACAAACCTTTATGGCATTTTTCTTTCTTCAAATTTGTTCAATCTTTTTTTATTTTTGTATAGCAAAAGGTTCATTCAGTGTTTGCCAGGTAGCTGCTCCATGTTTTTTATAAAAAAAAGAAAAAAACTGAAGAATTTTGAAAAACAGAACAAATGTCAAAAGGTTCGTTCGGTATTCGGCAGGTAGGCTGCTCCATGTTTCTAAAATAAAAAAAAAAAAAACGAAAAATATAAAAACCAGTTGAAACAATTTGAAAAACGGACAAATGTCATAAAGGTTCGTTCAGTTTGTCGGGTAGGCTGCTCCCTTATGACCAATCTTTCTGTTTCAAATGTGTTCCATTTGTTTGTATTTTCATTTATTTCTCAATACTGGAGCAGCCTACCCGACAAATGCTGAACGAACCTTTATGGCATTTGTCATTTTTCAAATGTTTCAACTTTTTTTTTATTTTTCATTTTTTTTTTTTTAAGAAACATGGAGCAGCTTACCTAATACCGAACGAACCTTTTTGACATTTGTTTGTTTTTCAAAATTCTTCGTTTTTTCTATTTTTTTATAAGAAACATGGAGAGTCTACCTGACACCAAAAGAACCATTTTGACAATTGTTCTTTCTTTAAAAAAATTAATTTCGTTTTCTTCTAAAAAAGTCAATGCTTTGCAACATCCCAACATCAATAGCATCTTTAAACAAAGAAAAAAATAATTATTTGCATCTTCGGAGGCGTCCGAGAATGTGCGGAGCACCCCCACCCCACCATGTGGTGTTAACATATTTAAACAAGCGTAGCCTAACGAGTGTAATTTTCGGTGATCAAGGCGGTCTTACCCAAAATGGTCGCCATTTGAGGTGGTCATCACTTGAGGTTCTACTGTATTTGCTACAGGGTAAAACCCAGTTGTGATGTGCCCAACCACCACTAGATGACAGTCCAGAACATCCAGGTGCCCCTGGCAGCTAGCCAATCATTTATGAGAGAGCTCAGACAGTCAGTTTCAAGGTAGGATAGAACTTGAACTGTATCTCTAACAGACAAAGATGTCAATGGTGAAAATTCTGAAAATAAGTTCATACTAAAACAGCAGAGAACAAAAGTGTACAAGATGTGCCAAACCCTGAACCCCAGCCAAGCCGAAACTTTGGTAGAATGGAACTGCCAATGTATCTTGAAGATCCACGGGAAAAATATTAAAAGCCACTCAAAACATCTGGTGAACTTGGGCCATAGTGGTCAACCGGAATGTGGGACAAGGAAAGTACTGGTCAAGAACAAACAGGTCCAGAATGCAGTGAGGATCTAGATTTACTGATATGGGAGTGGGGAATAAACGAGTGTTATGATAACTGCTAATCGCCAGATATACCTACCAAGATTGTAGAAAAAAAAACTAGCAACACATCTGAGAGAGAAGGACATTCGTGACAACACCCATGAGTTCAGGGATGGTAAATCTTGCCTCACAGTTTAATAGAATTCTACGACCAGGTGACAAAGATTAAGCAGAAAGAGAAGGTTGGGATGTGCATTTTCTTGGACTGTCAGAAAGCTTTGACACAGTACCCCATAAGAGGCTAGTACATAATAGGAGAAACAGGCAAGAGTAACTGGTAGGTGCTCCAGTGATAAGGGATACCTAAGCAATAGGAAGCAGAGATTACTGTGAGGGGGAGACCTCAAATTGTCGTGAAGTCACAAGTAGATTCCCACAGGGTTCTGTACTCACCTACCTGTTTCAGATATACTAAATGATCTTCCAAGGGTATAGACTCATTCCTCTCAATGTTTGCTGATAACCACAATTATGAGAAGGATTAGACAGAGGAGGACAGCAGAGGACTTCAAGAAACACGGACAACTGAAGGAATAGTCCACAAATGGTTGTTGAGTTTAACCCAGATATAGTGTAATGAAGATAGGTGTAGGGAGCAGGAGGCCAGATACAGGTATCATTTGGAAGCTGAAATTCTTCTGAAACAGGCCAGAAAGACCTGGGGTTGATATCATTCCAGACCTTCCCCTGAAGGCCACATCAAGTTTAAAGACCTGGCACATCAGCAGCATGTGTCAGGTTGGCCAACATAAAGACTTTAGAAACTTGTTTAAGCAATCATTCAGAACTTTGTATACCACTATGTCAGACCAATCCTGAAGTATGCATCTCAGCATGGAGTCCATATCTCCAAGCATAAAACTAAATTGGAGAAGGTTCAGAGGTTTGCTACCAGACTAGTGCCCGAACTGAGGGCATGGCTATAGGAAAACTACGGGCAGACTACGAGACTACAGACAGACATATAATATCTGGCTGCCATACAGGTGTCATTACAGTTATGATTATAAACTTGGCAGCAGCATCAGCTATGTCTAGATGATCTGCTCAACCATTAAGTATACCATAGCTCAATATATTCTACCATGGCAATAAATTACTACTTTAAACATATGTAATTCTAGTTGTACTGGTTACATATACTCTTGCAAACAGATTATGCCAATGAAAGAAAATGCAACTTACAAAAAAAGGTATGAAATTAAATACTGGACTAGCTTGCAGCGATGACTACAATACATGGCTAAAGATATGATGAGCCAAATCAAACATAATTTAGATGTTTTTTATTGAGTATTCTAGCATATAAAAGATCTGTGCGTCTCGTGGTCAGCATATTCTCCAGCTTTGATTGGGCTGAAAGTGTGCAGCAATAATTTCACTAGAGAGCACTATGTCTTAAACGTTTTTACGTCACATGGCATCTCTAGTTTGGAGTCTGTTTAAGTCCACCTGTTATTTTTCTTGCAGTTGTGACGTGCTTTACTAAAGTAGTCTGAAATTTCGTGCATTCTAGTTAAGTTCTACCAATGTTATCGAGTGAGCAATTGTGACTTTAAGAAGGCTTCGATATACCTCTAAATCTTTTACATGCTATTTTGTGGCCCATTGAAAGTTTGATTAACACAGATTAGAGGTTTTGCTGTGTCCTCTATAGTTTCGTTTACTCTCGTGAAATTCTAGTGTCATCTATAAAGGAAATACACATATAGGGTTTATATTCCCTTGTCTATGTCCAAATGAGGATAGAAAGAGTACTGGAGCAAGCACAGTAACCTTGTGAGGATTGAACTTTTCATTGTGGAAATTCAAATTTTACTGTTTCACCTGGCTCTTGTTTTTGTTTGGAAGTAATAAAAACTATCACCCTAACTTTACATACAGTACTAGTATGTATTTCTTTGTTGTGTGCCATATTTGGTGTGGAGAACCACTATGTCTATTTGATTTAAAGCCTTTATGCCACACTCTGTGTATCATACATCAACTGCTTTGTTCTTTCCATTGAGTCTAAGGCCATCATCAATAGTGGATATAACAGATGTGAAAGTAGGAGCACCTGTTCTGAACCCATGTTGCCAGCTAAAGTGACAGCTGTGATTCCATGTGTTTTGTGATCTTACTTAACTTAGCACTCAAGATTTTTAATGATTTGTGATGTGAAGAGTTACTGTTCTATAATATTTGGCATCAGCTTTCTACCTCAGCACAGTGGTGCAATTTCTGCTGGCTTTAAGTATGTCGGGATGACTCCAATATCTAGGATAGTGTCCACAAAAGAGGTTAGGAACTTGTGCTAGTTAACGTGTGATAGTAGAACACTAGTCAATCTCCACTGTCAGTTGGTAGAATCTGGTTCTTTCCCCAGCATACCAGGTTTTGGGTTCCTGGTGAACTAGGAGAATCCCAGTTTGGTTGGCTCATCCCAGGTATCTAGGCCTTGTTTGGGAACGCTCGGGCGGGATCTCTTTCCCTGCGTCTGGTGGCTTTGCTCTGGCTGCAGCTTTCAGACCAATGTCTCACCAAGCTGTCCCAGACGCAGTGGTTGGCGTCCATTACCTTTTGGGCAGCAGAATGGTACCACGAGTTTGGTGGTGTACTGAGCCCCTGAAAGCTTCACCCGACTGTCTCCCCCAGTATGTTTTTCTTGAACTGATGGGGAGTCCATGCCGGACGTACGTTCGTCCCTCTTCCCTGTAAACTGGGACACTGAGCACTACGTTTCCCTACTGCTTGGGGTTTGGTTCTTTGTGCAGTTTATGTGCAGGGTGTGTCCAACATTCTCTCAGATGGTTTAACTCATTTCTGTCCCATTTCCATGGATTGGACCATCTCACTACGCATTTCCGTTCCATTGTTCTTTGCTGTGACTTTCATTTTGCTGAAGGCGGACTCTCATTCACATCGACGTGGAACAAGCAGCTTCTCTCCTATCGTGCTTTATTGCCTCTAATAGGCAATGCTCTCATATGGAATGCTTTTTGGCTGGACTGGTCAAGGTGGAGGTTTATTTAGCGGCCTGATCTGTCCAATTATTTTGTTGATTTCCAGGTGGTTGTATTCCGGGATTGTAACTAGACCGATCCTCCTTAAACCCTTGGGGCCCACACAGCCTTGGTTTTCTGGCATTGTCTACCCAGTGTCCGAACTGGATATTTTTCTGTGGTCCCCTTTCCAGCATAATGGCAATCAGCTCGGTACCTAGCTAGTTCAACCTTCTCTGATCTACTTTCTCTGTCCCACCTGCATCTTTCTTTGTGGCAGCACTATGATGTTGCCTGGTGCTCATTTTGTCACTATTTGTCTCTTTGTTGTATTTCCTCAGTCTCCATCCAGTCTATCTTGTCCTTCCTGTCATAGTTGTTTCTTAATTGACATCTCATGTTGAATGCTGTTGCCTTATATCATTTGGTGTTGGCCAAGCTGCTGTTGCTTGTATTCAGTATCAACATCTCCATGGCACTGTTTTGCATGTTGTCCCATGTATTTTTCATCTCTGGCCTGCTCATGCTCCTGAGCCATCCTAGTTGCTTGACCAGTTTTGGCTTTTTTCTCCTCGCCTGGGTTTATGGTTTACCCTTCAGCTTGTGATGCTTTTCTGAAGGCTGTCTTCCCCTTAGGCTTGCGATGTTTTTCTTAAGGTTGTCTTTTCTTTGGTTTTTACTTCTGGGGAGCTTTAGACTATTCTTGAGAGGTGGGGCTCTGTTCTTTTGGCCATGGTGGGGAGTTTGTGCATTTGCAGCCACCTTCTTTTCTGGTGAGGAATGAGTCAACAGACTTCCGGAGGGATTGCTTAGTGATTGATGCTTGGTTGGTTCGGCTCGGGGTGCATTATTTGTTGTGTCTGGTGGTGGCCCTTTGCTGGCAATCACCACTACCCGCATGTCACTGGTTCTGACTTTGTTGATGCCTTGTTGGTTGACCCAGATTCCTTGGTACCCTGTTCAAAGGTTCACATTTCTCAGGTCATCTGCAGTGTCATTAAGTCTACCCTCAAGCCCATGATGTTCGCATATACGTGGCTTTGGTTGCCATCTTTACCATGCCAAGGGCTGATATTCAGACTCAGGGTTTTGGCATTCTAACAAGGTTCTGGCAGCCCAGTATTTATTCAATGTCCCTGGTTCCAGTCAGTTGTGTGTTGCTTTAGGCCATGTCTCCTGACCTGGTTTCATGTCTTTAACCTAGTGTCTCCTGCTTCCCCTCCTTCCAAAGTCCCATTTTTGTTCTCTGTAGTTAGTTGCCTTCAGGGAGCCACTGGGAGGCTTCCTCAAGAACCCCAGCATTATGTGTAATGAAATGCCTCTTTCTGGAGGAACCCTGGTGGCTCCCTGATTTCCCACCCTCCAGGTTCTTCGGTTTGTCGTGGGTTGTTCATCAGTTCCAGAACTGAGGTAGTGAGTTGACTGAGAGTCGAGGCTGAGCTACTTTGTGATGGTAATCGGTACTAATGAGTTTCAAGCTAGTTTTAGTGAATCCCATGTTGCATGTGAATTATTTGTGGAATTGTTTGGCAGTTTTGAGGCTTAGTTTTCTGTGAACCCTCCAGTTGTCTATAAGGCTTTGCTGACATTCTGCAGGCTTTTTCCAGTACACAGATTCTCACTGCTCCCTGTGCCTGTGAGAGGGCCCCCCCAGGTTCTGACTCTGGTCTCTAGTAGGCTAAACACAACTTCTGTGACTGATGTGACCTTTTAGTATGTAGCAATCTCTTCAAGATGGTATCAGGAAGCCAGCAGGGTTCCTCCAGAATGATGTATTTCATTGCATTCATTGCTGGGCTTTTGCCTGAGGTAATGATTGTTTGCCTCGTTTGCCTATGAAACGAGTCTTAGGCAAAGTCTTTGCATTTCTTCCGGCAGTAGATTGCTATATTCATTATTTTTCTGTAGGCATTTTCTCAATTTTGGTCTTTGGTCAATGTCTCATACCCAAGCTACCTCTTCTCAGAGAGAGCCAGATTCTCATTCCAACTCCCAATAGGTCAGCATACTTGTCTCACCAGAGTGTAAGCTACTTGCAGCTACTGAAGGAGCCCTCCAGAAACCCAAAACAGAAAATATGACTTTGAAAGAATTCAGAGTAGAATTCAACCCACGACATTGTGATGTAGCATGTGGACAATGAACCTTCAACGAGGCAGTGTTCAGAGGCAAGATGGGGTAATTAAATGACATCAGATGTAAGTACTGTAACTACCTCACTACCACCATCACTTACGGCCTGGAAGGAATGTGGTTTAAAGTTGCTCAAAATGTATAAGATAATAAAAATACAATTGGAACAATGAAATAACAAATATATACAGAACTTCAGAGCAAAGAATGCAGAAAATTGTCACATTAACTGCTTATAGTGCTTGGCAAGCTGACAACTGGTCCCCGTGCCATCAGAGGTCACCCATGAGCTACAAGAGAGAACAAAGTAATAAATAAACCTTTATTCACACTCTCTTCACTACACAAATGGAATTAATGAAATGAGATGGAAGTTTATTCTAAAACCATTCAAGCTTCAAAACTTTGAAGGTTTTGGTTGAATGATTTTAGAATGTAATTCTCTACATAATTTTAATAATTGTAAAACTAATTTTAGAATTATATTCTAAAAATGGATTTAGAATATAGTTTTCTTGAATTCCCTATAATCTTTGAATTTGACAAAGATTACAGAGAATATGCGACACCACATGTATAGATGTCATCCTGTAATTACATTTAGTCAAAATGCAAGGTTCTCTAGATATTACATGAACACCATATATTTAGAAAAGCTGAAAATTGTAAAATATTCCAGTGATGGATACTTACTAATCTACAAATAACACACTTATTTGTGGTAGCCCAGCTTCTATCTAAAATAAACACAATTTATGCTATGCTGATTTTGAAAAGCCATTTTATGGTAAAAGCCTGTCTTTAGTCAGTACAACTAATGCTGATGCTTCCATATTATTTACAAAACCATATTTACCTGAATTTACCTGAGGGGCCACTAACAGTAGTGGCCTCAACGAGGACAGGAAGCCAGCAGCTTGTCGAAGGTCCCCCCCATTTGCCTTGGTGATCTTTTCCAATTGGACTTCAAAATTTAACAGAGTTTTGGCACAATTATGGCTTCAGCATATTAAGTTGTTTGTCCAAAATAATTATTATAAAACAGTTAATTTATCTAGTTTATACTCCAATATATATTTTCTAGTAATGTTTTGTATATGTCCACCATTCAAACTTTTGTTTAAGTGGAATTAGTGACCTTTGGTTGTATGGTCTATTTTAAAGGGACGAGATTAGACTTCCAAACACATCCTTGGTACTAAGCATATTGCTCATCCTGTTGACAAATTTTGCAGTACAGTATGTAGAAATGCTCTCAATGTTCTTAATAGAGGTTCAAAATGGCAGTCACCCATATTTGTTAACCATATTTATTTGATGAAACTTATCACATATTTATTTTATTTATGTTGGGTTTCAGGCCCAAGCTGGTACAGGAAATGGTTTGGTTATACTGTACTATACTGTGCAATGTGTTCACACCAAGAGCCATCATTCATTTTACATCTAGGTTTCCAATTAAATCTAGGAGCACATGGGAATAGAATGAAGGAATGGTACCCAATCATGCCACCCTTAAGGAGTCTGACAGCTGAGTGGACAGCGCTCTGGATTTGTAGTCCTAAGGTTCCGGGTTCAATTCTCAGTGGAGGCGGAAATAAATGGGCAGTTTCTTTCACCCTGATGCACCTGTTCACCTAGCAATAAATAGGTACCTGGAAGTTAGACAGCTGCTACGGGCTGCTTCCTGGGGCTATGTAACAAAAAGGAGGCCTGGTCGAGGACCGGGCTGTGGGAACGCTAAACCCCAAAATCATCTCAAGATAAACTCAAGATATACTTAGGCTAGCAACTTGCTCCTCTTGATTGCAGCATAGGTGTGCTAACACATACACCAGAGTTTTCGACAACCTATAACATGTAGCCCAGTCTGAGGACTTTGAATGCCATGTTTCTGCAAGGAAGTATTATGTGCATTTATGCTATCATTTCTTCTTGGCAGCCTTTTCAACAGTGTCTTCTGAAATAATTAGCTCAATATTTTAACCCAATATTCCGGCGCAGCACACATTAAAAACCCTTTCTCGCATAATAAAGTTCAATTATACATTTTATCAGATTTAAACAAATGATAACAGTAGATAACTACAGTATCTATGTAGCCACAGTACCTGTTTTTTAAGTGTCTTAGTGCATTTAGCACAGTACCAAACAAGACGTGGATCATTGACATCTTGGTCGGTGACTGGTGGCTTGTGGCACTCTTGATGGTATAGGGAGTGGCATTCCTGGCACTCCACCAACCGATTACGTGGAGACACTTCAAAACTCCTGTTTAGTATAAAACATATACAGAAGTTACAGAAACTGAAATAATCTTGTAAGAATTATAAAAACTTAGAGGAGCTTGTGAGAGTCATACAGAGAATACAGTACAGAGTGGTGAACAAAGACTAAGGCTAACAAAATGTTCTCATATTTGATCATGTCTCCAAGTATTCTAACACCACCACCACTAGTTAATTTACAGGTCAACATGTTCATACTCATGATTCAGTCAATATATAACACTTTCCAAGTCTCTCTATACAATACTCATATTACATTGGAAACTTTTATTCTTCACTGAAAGTAATAATGAAAAGTCCAGATGAAAAGCTGAAAAGATTAGAATCTTTTTTATAACCCTCAAATTACAGTACAATTATATTTCAGCTAGACCTATACAAGAAATTTAAAAAAATACAAATTAAAGAAATTCAGTGTAATCTTTCTCATAAAATTGTAGATCTGAATGTACAAGTTACTAAAAATAGAGTAGAAAAAATGCCTTTTCCTGGATGCATTTATGTTACCAATCAATATCTATATGTTAAAGGCCAGCAAATATGTAAGACATTTATTCATTTTTACATTAGCTTGGTAATTTGTGCACCATTGATTAACATTCTACCTGAGGAGGGTGGGAGGGAGTTTTGGGGGAAAGCACCAAGCCATTACATCTATATTGCGCTTGGAAGGGGGTCAGAATAAGGATTTGAGATGGGACTGGGGAGGGGGGGCCTGGGGGGGCCTGGTGGGGGGGCCTAGGGAGCCTGGGGGGGGTAATGGTGTCCAACCACTTAGACGGTCGGAGATTGAATGTCCACCTGCATGAAGCGAGACCATCGTTCTACCATCCACCCCAAGTGGCTGAGCTTAAAACTGTGCATTTACCAACAAGGCTGCAGAAGTACTCAGGAGGCAAGCTGTGATCTCCTGGGTCAGCAATGCAACTTGCATTGAATGCATCAATATTATGCTCTCCATAATTTGAGGGTTAAAGAAAATAAATATTCATATTAGAACTGTACTGATTCCTGATGAGCAAGGAGGTAAAAGTAGAAAAAAAATCAGACATGGACAAGAAAATTTTGGGAAAACAAAATGTTGCTTTTAAACTTACAAAGAGCTTGGGTCTAAGACTTATCATGCTCTTCAACTTGTTAGAAAAATGACTAAATCCCTAGTCCTAAAATTAATACCTCATTTGAGTAAAACGATTAAATAAAACTTAATCCCTGCTGATGCCCATAATGCCGTTACATCTAAGACGCAGGGCACAGGGACATGCTGTATTTACTTCTTCCTGAGCTTTATACAAAATTATCCAAATATTTTATTAAGAATTTTATTTCTATATGCTAATTCCATTGACAGCAATTACAAAATATTAATTATACAGTAGTTAAATATAGGTTAACGTAATAAAAAGGCAGACAACTAACTTGCAAACTGTGCAGTTGACCTCATCCATAATTTCCATGGCCAGATCATTCATGTCTGTATCGGATTCACTCTCATCAGACTTTCGACTACGAGAAGAACTTTCAGACTTAATGGATGGAGTTGGAGAAGGGGTGTGAGACTTGAATGCACTCGGAGAATCTAAACGTGGCCTCTTGGGCATTATCATGTCATCATCACGCATCTGCCATCATACAAGACAGTAGCTTCCAATATCAATTTGGTTCAAATAACACTAATCATCATGCACTTGAATATTATTTCAGTAATATGACCATTATCATCAGTGACATAATGCTTTTGAACAGGTTTACAAAAAATATATTAACTAGACGATTATTACTCACACTTAATTTTCGCTCCATATCCTTTTTATTTCCTCTCTTTTGGAAAAGGAAACAGGAATTGGACTGCCAGGTTTGATCGAGGTATTGGAGACTCCCGTCGAAGACTAAATGGATCCTGTTGAAAGATTCCTTTATTCACAGCATTACTCTTTAATGTAAAAACCTATTTAAAGTAATTAGGTATTAAAAAATTTAAAATACTGTTATCTCATATAAACAGCCTCCATCTTGCATATGTACAGTACTGTATACATGTACTGTAAAGTACTGTATAAACAAACTACTGTAATTAGGTTAAAAACCATAACTATTAATTTCACCTTGTTCATAGGGGGTATGGTCTTTCCCTGTCGCTGTCTGACTGCCTCATCTACAATGGCCTTCAGCTGATCTAGAGAGTCTCGACTTCGAGAATGGAGAAGACGCAGCCCTCGGCGAAATAATGGATCCAATTCAAGACTAGCCATGTCTGTACCCGATTTGCACACAAGCACTGAAAAATATGTATTGGATCACTCATCATATACTGTACCAATATGACCCAAAAGTAAATTTTATATACTGTACTGAATTAGGATATACTATACTGTATTATAATATTACCCAAACTACTGTATGTACCATATTAAGTGATGGCCAAGCACATACAGTACCCAGATATTCATTACTATACCAGTGTACTGCAGATTCCGGTAAATGCTGAAAAAAAGTATCATTTAGTTTGGACTGAAAGACTAAAAACTATTTCCTATACAGGAAATATTTCCTATAATGTACACTGTACATTATTTTAATCCACTTAAGTATACCAACATGAAGATAAAAGTAAAAACATTTTCAACTTATCTTTTCATCATTTAATCTCATAAAATACTTTGGAAAACAAATAATAAATAAATCTAAAATTTAGTTTCACTTATGTTTTTCCTTATGAATACTGTACAATTCTGGAGCAACTAAAAAACTTTTACTTTCTTTAAAATGTATATACATAGTACACATTTACAGTACTGTACTTAAAAAAATTCTAATTTAGTAATTCCCATACAGCATTGTACCTGAAGTTCTGGGAGTTGTTCTACTCCCCAAGCCGGACCAGGGCCAGGCTTTACTTGTGTTGGGAGAGTTTGGTCCACCAGGCTGTTGCTTGGAGCGACCCGCAGATCCACATATCCACCACAGCCTGGTTGGTCTGGCACTTCTTGAGAAAACTATCTAGTTTTCACTTGAGATGCCCACGTTTGTTCCGGTAATA
>WNGS01092210.1:5627834-5639163 GCA_020271785.1 Procambarus virginalis
ATATATATATATATTATATATATTATATACTATATATATATAATATATTATATATATATAATATATGATATGTCGTACCTAGTAGCCAGAACACATTCTCAGCCTACTATGCGCAAGGCCCGATTTGCCTATAAAGCCAAGTTTCATGAATTAATATATTTTCTCTAATTTTTTTTCTTTGAAATGATAAAGTTACCCATTTCATTATGTATGAGGCCAATTTTTTTTATTGTAGTTAAAAATTAACGTAGAATATATGACCGAACCTTACCAACCCTACCTAACCTAACCTACCTATCTCTATAGGTTTGGTTAGGTTAGGTAGCCGAAAAGTTAGGGTTAGGTTAGTTGTGTAGGTAGGTAGTCGAAAAAACATTAATTCATGAAAACTTGGCTTATTAAGCAAATCGGGCCCTTGCAGTAGGTAGGCTGAGAAGTGGCGTTCTGGCTACTAGGTACGACATATTAAAATATATATATATATATATATATATATATATATATATATATATATATATATATATATATATATATTAGATAGAAGGGAGTACCACCTCTGGCTGGAAGAAGGGGGGACCCATAGCCTCGGAGGAAATCACACATAACGCATTGGAGGGAATGTAGGTCCCCTCCAATACAGTTTCTGTGTGCTTTTCTCCTACCACCCCCTTCCTTTTTTTATGCTTTATTGTGTATTTAAAGGTCACAAAACATACAAGACAAATGCCTAAAGGTTATGGTCTCTTGAAGCTCCTCCGCTTCCGGACAGGAACCGAGACGCAGCAAGCATTTTCCCTCTGGATCCCACACTGAGGCGCTGAAACAAAAAACTGCAAGCCCTTGGGTCTCTGGTGACGTCAATGAGCTTGGAACCCAATTCCTTGAGAAATCTCAAGGCACTCTTGCCCCCGGGGCCATGCGTCTTAGACGCTATGGGAACAAAGAGGTATTGACCTGCCAGTCGCCTGTATTTGAGAGATTTTGCTGTTTCCCTGCGAATGGCCGCCCCACCTGCTTGATAGCTCCGAAGTGTACATAGGTGTCAGCCAGGGTGGATACACATATGTAGTCCCACACCAACTGTCTACCCTCCTTCCATGAGTATATGGTGATGCCATCAGGGCGAAGTGCGGGGAAATCCGGGTTTTGGACCCCTAGGATGCGAGGTTCTCTCTCCGCTGGGCACTTGGCTGAGACGAGGCTTCTCTTGATGATGTCATTGACTCGTTGTGTCTTGCATGCCAGCCCTTTGTGCTTCCGCAATGCAACCCATGAGTCCGTATTGGTCTGCTTCCACCCTGTTGCAATACACTTGTATTCAGTGTGAATTGGGGCACCAAGGCGGAGGGCCACTGCTACACGAAGGGATTCTGGATCTGGATCTAGGCGCGTGCCCATGCCGACATGGGTACTGCCAGGAGGATCTCCTGCATGGGGGGCACGCACTGCTCTGAGGCGGGCTTTCTCCTTGTCGATGTTGCGGCGCTGAGCATGGCATCAGCTACTTTTTCCACTAGAGGGTGGTCCCAGCGGGACTGTTTGTGTTGTTTTGTTGGCTCTATAATGGTTGCTGGGGCTGGAGAACACCCACTGATTTGAACATTCAGTGAAAGCAGGATCGTGTATTCCTGCTGAATCTCTCAGGGTGCAGGTAAGATATCTCTGACGAGGTCGTGCGATCATGGGAGGAGGAAAGGAAGGCTGGTAGAGCAATTTGGGAGGCTGTGCGGACACCAAGGCCGCCGAGTCTTACAGGGTTGCTTGCTCCACTGAGAGTCGTCCAATGAGCAAGTTCAGGACTTTCACCAGCATGGACATATATATATATATAATGTTGTACCTAGTGCGAGAACGTCGTACTTGGCCTACTATGCAAGGCCCGATTTGCCTAATAAGCCAAGTTTTCCTGAATTTATATATTTTTCCAATTTTTTTCTTATGAAATGATAAATCTGTCCATTTCATGATGTATAAGTTAATTTGTTTAAATTTGAGTTAAAACTAACGTAGATATGACTTAACCTAACCTAACCTATCTTAACCTAAGCTAAACTAACACAACTAAGTCAATAAATTATGGTCTTAATATAAAATAATAATAATAATTTCAATAAACTATTTGGAAAAAAATTATTGAAAATAAGAAAATCACTCGGCCTATTAGGCAAATCGGGCTTTGCATAGTAGGCCGAGAAGTGTGTTCTGGCTACTAGGTACGACATATACATATACATATATATATATATATGTAATACATATGTATATGACACGAAGCAGTCAATGACATCATCAAGAGAAGTTTGGCTACAGCTGGGTGTCCAGCACAAAGGGAACCCCAGTTGTGCAGACCTGACAACAGCCAAAAACGCCCAGATGGAGTCACCCTGCAGCCATGGATGGAAGGTGAACAGGTCGTGTGGGACTACACGTGTGCGTCTACATTGGCTGATACCTATCTACCTTACAGCTCAGCGGAGGGTGCGGGGCGGCCACCTTCAGGGAGACCCAGAAATCTATCAAGTACAGGGACCTAGAACGTTGTTACAGGTTCGTGCCGATAGGCTCTGAGACTCTGGGCGCCTGGGGTAAATGTGCCCTTAAGTTCCTGAAGGAGGTGGGCGAGGAACTCATTGGAAGACTAGAGACCCAAGAGCGGCCAGTTTCATGTTCCACCGCCTGAGTGTCGCTGTTCAGAGGGGAAATGCGTGCTGTATCTTGGGTACGCACCCGACCCCTGAAGAGCTGGACGAGGTCTTCGAACACTGATTGGTATATTGTTATATTGTTATATAAGTGTGTGTTTTCTGTAAACTGTAGCATTGCAATAAAATCAAATAAAAAAAATATTAAAAAAATAACAATAGGGGTGGTAGGAGAGGAAAAGATTAAAATATTCAGTGAGAATCCACAAGGTCTTCTCTGAATACTATTTATTTTTCTTCTTCGAGGTGTGGGTCCCTTTAATCAAACCAGTGGTGGTACCCTTATATATATATATATATATATATATATATATATATATATATATATATCTATATATATATATATAATATAGATATCTATTCTCTATATATATCTCTTAAGAGATATATATATATCTATATATATCTATATCTTCTATATATATATATATACTTTGAATTATTTTTGGTGTGGATATAAATAGGAGCTGGCACGTTTGGGTCAATAGGTCTTCTGCAGTTTCATTAATTCTTATGTTATGTCAGGGAGCTAGACACGTAGTTGTGCCACAGGAATGTTAGTGAAAGGGCAGTAATTGGAACTTACTAGAAAAGGGGATATATAGAGGCCACTACATCGACAATCTAAATTGAAGATATGACAAGAAACAATTAAAATGGTGGGTAGTCATTGCATTAGACGACCGGCTGTGGGAAAGGAAACGCCCAGGAGCTGAAGCTCGACCCTGTAAACTCTGCCTGGTAAGAACACATATGGAAATGAATCAGAGTGTGTAAAAAAGAATTGATTGAATGTCAGGACAGTGAGGAAGTGGAATGAGCGGACCAAAGAAACGGTTAAAAACTGACTAAACAGTACGAGAGGTCAAAAGCAGGTAAAACAAAAGATAAACTGCTAATCGACCAAAGGTTAATGAACATGCCCAACAGCTGAAGCTCAATCACTGCAAACACAGATAGGTGAGAACACAAATGCAAATGTTGTCTGAAAAATCTACAGTTGTTCACAAACATTAATATATCCTTCCGTCCTCATGAGCAACCTAACTTGAAAAACATTAAAGAATTAATAATAATAATTTTCTTAATAATAATAATGACAATTTTCATTTGAATGAAAACTTACACACGACAAAGTTGCTGCAGACAGGCGGGATTATTTTTGCCTTCTTCCCAGGAGCCGCGGTAGCCTAAGGCAGCCTCCAAACTTATATGAGGGAAGATAATGAGAAGTCGACACCTCTGTCTCGGAGCACCAGACCACACTGGCAAAACTGGCCCCTAACAATGCTCACGGGCCTGATTTAAGTTCTCGCCCCTCTGTACACCGGAAACTCTGCACATATTTCCCCTGGTGGCTTCCTTCTTCAGCTCTTTAGTATAAAAATAACATTTCTTGTGAATGGTCGATGCAGTCACAAAGAACAATCGTTGACATGGCACTTTGATAAAAATAATAATAGTGGAGAAACTTGCTACATTCTGTTGTGCTTGAATGGGTGAAGAAATTATCCATACATTTGTAAATGTAATATTAAGCCAAATTTTCTTATGATACCTACATCTGAAGGAGCCGTTATATGAGGGTTCGAACCTATGCACTGGGTGTTCCCAGATGCATGCTCTAGTCAACTGTGCCACGACATGGTAAAAGAATTGCAACCTGGGGTTCTACTGCACCCACAGGGATCCCGAGGCTTCCCCCTGAAGCCGAACCGGGATTCGGCTTTTGCCATGTATTGGCACAATGAACTAGCGTGTGCATCTGGGAACACCCAGCACATAGGTTCGAACCCCTCATCAAGGTTCCTGTGAATATATTCATTAAGAATGCAATATAAAGCTGCTAATTTTGTCGATGAAACGACTGACTAAGGATTGGAGTTAGGGAGAAAAACAGTAAAGTGCAATATGTTAAGAACTGTAACTAGACACAATATAATCAATTTATAACTCTTTTTACAACTAATAGCGTAAGGAAATCGCCAGTATGGTTGTGCTTCAAATATTTTTCCGCACGGTTACACATATTAGATATGTGAAGTGACACTTTTCCAATACTTCTGAATAAGTTTCAAATCAATAAAAACTCACGACTTTCCTACACTTGAAGACAATCACTCCTACAGTGGTTACGGTACAAGTTAGCCAATGGGATGTCCCTGGCCGCCTAGGTTCGAATCCTTGAGAGGGAGTTATTAGTTCATAGCTGTAAAAACTGCTTGGGGACGATTGAAGTTTTACGCACACTCATACGGCCCCAGCACGTTGAAGTGATTTGATGATATAACTGTGGCTAAAAAAAATGTCAGGAGTGTTATTAAGTGTTAGGTGCATGTAAAACGCATGGAGAGAAATTATATAATAACAGTATTTTTCGATTCGGAAGATCCTATGTAACAAATCCATTTAGTTTCTATGATAAAGCCACAGAGATTTTACAGAAAAGAGATGGTTAGGTTGACTGCTTTTATCTGGATTAAAAAAAAAAAAACTTTCGACAGTCCCCATAAGAGGTGGTTCTGGAAACTGGAATAAGCTCGAGGTGACAGGGAGACTGTTGACATGGATGAAAAATGAGGGCGGTAATGAGGGGCAATGTATCAGACTGGAGAAATGTTACCAGTGGAGTACCACAGGGTTCAGTTCTAGCACCAGTAATGTTCATTATCTATATAAAACGATCTACCAAATGGAATACAGAATTATATAAACACATTTGCTGATGTGAAGCTACTAGTAAAGATAAGAAACTCAAGACAATTGCCATACCCTTCAAGCCAAAAAAAAGTGTACGAAGCAACATTTAGCAAATTAAACTTAATGTGAATAAATGACATATTATAGAATGTGCATTAGGTGAAAATAGGTCACACACAACCTACTAATTATGTGAAAAAGCTTTAAAGAATTCTGACAAAGGAAGAGCTACAGGTAGTTCTGGATAAAAAAAAAACTGTCACCTGATGATCACATAAGGAACATTATGTAAAGAACATTTATTACGCTTTCCAAGTTCAGAATCGCTGTTAAATACATGGATGGCGAAATATTAAAGAAATTCTTCATGACTTTTGAGAGACCAAAGTTTGAATATGCAGCAGTTGTAAGGTGCCCATATCTCAAGAAGCACATAATTAAACTAGAAAAGGTGCAAAGACATGCATGTATAAATGGCTTCCGGAACTGAAAAACAAGATCCACGAGGAAAGATTAGAGGCGTTATATATACCAAAGCTATAAGATAGAAAAAAAACAAGGGGATATGATCACTAAGTACAAAATAGTAACAGGAATCGACAAAAATGACAAATTATAATTTTCGAAACTGCAACGTCAAGAACAAGACGTCATTGGTTCAATTAAGAAACAAAGCTTCCGGAAAAACATTAGAAAGTTCACCTTTGCAACAGAGTGACAGACGGGTGGAACAAGTGACAAAGGCCAAAACAATTAGAAGTTTCAAAGCGCCAATCAAGTTACAATAATTCTCTGCCAGAGCTCCATTAGACACCATTTTTTTCCACGCAAAAAGATACAATAGAGAAATTATTGGATGATACAAATTTGAGAAATTTAACTCAAAATTTTAACTATTGCCTTTTTTTACCTACCTTTTCTGGAATAATATTTATTAAGGAAGACAGTGGTCATGTTGCAGCTTGGAGACAGGCAATGATTTATCAGGCAACTTAATATCGGATAATATTATTGAGCCATTAAACAATTCCTCAGCTGATTGACATTATTAGATATCTAAAACAAATAAAGTAGCCTAATATTGAAAGCCACAGGCTTCCTGCTTACTTCTTCGAAAAGATTTTTTTCATGAATTCATTCCTCCAATATTTCTCACCACAGCTAACAATTCTACATTTAAACTGAAATTACTATAAATTATCACATACCTATTTAAATCCAGATAAAACAGGAAATTTCTTGCAAATCGCAATAAATAAAGTCCTTCCCGCCCGGCTGGGACGTCCCGCCCTCAACTGACGCACAGAAAGTACAAACTCAACTTCACCCGCATTTTATGATCACATTTCTGCCATGTCTTCGCACTCAAACAATTCAGGGCGCTCTAACGAGTTTGTTTCAACGTCTCCATTGAGGATATATATCACAATATCACATAAACACGAGATGACGCTAGAGGCCGTCCGCCTCACTCAGCTGGTGGCCAGAAAATGATCCCAGCTGGCATGTGTCTCAGAGGTCTCACACGACGGACCATTCTCACTAAGATCGTTCTCACTCAGTAACTACTGCAATCTGACGCTTATGTCGAAGAGGCTCGGAAGTCTCACACGAGGGGTCATTCTCACTAAGGTCATTCTCACTTACTAAGGTCATTTTCATTCACTAACTGCTGCAGTCTGACGCTGTTCGAAGCTTTGACTGGGAACGTGCTTCATTCACTTCAGGAGGATGGATTAACTAAGTAATTATCAAAAGAAGTTACTAAGCCGAGGTTTAACTGTAAACACTCCCCAAATCACCGTAACCAAAACATCTTACCTAAGCTTTTCTAAGCCGTAATGGCAGCAAATTTGCATTACAAAACTAAGCTAATGAATAAACAGCGCTAAGCAAATGAATTACACAAGGATTAAGCAGGACTAAACTAATTATGAATTAGACAATGGTTAAGCAGAATTAAGTTGATGAATGTTAATGGGGGGATCAAGGTAAATGGGGGACCTTCTACAAGCCGCCGGCTTCCTGTCCTCGTCGAGGCTACTAGTGTTAGTGGCTCTTAGGAATTAGACAACAGGGCTAAACTAATGATTTAGACAATTGGGATAAGGTAATTCGACAATTACTAAACAAGGGAATAAGCTAGCCTAATAATTAAGCAAATAATAATGATTCAGCAGAGAACTAAGCTTTGACTAAACAAAACTTATTTTATGGCTAAACAAAGGACTAATTTAATGACTAAACAAAAGACTTAGCTTTGATTAGTCGAAATTAATGACTAAACAAAAGATTAAACTAATGACTAAACAAAGAACTAAAGACTAAACAAAGAAATAATATCTATACAGAGAAGCAAAATAATGACCAAACTAATGTATAAACGAAGAACTAAACTAATACCTAAAGAAAAGCTTAAACTAAAGACTAAATAAAGCACCAAACTAGTCACGAAACAAAGGACCAAACTTTGGTAGCCAATCATTTAACAAAGGACCAAATTAATGACTAAACAATGGCCGAAACTTGTGACTAGTGTCACAAAGCCCGTCCTCAGGTTAGTTATTGCTAGTTCATTAACGAACTAAGTACCCCTTGTGTATTTTGATACTACTTAGATAATGCATTTATGAACTAGGCCTAGTAATTATCATGAGTGTCCATCCTCCCTGTTTGAACCAACTGGATACTTATCTAAACTTACTAAGTTTTCACTAAAGTCTTTGGTAACTAGCAAGTGAACCGTTGCCATAAACAGAGATTATTCTCAAGTTATAACTGTATAATATTTTTAATCCAAGCTATATAATTAACTATGTTTCTGGTATACTCACATGTTTCCTTTGTTAAGCCATAGGGCCAATGTTTTTTTTTAATGTCAAAGTCTTGGGATATTCATGCAGATCAGAATTTCACGTGTTTCACATATTTGAGGATGCAATACACCTAATTTAACCTAACCTTAACCCGACAGGAACCTAATCTGAACCTAACCTTACGCTAACGAACGATAGAACGTTTTGTTCATTAAAACAATAATTACATAGTACATTTTGGTACTATTAATAAAATAGAAACACTAGACAAGGTGTGGTGATTATCATGAATGTATATAAACCAGAGGATGGCCTGCCAAACTGATCACTAAACAAAGGACCAATCTAATAATTAAACTGATGGCTAGACACAGGCCTTTAACTAATGATGACTAAACAAAAAAATAAACTAATGACGAAATAAAGGAATAAACTGATGACTAAACAAAGGACTAAACTAATGATAAACAAAGGACTGAACTAATGACAAAACAAAGGAATAAACCAATGACTGGACAAGAGACTAATGACTAAACAAATGATTATGCAAAAGAATAAGCAGATAACTAAACAAAGGACTAAGCAGAGGGCTAAGCTACTAAGAAGTCATAGCACCAAGTTAATGAATAACCATAAATAAGTTTAATCCACACTGGGTGTTATGTACCATTAATGTAACTTGTATATAATTTGCAAAACATTTTTTTATTTGCATATGTCAACACTAAAATATCTTTATCAGAGGTAAAACTTCCTGTTTTAATGGCATAAAATCAGTATAATAAGTAACGCATGTGCTTCTCCTTAATGCTTTGCTAAGTTGTTTACTTAGTGATTTGCTAAGTTGCCTCCTTAATGCTTTGTTAAGTTGTGTATTTAGTGTATTGCTAAGTTGTTTGCTTAGTTCTTTGCTAAGTTGTATACTTAGTGCTTTGTTGTCTCCCTAATACTTTACCAAGTTGTTTACTTAGTGCTTTGCCAAGTTGAATCCTTAGTGCTTTGCCAAGATGCCTCCTTAGTGCTTTGCCAAGTTGCCTCCTTAGTGCTTTGCCAAGTTGCCTCCTTAGTGCTTTGCCAAGTTGCCTCCTTAGTGCTTTGCCAAGTTGCCTCCTTAGTGCTTTGCCAAGTTGCCTCCTTAGTGCTTCTTAGCTGTCTATTTAATACTTTGCTTATCTTATTTGTTAAATTAGTAATTGTCCTAGTCATTAATGTAGTCACCAGGTTAGAGCCTAGAACCATATACCCATTACAAATAAATAGAAGCAACCATGAACTTGTCAAAGGGCACACTGCAAATCACAAAGTTACCAAATTATTAGGACACTACCACCATAAAACTTACCACAAAGTTACCTTAAATAACCACAAACACTACAAATAACCACACTCTTAATACAGAGAAGAAGAAAGCAGCACAAAAATACCACATCCTAACAAGGTGCCACAATGTCATAACTTAAAGACCAGGATGGCCTGAAATATCCTCACTTTCATATCATTTCCTATGTGAGTTGAGATTATTTACCACAACATTATTTTGTTAAGTCACGAGTACAGTATAGTCTTTTGTTTATTCATGGGATTCATCATTAGCTTAGTTATTAAATTAATAATTAGCTTAGGCCTAGACCCTTGCATACCAGTAGTCATTAGCTTTACTTTGCATGGCAGGGTAGTTATTATTTTGCTTAAGTATTAACTAAAGTCATTAGTCCAGTCATTACTTTGCTTAGGTATTAGCTTAGGTTATTTGTGCAATCTTTTGCTCAGTTCATTTCTTTATCATTAGCATAGTCCTTTGATTAACTATTAGCACAAACCTTTGCATAGATATTTGTTTAGTTATTAGAATAATCTCTATAAGCTCAGTCCTATCAGGCTAAGGCTTAATTCCACAATATTTTCACTACATACCTCCACTAGTTTGCTCTTAGTAGTTTGCTCACAAACTACAAAGCGTTGGATCAGAACATTTACTAAATGTTCTGATCCCAACCTTCCAAGGAAAGATCCAGTTGAATGTTAACCCTAACATTCTGACACGGGGACATAGCTAAATAAACTGTGTATTATTAGTAAACACTTCTACAAAACTTGCACCGAGTGTACACTTACTATGAGCTCAAGGTTAATTAACCGTTTCCCATACAAGCAAAAATCATTGTATATGCATATTAAAATATGGCGACCACATATAACTGCTGCTCAGTGCACCAAAACCTTACTTAGGACTAACACAAAGTTATCGTGAAACACCAAACAAATCCAAAGAAACACAAAAAAGAATGATACACTTACCATGTGTTCAAGAAAACACCAAATATTTAATACAGTAGTGGGTTTAGTTATTAGCTTAGCCCTTTTTATAATCTTAACTTAAATTTAGATTCCATTATTATGCACTGCATACCCATCCCATGGGCAGTGGTGGAAAGGGTTACAGAGGCACATAATCAGTTCAGGAACTAAACCCCATAGACACTAGATAATTAGTCATTTTTTTGGTTAATATCTTATATCTTTGCTTAGTATTTTCATAATTTGCTTATCAGTAGTTTTGCTCCGTGCCTAGGCATTAAAGGAATCCTTTGCTTGGTTATTGGTCAGTCTTCATCTTTCCCCTTTCATTATATGGTTCTTTGCTTAGAGCATTAGCTTACCAGCAATCTGTTTCTTAGTCATCTACAAACACAATTTTCAATTTAATACAAACTCCATTAATCACCTACATTTGCCTCCTGTTTATAGAATTGCCAGAACATCACAAATTATGACATCCTCACTTCCAAACACAATAAACACAAGAAAATTCCAGTTTATGGCAATTTTCATAGGTTATGTTACATCGACACATTAAACTAGTTGTGGGCTTTTTCAATGTTCTGTTTTACTTCTTGTTAAAAAACAACCAATCTAATCTGATTCTCTGTTACAGTTCATGGAAAACAAACATTATTATTATTATTGTAATATTATTTATTAGTTAAATTAATTTATTTTCAGTGAACCAAACTAAATTTAAAACAATTTACACAGGCATTAATTTTTTATTCAAACCTGCAGTGGCCCAAGTTTTTATTATTGAAATTCTAGTTAGTGTGTTTTAAGTTT
>WNGS01092210.1:5677144-5747686 GCA_020271785.1 Procambarus virginalis
AAATCAGGTACTTTTGGTTTGTTTTTAAATAAGGCAAAACTTTTACAGTTTTTCAATTCACTAGGGAGTGAGTTCCATAGACTAGGTCCCTTAATTTGCATAGAGTGTTTACACAGATTAAGTTTGACCCTGGGGATATCAAAGAGATATTTATTTCTGGTGTGGTGATAATGGGTCCTATTACATCCATCCAGGGAGAGTTTCAGAGCATGGTTTGCATTTAAAAACAGGGTTTTGTAAATGTAGTTGACACAAGAGAATGTGTGGAGGGAGTTAATATTTAGCAAGTTTAGAGATTTAAACAAGGGAGCTGAATGTTGTCTAAAAGCTGAGTTAGTTATTAGTCTGATAGCAGATTTTTGCTGCGTGATGATGGGCTTAAGGTGGTTTGCAGTGGTAGACCCCCATGCACAGATACCATAATTAAGATAGGGGTAGATTAGTGCATAATATAGTGAGAGGAGAGCGGAGTTAGGAACATAATATCTGATTTTGGAGAGTATACCAACTGTCTTAGAGACTTTCTTTGTTATGTGTTGAATGTGGGTGCTGAAGTTGAGTCTCTTGTCTAGGAATAGGCCAAGAAACTTGCCATCATTTTTATTACTGATGTTAATGTTGTCTATCTGTAGCTGAATTGCATTTGATGATTTGCTTCCAAATAAGATGTAGTAAGTCTTTTCGATGTTTAATGTTAGTTTGTTCGTTGACATCCAGAAGTGGACTTTTTTAATTCATTATTCACAACATTATTTAGTGTATGTGGGTTGAGGTCTGAATAGATAAGGGTAGTATCGTAGCAAACAATATAGGTTTGAGAATATTAGAGACATTAGGCAGATCATTATATATATAAGAAATAGAAGAGGTCCTAAGATACTGCCCTGTGGCACTCCAACGGTAATTGGTAGAGTGGAAGAAGTTGTTTCATTGATAGTTACATATTGGTGTCTGTCACTAAGATAGGATCGGATGTAGTCAAGGGCAAGGCCTCGGATTCCATAATGCTGGAGTTTAAGTAAGAGGTAGTTGTGATTAACAGTATCAAAGGCTTTTCTTAGGTCAATGAAGAGTCCAATCGGAAACTCATTTTTGTCAAGGGCTGAGTAGATTACGTCAAGGAGACTAATGATTGCATCGTTGGTGCTCTTTTGGGACCGGAAGCCAAACTGGCAGGGGCTGAGTATGTCGAATTTTACGAGGTAGGAATAGAGGTGTTTGTAAATATTTTTTTCAAATATTTTTGATAGAATGGGTAGATTTGATATTGGTTTATAATTATTTATGTCCGCCGGATTGCCTCCTTTATGGACTGGCGTTACTCTTGCTTTTTTGAGGATATCAGGGAAGGTGTGACACTTAAAATATTCCACAATACAAAACAATTGTTTCAAATGTGACAGAATTTTAAAACCCCAATTTGTATATTCGTTAGTATTCCACACAATTTATGATCCATTATAGAATATATATTTGCTGATAACATAATGCAATTTATGAAATTAGAACATTTTGAAAAGGGAAAACTTTTCATAGTAGTAGTAAAATAATAGTAAATAGTACTAAAATAGTAAATAGTAGAATGGTAGTAAAATAGAATAAAGAGCGCACCTGAATGTCGCAGTTTGACCAGCAGAAACTTCATAATCTTGAGGTGCATCTGTAATATGCGTGTGTTCCTTCACTACAAGCGATCCACTCTCCTCCTGCTTCCCAAATTTATTCACCGCAACACAAGTATAATCTCCAGAATCCGTAAACGAAACATCTCTGTAGAAAAATGTTTGCAAATGTACTTTACTTGGAATACGGCTTCATTATAAATCTGCTTTCAAGCTTAAATTGTTTTGCTTGTTTGTACAGTACTTATATTAAATGTTTAAAACTTTTATTTTACAAATTCTATCAATGTTCTGATAAGGTTCTCGCTGTATGTTTCACAGATGTAGTAAGATTCAGAAATTTAAGTAAACATTTCTACCCCCCTTTATACAAAAACTTTGACAGTAATTGGCATCATCTACTCTGAAACCTATCTACATAAAAAATATTCATAAAACTTGACTCAAATGCCAATAAGATCAACAGAAAAAGATGCAGAAATATTATGATAGAAACTTTATCACAAGATCTCCTTCACTTGTAACTTGGAAACGTCCACCAGTCAGTTCAACTTCGTCCCTGATCCAAGTGATACGAGGCTTTGGTCACCAAATAATCGACAGGTCATGTTAACTTGCTGTCCATCGACTGACTGGATGTCGCTGGGAGGAACACGGATCTCGGCAGGCAAGACTGCAGGTGAAAGTGTGCATTAAAAACGGCACTTTAAATATCTAAAAAAGTCAAGGATACATCAAGAGAGCTCATACTTTGTGCAGTATATAACCAATCTGTATTATACTATCACCCCATATGTACTTTAAGAATATGTTACGACTCTGGGTTCTTAGATGGAAACCAGAGGTCAAAATTGAGCTTATTAACGACAATATGGCAGGGCACGCATAGAGAGATGTAGCTGTTTGTAATCATCCTGCCAGAAGTACGATTATTTGTGTGGCTCACAAAGCATTTAGGCTCTTAAACTTGTTGTGGATAAGTAACATTGTTATAAGTTTAACTACCCGTAGAGTGAGGAAAGTAGCAATATGAGGCATAAGGGGAAGATGTTTTAATGTGTGTAGCTGTATGATCAATTGGGCTCTTCCCGGCACCACACACGCATGCGGCAGGGCTCGAGACTGAGACGGTCTTCTCTGCTGACTGCCGTGCTGTTCGGACGCGCTCTCCTCCTTCCTCTTAATTCTTTATTTCTGTGACTTAGTTGGTTAAGTACTCCATACTCAGTTTGTATATGTCTGGCATACCTATCGTTATATGTGTAGAGTAGTATACCTGGGGTGTAGTAAGTGTTATTTAAGTTTTATATTACCTGCTATGCTAACGGAGGTCCCCGTATAACACGTGGTCCCCTACCCTAAGCTGACTCCAGTGTTTAGTAGAGCTTTACCCTAGCTTGCTTTCAGTGTNTACTCTTACAAAAAAAATATGACTACTATTCTAGTAGTCACATTTTTTTTTTCTCTGAAGGGGGGAGGAGTGTTACGACTCTGGGTTCTTTAGATGGAAACCAGAGGTCAAAATTGAGCTTATTAACGACAATATGGCAGGGCACGCATAGAGAGATGTAGCTGTTTGTAATCATCCCTGCCAGAAGTACGATTATTTGTGTGGCTCACAAAGCATTTAGGCTCTTAAACTTGTTGTGGATTAAGTAACATTGTTATAAGTTTAACTACCCGTAGAGTGAGGAAAGTAGCAATATGAGGCATAAGGGGAAGATGTTTTAATGTGTGTAGCTGTATGATCAATTGGGCTCTTCCCGGCACCACACACGCATGCGGCAGGGCTCGAGACTGAGACGGTCTTCTCTGCTGACTGCCGTGCTGTTCGGACGCGCTCTCCTCCTTCCTCTTAATTCTTTATTTCTGTGACTTAGTTGGTTAAGTACTCCATTACTCAGTTTTGTATATGTCTGGCATACCTATCGTTATATGTGTAGAGTAGTATACCTGGGGTGTAGTAAGTATATTTAAGTTTTATGGTACCTGTTATGCTAACAGGGGTCCCAGTGTACCACGTGGTCCCCTACCCTAGGCTGACTCTAGTGTGTTATAGTAGAGCTTTACCCTAGCTTGCTTTCAGTGTAAAACCTTGTATCCTGTCTAGGTGGACCAAGGCTTTTAACGTAAGATTGTGTGGTAAAGTTAGTATTAAATTGTTATTGGGGGTGATTGTGTATGGGGGGAGTTAAGGGGTTAATAAATAAGTAAGTTTGAACAGAGTATCCCTTATTCCTGTGTGGGAGTACAATAATCATTTCCTAGACTAACCGGGTTTAGTAGCAAGCATTTATTACTGTGGATATATTATTTTGGGGGCCGGGCCTTTTGATTCTCCCATATCTTGATACCTCTATTCTACTTACCCTTACCCCTTAATAGTACCAGTTTCCCCATTGTCCAACCCACAATTTTTTTATAACAGAGTACCTAAGCAATAGGAAGCAGAGAGTTACGGTAAGGGGTGAGACCTCCGATTGGCGTGAAGTCACCAGTGGAGTCCCACAGGGCTCTGTACTCGGTCCTATCTTGTTTCTGATATATGTAAATGATCTCCCGGAGGGTATCGATTCATTTCCCTCCATGTTTGCGGACGATGCCAAAATTATGAGAAGGATTAAAACAGAAGAGGACTGTTTGAGGCTTCAAGAAGACCTAGAAAGCTGAAGGAATGGTCGAACAAATGGTTGTTAGAGTTTAACCCAACCAAATGTAATGTAATGAAGATAGGTGTAGGGAGCAGGAGGCCAGATACAAGGTATCATCTGGGAGGGGAAATTCTTCAGGAATCAGAGAAAGAAAAAGACTTGGGGGTTGATATCACGCCAGACCTGTCTCCTGCAGCACATATCAAGAGGATAACATCAGCGGCATATGCCAGGTTGGCCAACATACGAACGGCATTCAGAAACTTGTGTAAAGAATCATTCAGAACTTTGTATACCACATATGTCAGGCCAATCCTGGAGTATGCAGCCCCAGCATGGAGTCCATATCTAGTCAAGGATAAGACTAAACTGGAAAAGGTTCAAAGGTTTGCCACCAGACTAGTGCCCGAGCTGAGAGGTATGAGCTACGAGGAGAGACTACGGGAATTAAACCTCACTTCGCTGGAAGACAGAAGAGTTAGGGGGGACATGATCACCACATTTAAGATTCTGAAGGGAATTGATAGGGTAGATAAAGACAGGCTATTTAACACAAGGGGCACACGCACAAGGGGACACAGGTGGAAACTGAGTGCCCAAATGAGCCACAGAGATATTAGAAAGAACTTTTTTAGTGTCAGAGTGGTTGCCAAATGGAATGCATTAGGAAGTGATGTGGTGGAGGCTGACTCCATACACAGCTTCAAGTGTAGATATGATAGAGCCCAGTAGGCTCAGGAACCTGTACACCAGTTGATTGACAGTTGAGAGGCGGGACCAAAGAGCCAAAGCTCAACCCCCGCAAGCACAATTAGGTGAGTACAATTAGGTGAGTACAACTTTGCTCTGCGAGCTTTCCCCAAGCCCTCGTGGCCCTTTAAGACACAGGCCATCAGGGATGTTTGGCCAAGGTAAGGTAATTATCAGGAGAGCGCATTAAGCCTCTCAAAGAATTAACAGAAAAGCCTCAACTATCCTCCTGAAGGGTAAATATGTCACCCATATATTAGCACCAAATCATGTCATGAGTTATTTACATGGTGGAAATACAGTAGGGACTTTTCTCTCGGTTCCTTGAGAGCCCAAACACTCTAGTCTGGACATTCTACTTTAAAGCTGAATGGAAGTCAGATGAAAAATTACCCTTCCTAGACATCTTAGTAATAAGAAATAACATCTCACTGAGCTTCCTTGTGTACAGAAAAGATATACATAAAAGAATAATGACCCCAGCCTAAATATACAGAGTAACGACTTCAATACCTTGCCTATGCTCAGACCCAGACCTCACCATACAGCACCTTGCCTACGCTCAGACTCAGACCTCACCATACAGCACCTTGCCTACGCTCAGACTCAGACCTCACCTTACAGCACCTTGCCTACGCTCAGACTCAGACCTCACCTTACAGCACCTTGCCTACGCTCAGACCCAGACCTCACCATACAGCACCTTGCCTACGCTCAGACCCAGACCTCACCATACAGCACCTTGCCTACGCTCAGACCCAGACCTCACCATACAGCACCTTGCCTACGCTCAGACCCAGACCTCACCATACAGCACCTTGCCTACGCTCAGACCCAGACCTCACCATACAGCACCTTGCCTACGCTCAGACCCAGACCTCACCTGGATTCAAGGGAATTCTTTCAGAGAATTCCCTTGTAATTTTTTTTTTGACAGAGAAATTGTTGTTTGGTTGATTTTCTATTATATGTCATGGATGTCCATTTTATTCTGTATACTCTTACAAAAAAATATGACTACTATTCTAGTAGTCACATTTTTTTTTTCTCTGAAGGGGGAGGAGTGTTACGACTCTGGGTTCTTTAGATGGAAACCAGAGGTCAAAATTGAGCTTATTAACGACAATATGGCAGGGCACGCATAGAGAGATGTAGCTGTTTGTAATCATCCCTGCCAGAAGTACGATTATTTGTGTGGCTCACAAAGCATTTAGGCTCTTAAACTTGTTGTGGATTAAGTAACATTGTTATAGTTTAACCTACCGTAGAGTGAGGAAGTAGCAATATGAGGCATAAGGGGAAGATGTTTTAATGTGTGTAGCTGTATGATCAATTGGGCTCTTCCCGGCACCACACACGCATGCGGCAGGGCTCGAGACTGAGACGGTCTTCTCTGCTGACTGCCGTGCTGTTCGGACGCGCTCTCCTCCTTCCTCTTAATTCTTTATTTCTGTGACTTAGTTGGTTAAGTACTCCATTACTCAGTTTTGTATATGTCTGGATACCTATCGTTATATGTGTAGAGTAGTATACCTGGGGTGTAGTAAGTATATTTAAGTTTTATGGTACCTGTTATGCTAACAGGGGTCCCAGTGTACCACGTGGTCCCCTACCCTAGGCTGACTCTAGTGTGTTATAGTAGAGCTTTACCCTAGCTTGCTTTCAGTGTAAAACCTTGTATCCTGTCTAGGTGGACCAAGGCTTTTAACGTAAGATTGTGTGGTAAAGTTAGTATTAAATTGTTATTGGGGTGATTGTGTATGGGGGGAGTTAAGGGGTTAATAAATAAGTAAGTTTGAACAGAGTATCCCTTATTCCTGTGTGGGAGTACAATAATCATTTCCTAGACTAACCGGGTTTAGTAGCAAGCATTTATTACTGTGGATATATTATTTTGGGGGCCGGGCCTTTTGATTCTCCCATATCTTGATACCTCTATTCTACTTACCCTTACCCCTTAATAGTACCAGTTTCCCATTGTCCAACCCACATTTTTTTATAAAACGAGTACCTAAGCAATAGGAAGCAGAGAGAGTTACGGTAAGGGGTGAGACCTCCGATTGGCGTGAAGTCACCAGTGGAGTCCCACAGGGCTCTGTACTCGGTCCTATCTTGTTTCTGATATATGTAAATGATCTCCCGGAGGGTATCGATTCATTTCCCTCCATGTTTGCGGACGATGCCAAAATTATGAGAAGGATTAAAACAGAAGAGGACTGTTTGAGGCTTCAAGAAGACCTAGAAAGCTGAAGGAATGGTCGAACAAATGGTTGTTAGAGTTTAACCCAACCAAATGTAATGTAATGAAGATAGGTGTAGGGAGCAGGAGGCCAGATACAAGGTATCATCTGGGAGGGGAAATTCTTCAGGAATCAGAGAAAGAAAAAGACTTGGGGGTTGATATCACGCCAGACCTGTCTCTGCAGCACATATCAAGAGGATAACATCAGCGGCATATGCCAGGTTGGCCAACATACGACGGCATTCAGAAACTTGTGTAAAGAATCATTCAGAACTTTGTATACCACATATGTCAGGCCAATCCTGGAGTATGCAGCCCCAGCATGGAGTCCATATCTAGTCAAGGATAAGACTAAACTGGAAAAGGTTCAAAGGTTTGCCACCAGACTAGTGCCCGAGCTGAGAGGTATGAGCTACGAGGAGAGACTAGGGAATTAAACCTCACTTCGCTGGAAGACAGAAGAGTTAGGGGGGACATGATCACCACATTTAAGATTCTGAAGGGAATTGATAGGGTAGATAAAGACAGGCTATTTAAACAAGGGGCACACGCACAAGGGGACACAGGTGGAAACTGAGTGCCCAAATGAGCCACAGAGATATTAGAAAAGAAACTTTTAGTGTCAGAGTGGTTGCCAATGGAATGCATTAGGAAGTGATGTGGTGGAGGCTGACTCCATACACAGCTTCAAGTGTAGATATGATAGAGCCCAGTAGGCTCAGGAACCTGTACACCAGTTGATTGACAGTTGAGAGGCGGGACCAAAGAGCCAAAGCTCAACCCCGCAAGCACAATTAGGTGAGTACAATTAGGTGAGTACAACTTTGCTCTGCGAGCTTTCCCCAAGCCCTCGTGGCCCTTTAAGACACAGGCCATCAGGGATGTTGGCCAGGTAAGGTATTATCAGGAGAGCGCATTAAGCCTCTCAAGAATTAACAGAAAAGCCTCAACTATCCTCCTGAAGGGTAAATATGTCACCCATATATTAGCACCAAATCATGTCATGAGTTATTTACATGGTGGAAATACAGTAGGGACTTTTCTCTCGGTTCCTTGAGAGCCCAAACACTCTAGTCTGGACATTCTACTTTAAAGCTGAATGGAAGTCAGATGAAAAATTACCCTTCCTAGACATCTTAGTAATAAGAAATAACATCTCACTGAGCTTCCTTGTGTACAGAAAAGATATACATAAAAGAATAATGACCCCAGCCTAAATATACAGAGTAACGACTTCAATACCTTGCCTATGCTCAGACCCAGACCTCACCATACAGCACCTTGCCTACGCTCAGACTCAGACCTCACCATACAGCACCTTGCCTACGCTCAGACTCAGACCTCACCTTACAGCACCTTGCCTACGCTCAGACTCAGACCTCACCTACAGCACCTTGCCTACGCTCAGACCCAGACCTCACCATACAGCACCTTGCCTACGCTCAGACCCAGACCTCACCATACAGCACCTTGCCTACGCTCAGACCCAGACCTCACCATACAGCACCTTGCCTACGCTCAGACCCAGACCTCACCATACAGCACCTTGCCTACGCTCAGACCCAGACCTCACCATACAGCACCTTGCCTACGCTCAGACCCAGACCTCACCATACAGCACCTTGCCTACGCTCAGACCCAGACCCACCATACAGCACCTGATGACATCTCTACCCAGTTCTCCCCACCCACAACCTGACCCAGTGTTGGATTAGCATCAATCTCCACTATTCCCCGTTTCTTTACCTGTTTGATTACTTCACCTCTTTCACATTTCTATTGATGATAATATTAAATCTTGTCTATTCATTCTTTACCTGAAGATGTTCCAGAGTGGAACGAAACGGCGTAAAAAATAAGCCATCATTCATTACTTGTTTCTTACCGTGAATTTTGGCAACTTGAGTGCTCTTCTTAATCCCGAGAGTAAGAAAATAGAAACATAGAAACCGTATACTATATGATCGACAACGTCAGCAATGCGGTCATATTTAACCATATATGTTTAAAGGAACGCCTGCCCAAATATACAAACATTACAGTATATATTTATTTACTTATATTCAAAAAGGTACACTGGGTTGTGAGAGTACATAACATTGGTGTTCTACATTCTGGCAAAGCCACTAATATACATAGGGGCCAGGTAGCCTGGTGGACACGCGCAGGACTTGTAATTCTGTGGCGCGGGTTCGATTCCCGCACCCGGCAGAAACAAATGGCAAAGTTTCTTTCACCCTGAATGCCCCTGTTACCTAGCAGTAAATAGGTACCTGGAGTTAGTCAGCTGTCACGGGCTGCTTCCTGGGGTGTGTGTGTGTGTGGTGTGAAAAAAAAAAAAGTAGTTAGTGTAGTTAGTAAACAGTTGATTGACAGTTGAGAGGCGGGCCGAAAGAGCAAAGCTCAACCCCCGTAAAATACAACTAAGTGAATACATAGTATTAAGTATGAGCACAGTGCTAGCGTTGTTGATCTTGTAGTACAAGTTCTGTGCTTCTTCTAACTTCTGGAAAATAGAATGGAGGGACAGCGTACTGCAAGCTTCACTCAACAGTATAATAATAATAATTAAAAGAAAAATAATTAAAGAAAGAAATAATTAAAGGAAAGCAAATTCACCTCATACGTACTGAAGGTCCAAAGCGGTCGTCATTGTCAGGTTGGTGGAGGTGTGGATGGCTGTGGTGGTGACCTTAATATTACTTGAGAACATCAGTGCGTCGGTTCTTCAATGTAACAAAATGGTCTATTACTTGTTCATTGAAATCCTGCATTACTGTTATTGTATTTTCAATCGATATCATTGCTAGAGGAGACCATGATACTGCGCAAAAAATGTTTGATTCTCTTTAAAATTGAAAAGCCCCTTTCTGCTGCTGCTATTGTCATTGGCGTTGTTATTATTATTTTCGGCAGCTTCACAGTTTCTGAAAATGTTGACTGTAAATGATTGTCATTCATAATCTCCAGCAGGTCATTGACTCTTGATTTACGCAAATCTTCTCTTGCGTACAGTAAAGTTAGGCTTTCAATATATATTTTTCATGTATAGGATAGGCTGTAACTGCCTGTACAAGTGCATTACCGGGAAAATCTTTGGTGTATACAGGAAAATTATTCACTAAAAGTAACTTGCTAGCATTCAAATGATTAGCTGAACCTCGTTCTGCACTGCAACAAAATTACATCGCAAACATCCTTTGCAGAAACTGAGGGGGTAGAAATAGCCTAAGCTACACTATCCCTTTGAGATGTATTTCTTTCTTATCTCAATAAACATACTTGAACTTGCAGAAACTGATGTATGTGTTACATTTTCTTCCCTTCAGCTCTTTTGTTTCACTATGTTCTGTGGTAACTGCTCAAGTCAGTCACACCACTTTCCGTCCATGATGGGTCCCTACCAAACATTTTGCATGGAAAGCAAAATAAAGCGTTATTCTCGACACAATCACAAACCATTCACATTTTTCATACACTGATGTTACACTGGCGTGTATATTGTTTGTTCTTGCTACTACTGCTCCGTAGAATTGATAAATCTGGTGTGTCTTCCCTTTTGCTTTTTTTTTTTCATTTAATGTCGGCTGCGAACAGTTAATACTTTGTAAATACTTCACTGATTTCACTTTACCATCCATTGTAGTTGTTAGTCAAAGGGTAAATAAACTTATGAAGTATTCAAAGCAACTTAAGCACCACTAATAGCACTAAACTAGGGAGTGACCCAGTGACTGAGCTGCGCCAGTGCAGCTCAGCGTTGCCAGATGAAGCCTCGATAAGTCCTACACTGTCGTACAGCATGAAACCTTTATATTTATCTCGTTTTAATGAAAAATTCAAAAATCAGTTAAAAATATATTAACAATAACATATTATGATTTGTTGCTATGATTTATTTGTTAGTTGCTTATTATTCTAGTGTGAGGTTGATAGCGTCATACATTTGGCAGGGAGTACCTGGGGGGGACTGCAGTGAGCGGCTCCTGTGGGCAAGCCGCCACTGCCTCTAATTGTCGCTGAAAGGTGTCAAAAAGTGGCACCAAATCTCACTGTAAGCGAACGACGAGAGAGAGGAAGCTTTCAAGGAAGAGCGGGAGATTGCTACGGAGGCCAAAAGAATGTAGCTGGGATAAAAATTGCTTCTGCAAGTGGTATCATAGGCCTTCTCCTGGTCAAAGTGAATGGCAACAATGGAGGTATTCCCAGCAGAGGCAGTACGAATGTACGCTTCCAAGTTCACTAAGAGGCAGTACGAATGTACACTGCCAAGTTCACTAAGAGGCAGTACGAATGTACACTGCCAAGTTCACTAAGAGGCAGTACGAATGTACACTGCCAAGTTCACTAAGAGGCAGTACGAATGTACACTGCCAAGTTCACTAAGAGGCAGTATGAATGTAAACTGCCAAGTTCACTAAGATATCAGTCGTGCTGCGACACTTGTGACAGTCAGATTGAGAGAGGTGACGATAGTGTTCTAGAAAGAAGATAGAGCAATGAAACTACAGTACGGATTTAACAGCTCCCGCGGGTACCTACTGGTATTTACTGTTAGGTGAGCAGAGGCAATAGGTTTTAGGAAACGTTCCAAACCATTTCTGTCCCGCTCAGATTTTCGAACCCGGTATTCCCAACAATGAGTTGAGAACGAACTCAACTGTACCAGCAGATTACCGATATCTAAAGTCACAGCTTGACACGATGCTGTGACTTTATATTTTTGTCTATATCTGATGAGAATAAGGAAAATCATTGATACAAATACTGTACCGAGGTACAGAGCTTTACGCTGTGCTTGGACCTCATTCTATTAGATCGACCTGTTAATTTTTGCATTGTTTGACAGAAAATTTAATATACATCACTGTACCCGTTATTCCTATTCACCTCATTTTGCGAGCTATCACTCTAAGGTCCCATTAATAAAATGCCTGTGTTTATAAAGTACGTGTAACCACATTTGCATTGTTTTTTCATCTAATGCCTCAATGATTTTGTCAGTGGTCGAGGAGCTACGAAAGGCATGGTCTTCCTGCTCTAAATCCATGTTAGCCTGGGTTGTGGAGGTCATTGGTCTCTATGAAACTTGTATCCTGACTCCTGATGACTCTCCTCAAAAAATTTATTATATGGACGTTAATGCAACTGGTCAATAACTCTTAACCAATACTTTGCTTCCTCCTTTGTGTTGGGGAGCTATATCTGCTGATTTAAGGGATTCTGGTATCCCCCTTGTCCAAGCTCTTCCTCCACACTATACAGAGTGCCTGTGTTACTGGCACTTTGCATTATTTTTATGAATATTGAATGCACGAGTCTGGACCCGGTGCTGAGTGCATGGGCACTCAGAGTTCGTGTTGATATCAGTTATGTTTTCAAGAGTTTGAATATCGTGCGTAGCTGTCCGGATCTTCCGTTTTCATACTGTTTATTGGAGTGCTAAATCTCATTTTTTTTTAGGATTTCACTAATTTCTTTGTCGTACTGTGTATGAACCTTCACTTGTAAGGATAAGTCCAATACTAACGTTGGTTTTTAATTCCGATTTCGCATGTGTAGCATCATCAGTGTCGCTGGTTATTCAAAAGGTGCTAAATATCATTAAGGATGATGCCAATATGAGAACAAAAACACATAAGGTAAAGGATTTCAAAGGCATCAGATTCAGCGAAGATTTTGTCGAGGGACATTAGGAAAGCAAGACATGGGATAGTTTTTCAGGAATGTCCTGAAAAGCAGGACATTCCACGAGGAGGAGCACGACTGTAAGAGAACAATGCAGTTTGGAGAGTAAGGAGCAGGAGGCGGGATGTCCATTAACTATCCGGGAGTTACGCGTGTATGACCAATACTTAACCTCGCCAGAGCCGTTTCCCAGCGTGTATTATAGTGGTAGGAGTAAGGCCAAGGGGATATGTTAACTTTTAAGAGCGCGCAGTTTGCTACCTCGGACCAGTGACCCTACCAGCGGTCTCGGATGAGGAATGAATGACTGGGTGCAACTCTGAATAAGGAATACCTTTTTATGGAAATAGGACAAGTGTGCTGACAACCTCCTTAGTGGCAGTGTCCGCACACTCATTTAAATTAACACCAATATGGCTGGGAACTCAGCAATACTCAACTGTTTTAAATCTACTAGAGATAAGAAATAGACAATGTTGAATTTCGACTACCCCAGGATGCATAGTGCTAAATGACTAAATTTGGGCATCACAACGAAGGCTATCAATGCCCAGTGAGGTGTGGGGTTTCCAACCAGCCCCACGACACAGGTAGTGCAAGCCAAGTGCCCAAACTAATCTAAGGAACACTACACCTCGAACCTAGGATGCCCTGAAAGGCTTAAAATGATTAAAAAAAAGTTCAATCCAGAAGTGACTCGAACCCGGACCTCCAGAAGCACATTGCAACTGGTGTCACGGTGCCTTAATCCACTCGACCATCAATGACCGCAAATAAGGAGGTGATAGCCGAAGCTATTTTACCACCCCCTCGGCGGCACTTTGATAGTAATCTTGGGCATAGCTATTTCATCAAATCGCTTCATATTAGTGGGGCCACGTGAGCAACAGAAATGCGAACAAGCTTGAATGGTCCCCAAGCATACATGCAAATGAAAACTCCACACCCCAGAAGTAACAGAATCCACAGACTCAAAAGACAATGAGGACAATCTTGAGAAATTCAAACAAACAATATTATCACCTTCATGGTCGCAGGGCAGAAAAAAATTACTACCTCACAGGAAGAACAGGAAGTGAAATCCAGTAATACAAAGTGACCTCGATGAGTCAAATATTATCTAGGTAGAAAGTACACCAAGATCCTCAACTCCGATTCCAACTAACATAGCGAGTTCATCTGACTACTTCCGTGGATCTGACGGTAATATCAACAAGTTCCCATAACCAAAAAGAACTAAAAATCCCGCAATGAATGCGCAAGGGCTGCGCACAAAATTACAAAAAAAAATCATAAACATCCTACTACTACAGGAGTGCTTGCTTAGAGACGGGTTAGAACCTAAAATCTCAGATTATCGAGGCTTCTTCCTTCCATGAGTCAACGGGCAATCCAGGGAATGTGCCATCTATGTGAAAAATGGCCTATCTCCAAGCCTATCAGCCCACCTGACTGGGCCGGGGACAGAGTTATGGGAGTATCCATTAAGCTAAGACACGACAAACTTAGTGTTCAATATTTACAGGCCTCCACGTGCAGAAATGGATCTTTAGGTGTTCTTTAGGCATGCCATCATCTCAAACACAATAATTGGTGATGATTTCAAAGCTCATCAACGTGGGACACTGGGTTCCAACACAACAAATGAGGCTGGCACTCACATAGCAAATCTACCAGAAATTCTTTTTCTAAACAAGGATGAACCCACCCACATTCAAGGAGGTAAATTAGAACCTACCTTTATTTCAACCACCCTCAGAGATGCAGCGACATGGTCAATGGACCCACACTCACAAACCACTATGGGGACCTAAATGATCTAAAGTTGGAACTAACCATCTCACTTCCGCCAGAAGCCTGGAACTTCGCTCTAGTGAAATTTGACGCCTCTCAACACTTCATCTCGAATGTGGTATAGAAGTAAGTAATTATCAAAGAAGGCACCAAGTCGGGAAGGCTATGCAGTACCATAAAATGTGCGGAATAATCAGAGGGCGCTAAATATCACTGAGGATGCCAATATGAGAACAGAAACGCATAAGGCAAACGATATCAAAAGTATCCGATTCACCAAGAATTCTATTGAGGGACAAGTGACCACGGGGGACGGTCGGAAAGCAAGACACATGCTCATCCTGGAAGTCAGGACATTCAACAAGAATATGCACAACTGTAAGAGGAACAATGCAGTTAGGACAATAAGGTGCAGGGCGGCGCTTCATTAAGTATCCGTGAGTTAAGAGCCGTTTCCCACCGCCGGTTACGGTGGTAGGAGGAAGGCCACTGAGACACACTACTGTCAAGAGTATGCAGTTTGTTACCAGTAACAGAACAACTACTACTCTGCCAACGGGCAAGGATGGAGGAATGAATAACTGGGTAAAAGTCAGAATAAGGAACACCTTTATGGAAGATGGGACAAGTGCGGATAGCTTCCTTAGTAGCAGCGTCCGCACGCTCATTTAATAGAGACATCAATATGGCTAGGAACCCAGCAAAACTCAACTGTCTTAAATCTACTGGAGATAAGAAACGGCCAATGTTGAATCTCTACTACCGGATGGACTGGATTAAAATCCCGTGGATTAAAGGTCTCCAGAGCCATGAGGGCACTGTGAGAGTCAACTACAACCACAAAGGATTGAGAGCGAGAAAGCAGGAGACAAAGAGCATAGAGAATAGCATAAAGTTCCGCCGTGAAGATGCTAGTCTCCAGAGGCAGGTGACACATAGGTGTGGTCAGGAAAAACAACAGAGTAGCCTACACCGTCTGCAGACTTAAGACCCATCAGTGAAGATGGAAACTGAGCAGGAATATGAATAAAAGTGTCCAAGGAAAAGACATATCAGCACTGTAGGGTGGGGGGGGGGGTTAAAAGCATTAGTAATGTGGGTCAGGGATTTACAATATTGAGGAAAGGGGACCCTCCACGGGGGCATGGACGGAACAACACGAGGACAAATATAGAAACTATACCTTGGTGGGGTTCTTTGAGTTTTACTCCCAGAGCCAGGCCTGGGACCAGGGTTGACTCGAAAGCTTGGTCCAACAAGCAGTTGCTTGGCGCGGCTTGCAGACCAACATATCCACTACAGTCCGGTACTTGAAGAAAACTATCCAGTTTTCTCTTAAATACGTCCACGTTTGTTCCACGGAAAAATTTATCTTATGCTCGGTGTTAGAATGTTGAACAACCGTAGACCTCTGATGTTCATGCAGTGTTCTGTGTCTGTGGCACCTCTGCTTTTCCCTGGTTCTATTCTGAATTTCCTTCCATATCGTTCACGTATGTTTTTTTCCTGTATAAATTTGGGACCCTGGCGTATATAATTTGATACCTCTCCCGTCTCTTTCTACAGAGTACATTTGGAGAGCTTTGAGACGATCCCAATAGTTTAGGAGCTTTATCGTGTGTCTATATATGACTTATATCCTCTGTATCCCCTCTGTCAGCAATCTCTCCTGCTCTGAAGGGAAAAGTGAGTATCGAGTAGTACTCAAGACGGGACAGCACAAATGATTTGAATAGTACAACCATTGTGATGGGATCCAGGAACAACTACGTTGAACTTCCGAAACATGTTTCCGATGATATTAATCAGGCAGAACAAGATTTTGTCAAATTTATAGTACAGCCAACTACTCAATTCCACTGAAAAAAAGTCTGCCAGACACCACAATGATCACTGGTACTATCGCGAACGTGTCCAAAAGCTCAATCATGGACTCGCCTGCACAAAGCTATACAACGAGCACCCAAGCGACCCCATCAGGACCCTACTCAGTGAAGTCAAGGAACATGTGCACCAAGAGTTCGGGATAATCAAAGAACAAAGGCGATTGGAATGGTGTTCACATCTGAATGAAGACACCTCTCGGAGTGATGTGGCAGTAACTCCACAGAGCAAAAGGAAATAAAACACCAAAAGCCCCACACCCTGAGGATCGTCAACAAGAAGCTGAAGTGCTAAAAAATAAATTCACAGAAAACGTAGCCAGTAATCAGCATCCACAAGTACTAGCAATGCAGAGAGCATCAGAGGAAAGGTGTCACAAGATTCTAACAGCATGTGCAGAAGCCTCTGACACTGATACCGCTTCACACTGGATGCGCTCAGTCGGGCTAAGAAAAACTCCATTGATACATCCCCTGGAGACGACAAAATAACCTATTAAATGACTAGGAACCATGGCCCAGAGGAAGATGCTGCCTACCAAAGACTAATCAATTTAACCTAGCCTTCTCAAACCAGACCTACAGCTTTGAATAGAGCAGACAGTGCCGAACCCAAAACCCTAAGATCCAGCTAATCCCAGGCCCATCTCTCTCCAAAGCTGTACAGGCAAAACCACTGACAAAATGGCACTCAACAGACTTGAATGGAAAATGCCTAACTGCACCCAGACATGTATGCCTACAGAAAAGGGGTTGGTACAGTGGAATGTATTACCACTCTGTTAGCCCACTTGAATGACAGACCAGGAATACTGATATTTTTGGACCTCGAGAAGCCTTTGAACTGACCAGCGTCCCAGCTATCCTCCGCTGCCTCATCGATAAAGAGGTCAGGCAACATGCTCTCCTGGACCAAAAACTGCCTCATAAACAGAGAAGCAAGAGTCAAACTACACGGCACAGTCTCCGAATACCAAAAATTGGACCACCACAAGGAGGCATACTCAGCCCCCTCCTCTTGAACTGTTTAATGGAAAGAATAATGAGGTGGAAACTCCCATAACTTTGCAGGCTACTGAACTATGTAGACTACTTTGTTATCAAGGGAAGGGATGCTGTGTGCCTTGCACCAAAATGCTTAGACTGCACCAGTGAAGAGGCAGAGCACATTGGCATAAAACTCAACCCCACAAAGACAAAAGCCATGCCCATCAAAATATTCAACCCAAAAACCAACTCAAAGTACAGGGTCAACTAATAGAATGGGTGGACACTTACCAGTATCTAGGAATAATCCTGGACATACAGATAAATGTTAATACCGAGGTCACTTACTTGAAAAAACTGCAGCCCAGCCAGCAATCCTCAGGTCACTAACCCCTCTCTCTGGAGGAGCCAATCTGCAAGTCCCTCGCACATACTATGTACAGGCAGTCAGAATCAGTGATTGACCATGCCTCACCTGCACTCAAACCAATCCCATCAACAGTGGAAAAAACTTGAAGTAGCACAAAATTATATGATTTGCCCTGGGAACCCCCCCCCCCCCTTGTGTGGGACCTGACTTGAAAGTACTGGAAATGGGTTTGCCCTCTCCAAGAGAGAAAGACTCAAAGAACAGCCACAATTATCATTAAGATAAAGGTTTCCCCGATCCAGTCCCAGTACAGCAGGTCTTTGTGGTTGGACTAGGACAAAAACCTCTTAGGCTGCCAGAGGGAGAAGTCCTTAACAGATTACAATTAAAAAGCATGAATCTTGATAAAGATGATGATCATCCACACCCAAAGTCTACTTGTTCCCCAATGTGGGAGGAGACCACCTTCAAAATAGTAATAGAAGGTCTTCCAATGAAAAAGGCTGCCTATGATCCAGCAATCCTAAGGAGCATCATAGAAAAACCTTGTGTTGAGCCCCAAAAAACATCGCTAGGTAGAATAAAATATTTATCTCCAGGTCTCCAGGTGATGCCATAAGCCTTTTCCGGGTCAAAGAGAACGGTAATCATGGGGGTCTTTGCGGCAAAGGCAGAACGAATGTAAATCTTCAAGTCCATTAGAATATCAGTCTTACTGGAGCACTTACGAAAGCCAAAGTAAGAGGGAGAAGGGTTAGCGATATAGTTCTAAGATCATCATCACACGGACATTGACCATATGTTCAAAATGCTTGCAGATGCAACTCTGTCAGGTCAAAGGGTCGAAAAATCTTTAGGGAAAAGTCCCTTGAGTACCAGTTTCAGTATAGGAATAACAACAGTCTCAAGTCAGTCTTCAGATAAACAGGAGATTCCTAGATCTCCTGTTTAGCTGTTTGGGTGGCCCTTAGGGCCATCACACTCTCCTTCAGAAACAAAAGAAAAAATCTGGAAGCTGTCAGTATGTCTTTTCCAGGGTGCACACTTGTAGCCCGAGTACGATCTGAATTCCACATCAGCGCGCCTCAGAGGCATAACAAGATACAGAGCTGAGGGCAGCATCTAATGTGTAATGAAAATAGAAGGGACTTGAGGGAGAGGCAGATCGGATAGGCTGGAAAAAGGAGGGTAGAGGGTGAAAAGTTTCCAGTCCACCTTATGAAACTGCCATCAAGGGAACGAGAGGAGGAGGAGGGGGAGGAGGTGGAGGGTTTAGGAGGATGGGGAGCAAAATCAGAAAAATAGCAGTAAACTCCAGTGCCAGGCAAGTACGACGGGCTCACCATAGTCCGTGCTCCTTGGAACATTTTGTTCCGAGTAGCCGAGTCTAAAACGAGAAAAAGCTCAATACAGGAAATAGTGAGAGCATGAGTCAACAGAAATCTGCTTACCAGAATTCAGGAGACAATGGAGAAGAGAATGAAAGGTTCCAGAAGACTACCTCTAGTACCTGTCACAGCATCACCCCAGAGAGCATGCCAACGTTAAATTACCCAAAAGTGTAATAAGAGTCCAAGAGGCACCTGAAATCATGAAAATGAAAAGGAACATGCCAGGGGGATAGGGAAACATAAATGGAACAAATGGTGTACCATTTACAAAGAAAGATACGAACGGCAGAGGAATGAACGTTCGACTGAAAAAGTCAGACAAAGGGAACATCAGTCTTGATCAAAAAGAGCAGTAGAATTACGGGTCTTGGCAAAAATGCTGGAGGGGAAAAGAAGTAACCACAAAAGCTACCAGGACAAGCACCAAGCATCGACTCCTGGAGACAAGGAAGTGAAAATTGTAATATCAGAAGTTGACGTTAATAAACATTTGCAAAGAAACCACGTATATTCCATTGAAGAATACAGTAAAAAACAAGAGGAAAAAGAAAGAAAGAAAACTAAGGCAGACGACAATGGAGACTAGGAAGGATTAGGAACAGGTTCAGTGGTCAGTGTGGAGAGTGGGCCCATTGGTCTGGGCCGGGGCCCCAAGTCGCCCACCCCACGAGTCTGGTAAGTGTAAATAGGGTCGGAATCTAGCAAACTAGAGAAATGTCTCACTGCCTTCAGGAATAATGAACAATATATGAGAGTCACTACTGAAGGGCTAAATGGTATCCCAGGGACCAATGGGGCACCAACCCCCACATGTATCCAATATCTAACTAGATGAGCACTCGTTCAGGTGAACTGCACTTAACCTTAAATTTTACCACCGTTCCCTTACCAAAGAAGCGAGTTGTCCTGCAGGAGCTACAGCCACCAGGTATGTTCAACTCCCAGATGAACCAGGGAATGTACGGGTCTCCACACACGGCTAACAAATTGGGGCACATTTTGCTTGTGTGCCACAACAGGCAGGAGAGGGAAGCAGAAACCACCCCCTCCTACTCGTGGGCTGTGCACAAACATCCCCTCACTATGTCACGGCACCATCCACTTAGGTGGACTTCAGGGCAAGTAGCCTTGGTATTAAATTAAGTTTTGCTTAACATCTGTAAGTCCCTTGATTGCATCATCTGGCCCCTTATGCCTCCTTGCACTTTTACTGAAATGAAAATTATCATATGTAATTTATAAATTACCATCGTTTGGCAGTGGTAGGTGGCAACATCTACTTCTGTACCACTTGCAAGACAGCTCATTGTGACTACTGTACTACTACTAAAACATTATTTTTCCCAACATGAACTTTAAAAAAGAGGGATAATTAAATAATGTTGCCTGATAAATCTTTAATGTTTCCACATAGAAGTGGATAGTAAGCTTTATTATAATTACTGCTGCATATACAAGTACGACCTTGGAGCGGGCGGCGGTGTGGCAGCCGCACGTCACAGAGCAGGCGAACGGGAGGGCGGGCAGCGGGATAGGGAGGGGAGGATGTCGGAAGGTAAGAAAGGCCAAATGGGAGGGATAGGGATCGCTCAACTCAGGACAGTAAGTTGCCTTCTAGTGACTTGACTTTGCATACAATGAAGGAAACACAAGACTGCAAACTTAGGCCCGGGTGCGGGGTGAACCAGTGACAAGCCGACTACAAGCAGTCATCATGGGCTGCCGGCATCGATGGGGACACAAAGGGGCCGGGAACCCATCCATGCCGGAAGCATGTTCAGTGGGCAGGCGCAGTAGATGCCCATGTGCACTACATAGCGGCCTGCACACACCGCCGCCCCCGGGCAGCCTGGGAGGGGGTGGGACCAGCCGGTGGGGGCGGCAGGCGCAGCCACACTAGGACAATGTCCTCCTCAGTCATGGGGGGTAGTGACTCCAGTCACCACAATTATCCTACCAAGAGTTTATGAGGCCACCATTACGTTGCGTCATTTTACGACTACCAATAATCCTTACATGGGCAAGCAACAAAATATCATAACCATGTCAACACGAGTGACACCACAGCAATTGCATATGAGGTTGCCTTTAAACCTTTGAAAACATTAACAGTTATCATACATCACTCAATTTTAAAGTGGTACTTTAAAACATTTTAATGACCTAAAATATGGGTACATATGAGGTACCATTCACTGAATTCATTATATCTTGAATGAAGCAATTTCACTGAGTTTAATGTCACCCAAACCACAAGGACTACAATTAAAAGCATTTAATTTGATAATTTTTTTTGAGGCAAGCAGATCTGTCGAGGATGAAATAAGCGGTGCCGAGCAACATAAGAGGCAGCCCGCTGCTGCTACCACCACTGCTGCTCCTTTAAGACGCTCCCAGTTGCTGGAGCATCTGGCCTCTGCTACCAGCTTCCTCTGTTATTCATCATGCTTCTGCTGCTGCTGCTGCTGCTGCTCTTAGTTGGGGCGAGTTCTACATCTGCTGATTCATGTCCCAGTTCCAAAGCTGTTATATAGAAATTGCCATTAATTACTCTTTGAAAATTCAACTAAAGCTCAATTCATTTTGTATTAATTCTAAGCAATAGAATTTCAAAGTATTAATTTCAAAGCTCTACCAATCCAAAGTATTGTAATATTTAGAGCTATAGTAGAGGTGGGTGGGAAGAGTCCCATGCAAAATAAAGCACACTTAAAATGTTAGTAAATTAAAAAAGCTACCTTTACAACAATCTTGACTAGTTGGAAACTATTTTACTTTAAATGGCATAGAATTGTTTAGTAATAATAAAGTAATCAGGTGATAATGTTTTCTGAGTTATATTTGAATAGAAAGAAAGCATCAAGTTACAAACTTTGTACCATTATTCGCTAGCATTTACCTTGAAATACTTTTATTAGCTATATTGTGAGTAAACATTGAAAAACAAAAACTATTGTTGTTCAAGATATCTTTACCACATTTACATTTTGAAAATCCTTACAATATCTGGCTGATGACCATGTCGAATAACACATTTAGGTCCTGATATATAAACTAATTCTGCATAAATAACTACCATGTCTCACCAGTACTTACAGGTATGCTCTTCCTGGTCCACAATGTGCAAAAAGCTTTCTATTTTACATAACATTATCCAAACTTTCTATTATACATAACACAACATTAATTTTTGCCCATATTGCATACTATCTCCATATTATTGTTGGCTTGTCGTGGCTTGTCCAATATCTGCTCCTCATTACCACAATTGCCCTTCTTAATTTAACACATTGATTAACCAACCACAAACTACAGTATTTATCCATTTACTCCCACAACCATCTTAAATTGATGAATTCATTCATTTATAATGATGGCCAAGAATGACATTCACACTAGTGCATATGTAACAAATCCGTAATAAAGTTGAAGACAAGGTGTGTGGGAACTAACTTCAAAATTTTTTTTGGTCATGTTTAGGCATCTTATCACCATGCATAAAATATTTTGTAAAAATGTATACATCTCAACATATCTCCCAATACCTAATTTAATCCTCAAGAGCCCCTACCGGTATACAGTGGAGTCTCGTTTGAACGGCAACCCCTCTGCTGGAGGTCAGAATGCAACGGAACAATTTGCTCAGCTTTAAGACCGTTGCAAACACTTGCAATGGGAAATAATAGAAGACTTCCGGTGGAACTAGTCCACACATTCCGCTGAACCATAATTTGTTGCCAAAAAGCCTAAAAGAAATTTAAAATATAAACAAATTTACTTTCCAGGTAATTTTTGTAAAAAAGATTTGTCCTACAGTTTTACCCTATAGAATAAAATGGTATAACAATGAAAAATAGCAAAGTTTACATTAAAAAACTTTTGCAGACAAAAGAGGTCTTGCATGAAACAGTCCATTCAAGCAAGACTCCACTGCACTCCATTGCTGCTCTAGTATATTAAACCTACAGCTTAAGAAATGTGTATTCTATAATTCTTGTACCTAAAAACCACATCATCACAAAGCCACATGATTTCTATAACTATGATGATTGCTACACTATTATATCTCCATTCATAACACAATCTGACCAATATTAAGGACTTTCTTCAAAGAGCACATCAAAAGTTGGGATTGTGGGAAAGCTACTGTGCTGTTAGAAAAACATTTGTTTTAATTTAGAGATGGATATTTTAATTTCTTGGTAATGAATTGGCATGCAATCTTTTTTAAATTCAACAGTTGAAAGCATAAATAGAAATGAAGTCAATTTATACTCTCAACATGAAAGAGACCACATTAAATACTGCAGCACAAAACCAGAAGGGCTATCCAGAAACAAGTAAGATTTTCACTAACCTGTGTATACTGTGCCATGTCCAAATCACTGTAATATGGGTTGGCTGGCAGACTGTGATCAAGGTGGGGCCCAGCCAACAGATCTGGCATTTGCATGTTCCAATGTATGTCAGCGACCACAGCCCCTCCATGACCACCCAGTCCTCCAACTACAGCACCCCGCTCCGACCTTTTCTGTGCACGCTCGGTACCAATTGGTTGTAGTTTTGCGTGACGCTCTTCAGGTAGCTGTGCCAATCCTCCAGCACTGGCAGCAGATGCAGATTGAGTGGGAGAGGCTGGGTTAGATGAATGGGGTGATGCAAGAGGGGATGAGCCGTCTTGTGATGCTCCATTGTTTCTGAAAGCAGCATTGACTCCAACTGAAGCAGGGATGGCAGCCAAAGGTGGTTGATTACGTGGCATAAGTCCACTCATAACTTCATTGAATGACAGTGTTTCTAGCCCAGCTGGAAATTGACTAATCCCACCAAATCCTGATCCGAGAGAATGTGTTACAGTTGGTGCACCATTCTGAAAAGCTAACTGTTGGCGAGATTGAAAAGAAGGTGGTGGCACAAAACCTCCAGATCGGCTAGTAAAATCAGGTGCATTAGGGTTAAGATTGCTCTGTATCTGTGGAGCTGCTGAAATGGGTGCCAAAATATTATTGGTAAAAACTGGGTGAGTGTTGGTTTGTGGCGTGGTAAATCTTGGGCTATTCATCATTCCTGCAAGCTGAGCCAAAGAAGGTAGTTGCTGCTGTTGTTGCTGTTGCTGCTGCTGCTGCTTTTGCTGATGGAAAGAGCCCATGGTCATTTCAAGTGGCGGTGGTGGTTTACGATAAGGCTGACCTGGTGCTAGGTTGACCAAGTCAGAGTGGTCTGGTGGTGGTATTGGGACACGGGGAATGGACGACACTGGGCCCCCAGGTGCAAGACTGGCCATAGAAACTCCAGAATACGGCTGCTGTCCCATGTTCATTCCAGACTGAGACATATGACGAGTTGGTAGTGGACCACCCGGTCCAAGCGAGGCAGACTGTAAAGGCAATCGCACTAATGACGACATAGGTGGAGGAGTACGTGATGGACCTGGAAGGAGAGTGAATGATGCACCACCCATAGGGGGTGTTGCTGTCTGACGAGCTGGTGGAGGTGCAATAGGCCTCATTGATGGGGAGGCTACAGGTGTTCCAGGTGCACTACGAGCCATATTAGTAGCCCCAGGCTGGTGTGGTCCAGATAAAGGCATAGGCACAGGGACACTTCCTGGTGGACTGCCTGAAGCAACAGAAGGCATTTGACTACTGACTATAACAGTAGATGTTGTCCCTCTATAACCAGGAGCACGAGTAACATCTGCCATTGGAAGTTGGTCAACAGGTTCCATATAGTTATTGACTTGGCCAACTCCTAAATGCTGATGATGATGTTGAAGCATCTGGGGTGGTATCTTATTATTTCCATTTGGCACAAGCCCAGCTGCAGCCACAGATGCAAAGTTAACCTGTTTCTCTTTGTTACCCCACATAGCTTCATGTGTCACTTGACTGAGACGGTTATTGAAGATAGAATACTGTTGACTAATCATCCCATTATTATTAGTTTCTGGCACATTTTTATCTTCTCCGACCATGTTCTCTGATGAATTAATAACATTGTTTGGTAACCCAGACTGAGCAGAAGGGTTAGGCGATGCAACTAATGGTGGTGTTGAACTTTTAGTTGAAGTTTTAGAATCTGCCAGCTTTGCAGCAAAAGTCTGATGAGGTTCATTCGACATTGGTACACTTACTGGATGCGAGCTGTTCAATGGTTTATTAGCCACAGATGTAGTAGGCACAGATTTCTTCTCTCCTGGAAATAGTTGACGGACAGCCGGGCTTTTTGGAGCAGAGAAATTCAGTGGACCGACAGTTGACACTGGCCTGGTTTGTGCTATAATCCGCTTTGGTGAGGAAACTGCACTAGACCATGCCGTAGTTGTGGTGGTGCCAGACTTTGCTACAGTTATGCTGATAGTTGACGATGTAACAGTAGGCATACTAATTCCAATGGTGCTGGCAGGTCGTAAAGCTTTGCTATTTGACTGTAAAACAGAATTATCATTCATCTTGGAAGGCTTTGGAGCTACCTTGGCTACGGATTTGGGAAGTAGCTCCGAGAGGTCTTTATCAGGATCCTTAACCAAGGCGGAAATAAGGTTCTGAGCCTGACGGGTGGCTTCTGTAGAACCTTTGATGCTGATCATTCTATCTCCTTGACTCTTGCCTTGCTTCTCTACCTCAATGTGTGCACCAGATACCTCACGAATGGTATTGATATTACAGCCACCTCTACCAATGACTCGACTTATTGCACTATTGGGAACAGATACCTTTTTTGCCTTTCGACTTACTTCTTTCCACCCCTCTTCTCTTCGAGTCCCTTTCTTAGGACTTGTTCCTAAACCAGGGACAGATTTGGCATTAGGACTAAGGGAAGGTGCACTTAGAGTAGTTGAAGCACTACCAACAAGGCCAGGAATGGGCGTTACATAATGATCAACCTCACCAAATGTGTCCAAGGCATTGACACGAGAGGAATCATGGGATGCTTTTTTGTTGTTGACAGGTTTGATATTATCTAGACGAAAGATATCAAGCTCATTCATTACTCCGCTTGCTTTATTCTCCTCTTCCTTCTTTTTCTTACTCTTTGAATTTAAGGTATTCGAGGCACTACACTGTGGCTGGATACTGTTGGCATTAGGCGTTATCCTTTTAAGCTCATTGCTTTCACTGTTAGGGATTGGGGAAGACGTGCCATTTTGTTTTTGGTTGGCAATTGTTGAGTCTTTTGTTGAAGATTCCTTTCGTTTTTTCTTTGTTCTCTTTCCCTGTTTGTCTTTTTCATCTGTTACTTTGGTTTCAGAGGTTGCACTAGTCTGGCTATTTGAATCTATGCCACTATCTCCATCCTTCTCTTCAGGAACTATTTGCTCCACTACTCTTTGTAGAGCATTTGCTTCATTTTTCTCTCTCTTACTTTGTTCCTCATGATTATCTTGGTCTTCATTGCTTCCATTTTCATCGTCGTCGTCATCATAATTATCACTACCGTCATCATTTCTTTTCACTTCTTCTAAGCGCCGCTTTTCCTCTTTCTTTTCTTGCTTTTTAGCCTTTTTCTTGAGTCTTCGTCGGGATGCTGCCGCTTTCTTTGATTCCTCTCGAGATCGTTCTTGTTCAAGTTCCTCCAGCAGGATGGATGCATTTTTGTTGGCTTCTAAAGCTTGCTTATCCTTGGCTGCCCGAATGACTTCCAAACAGTTGGTACACTTGGTGATGAGCTCTTTGTCCCCTAATGTGGCAATATACCGCTGCAATTCCTGGTCAGAAGGAAACTGAGATACATTTCGAACCATGTATTTAACCACTTTATAATGGCCTCTCTTAAATGCTGCCATGAGGCAGGACACTCGCCTGTTGTCCTCTGAATCGATATCTGCAGTGGCACTATAAAGTAGTTGCACAACCTCCAAGTGCCCACCATTAGCAGCCAACCATAGGGGAGAATTGCCTTTCTTGTTCTTCACTTCTACTTGAGCACCTCTGAGAAAATTAAAAAAAAAAAGATATGCAATGAAACACTGTAGTACTAAATAGCATGAACTTAATTGTAATGCTCTGAATGAGCACGTCATAATACAAATACCTACTGCTTATATAAATCAGACAGTAATAAACAAAGAATTGGATTTAAAAGTGATGAATGATGAAATATCGAAAGTTGAACATAATTAGGCCTATCGAACACCAGAATTAGAATCTAGTGTGCTCACATAGGAAAGAGGAGCATCTATTTAATTTTAACAACCCAACCGAGTAAAACTGCACTGTATAGGCGAAGAATAAACTAGTAATCCTGCTGAAAAAAGGAAACAAGGGCAGTGGAAGTTTGCCAAATGTCACACCAAGCACTAGTATTGCAGAACATCTCTAGATAGATGTTTGGGTCACCCCAGTGATCCATCTACCCAGATCACGGGTAAGAAGGGCAAATGGGGTAGAGGGAGCTGCTGAGGCCACCCACCTTCTCGGTGCCCACTCACAATTGTGCTTCGGAGAGGAAAACATTTGCTTTGGCCAAATAACAGTTAAGAAAAATAATAGCCAAAGATGATGGGCTAACCAGTGGAGCAAGAGCAGGAAATTCAGGGCTTAATAAAAAAAAATGGCAATGAAAATAGTGCTCATGTCACACAGAGCCAGTGAGGACATGTACAGTAATATCCAAACAATAACTACCAATTTGTAACACTATTCAGGTGCATTACACACACACAGCTTAAATATTAGCCATAAACATTATAAAGTATAGTAGTAATATTTACATGCTTCTGTCAATCATGTGTACGGGGACATACATCAGGCTGCAAGTACAACCAGCCAATGAATAACCCAAGAAACCATGGCCTTTGAACAAGGCATTAATCCTTAGACAGCAGTTATCGTCATATGCTGATTCCCAGGATACCTGCTTGATGGGGTTCTGGGAGTTGCTCTACTCCCCAAGCCCGGCCTGAGGCCAGGCTTGACTTGTGAGAGTTTGGTCCACCAGGCTGTTGCTTGGAGCAGCCCGCAGGCCCACATACCCACCACAGCCCAGTTGGTCTGCACGTTTTTTTTAGAAAACAGTCTAGTTTCCTTTTGAAGATGTCCACGGTTGTTCCGGCAATATTTCTTATAGTTGTTGGGAGGACATTGAACAGCCGCGGACCTGTGATGTTTATACAGTGTTCTCTGATTGTTCCTATGGCACCTATGCTCTTCACTGGTTCTATTTTGCATTTTCTTCCATATCGTTCACTCCAGCACGTTGTTATTTTACTGTGCAGATTTGGGACCTGGCCTTCCAGTATTTTCCATGTGTATATTATTTGGTATCTCTCTCGTCTCCTTTCTAGCGAGTACATTTGGAGAGCTTTGACACGATCCCAACAATTTAGGTGCTTTATCCTATCTATGCGTGACGTATATGTTCTCTTTATTCCCTCTTATTTCAGCAATCTGTCCTGCTCTGAAGGGAGAAGCGAGTACTGAGCAATACTCACGACAGGATAACACAAGTGGCTTGAAGAGTACACCATTGCGATGGGGTCCCTGGATTTGAAAGTTGTCGTAATCCACCCTATCATTTTTCTGGCTGATGCAATATTTGCTTGGTTATGCTCCCTAAAGGTTAGGTCGTCTGACATCATTATTCCCGAATCCTTGACATGCTGTTTTCCTACTATGGCCAGATTCGATTGTGTTTTGTACACTGTATTATGTTTCAGATCCTCATTTTTGCCATACCCGAGTACCTGGAATTTATCACTGTTAATAAACACTATCACGCTCCCGGCAGAAGATTCTTTAACTTTCCCCTCGTGCGCCAGGCATTTCGAGCGACCTCACGGCGACACTGAAATGTTTATACTCTTTCGGTCTGCTGACCTTAATTTTCCACGTATGTATTTAATTTTGGTATCAATTTGTTCGCAAGAGGAATATATATATATAAAATTTCACCAAAGCCGACGTGAGACTCGCATCAAATAAAAAACTACGGCGATCGTTAGCCATGAGCGCCAAACAGCGATGAAATGTTTATGCTCTTTTCAGGTTTGTCAACCCCAGAATTGTTCTACATCGTTAATTTTGGTATCACTGACCACAATAAAATTCCATACACACACACACACATGAAAATAAAGTACAAAACTTGGGCTCCCCCCCACCCGCAAGACCGTGGGAAGTTGCCCAAGGGTTACCTGCTACCGCACGCCCAACTGCACATCGGCTACACCCCTACTGAAATGTTTATACTCTTTTTATGTTTTTGACTGTAATTTTCGATGTACATGTTTCGAGTGTAACTTGCTTAGCTAAATGAATTGAAGGGTTCAGTCCCTGAGCCCATTATGTGCCTCTGTAACCCTTTCCACTACCGCCCACAAGATGGGTATGGGGTGCATAAAAAAATGAACTAAACTAGTACATGTTTCATTTTGGTATCAATGTGTTCTCAATGAAATGTTCTAGAGGAACATACGTATAACATGTCACCAAAGCTAACGTGATGCCGGTACCAAATAAAAAACTAAGTCGTTTGTTAGCCGTGCACGCCAAACAGCGCGAACGTGTTGCTACTCTTTTCAGGTTTATCAAGTCCAAACTTGTTCGACATCATTCTTTTTAGTATCATTGTGATCGCAATAAAATTTCATACACAGACATATACTGTCTCCACTTGATCATCTGGACTATATGGGAAAGACCCCCAGCCGGATTATCACATTTTTCGGATAATGGTACTTTTTCAACTGCGAGTCCAAAAGTGACCATTTCCAACTATTTTTATAATGCAAACAACATAATTTGAATTGCCTTGCCACATATAATTATTAAATATTCAACTAGAAACCTCAACTTACCTTGTTGGTGTTCGTCTTCTTGATTGATGCCACACATCTTGAAGTTAAGAATTCTTAACAATTTATGTAACCTATACCAACACAACACTAAAATTAACACTTAAAATTACTGTACAGTTCATTAAGCAAAGTTAGTTTTGACTGCCAGCTGCTGAAGCCTCACTGGTTGAAGGCATCTGGGTTGCCTGTGAGGCCTCACTTGTTGAAGGCGCTTGCTTGCGCCTCACTTGTTGAAGCGCTTGCATGCCCTCACTTGTTGAAGGCGCTTGGCTTGCCTGTGAAGCCTCACTTGTTGAAGGCATTTGGCTTGCCGGTGACGTCTCGCTTGTTGAAGGCGCTTGCTTGCGCCTCACTTGTTGAAGGCGTTTAGCTTGCCTGTGAAGCCTCACTTGTTGAAGGCATTTGGCTTGCCGGTGACGTCTCGCTTGTTGAAGGCGCTTGCTTGCGCCTCACTTGTTGAAGGCGCTTGGCTTGCCTGTGGCGCCTCACTTGATGAAGGCGCTTGGCTTGCCTGTGGCGCCTCACTTGTTAAAAGCGCTTGGCTTGCCTGTAATGCCTCACTTGTTGAAGGCATTTGGCTGCCTGTGACGCCTCACTGGTTGAACAACACGTAACTTGTCTTTAATTGTTAGGACAACCTTCTTCCTCTTAACACCTCCAGAACGATTGATGCTGCTACCAGACATAGTCTTGGCCAAAAATGTTTAAAGTTACTATGAAAATAAAAGTTAAAAAATATTTCACTAATGGCACAGCACTGTGTATAACACGAGGGACGTACGCACATGGGTTGACCAGTGTTGGACGGGTCCACTTGGGGTGGGGCAGCTATAGCACATTATGTAGGCCGCCAAGAAGAAAAAAATTCACAATATTTTTGAAGGAAACTTCAGCCTGTGCACATTGCTTTTAGGAAACTTATTTATTTGTTATTACATAATTACTAGTAGAGTACTGTACTTATTTCATTTGTTTTTGGCTATGATTAATTGTTCTAAAATTAATGGTATTTCCTGTACCCAGGTGGTCCCTCCCGACGCTCCCGTCCCACCCTCCCGACACCACCCACCCACCCCGCCCCCTCCTGCACCATGCATCTAGAGCCACAGACGGGATTAATGCGGTATGGCCGAATTTTCATTCGGCCAAACCAGCTTTTATCCGGTTCCTGTGGCCATTTTGGCCGGATATTGTGATAACTTGATCCGATCACGATTTTGGCCGTATAAGGGCGTTTTCCGGATGTTTGAATCCCGGATAATCGCAGGGTTACAGTATATATAAATTAGACAACATGGGGCGCATAACCCGCAACGACCCCCTAAATTCGCCGAAGCCTTACACGCTAGAGCACACTCACACTTGCCACACCCGCTTAACCTAATACACCAGACAAACACATACAGTTTGCTAACAAACATTTTTGTGCAACATTGTTCATTATGCTATCAAATTATTTGCAATAAAATGCTCTAAATAGAAAGACAAATATAAGCAATAACAACTGCAATATATATAAGCAATACAATAAAGTATAAAGACTAAAGTCGGCAAAGTTACCCGTGAGCACGAAAATCAGTAAAATGTATATGCTCGTTTCAGTTTTCTCACTTATTTCTCGTGCTACATCGTTCGTTTTGGTATCTGTGTTTGCAATAGAATTCTCTATAGGAGTATGTGCATATACAGTAAGATCTAAAAGCTCAGAATGAGTCCCACAGCAAAGCCTGAAGTCGGTCAAGCTGCCCATGAACGAGCACCAATTGACACACCTGCAGACTAATGTATATACTCGTTCAATTTGATGACAAATTTTCGTACTACGTCCTTCATTTTGGTATCAAATTGTTCGCAATAAAAAGGCGCATATTTTAAAACTAGTCCCATAATAATAGAACAATAAATAGAATTTTAACAAACATTTTAACTTTTGGATGCTCATCACTACAAAATTATTTATATCTTTCCAGTGTTCTGACATCAATTTTCATGTTACGTCTTTCATTTTGGTATCAAAATGCTCTGTGGTATCTGCTCTGTGAATTCCTCCACCGTTGTATCTGGCAGTTTATATATCTGAATAATAATTAGGTTGATTTTTTCTACCTTAACTCCAAGTACCTCTACCACCACATTAGTCGAGTTTAATAACTCTGTGCATACCAAGTCCTTTTTAATACACAGAACTCCTACTCCATTTGACCTAGTTTCTCTATCACTATATAAATTATAATTTGGAATTCAGATTTCACTATCCATGTAATCTTTCGTATGAGTTTCTGTGAATGCCCCAAATATTGAGTTTGACTCTTAATAGGAGGCCATTTATGAACTTCACTTTATTTCTTGATTTTGACTTTAGGCCTTTTATGTTGGTAAATATGAATGATTTTCCATATTGTGTCACTTCTGGAAGGTTTTGGTAGTTCTCCCTCTTCTCCACCATGACAGGGTGTGCTGGTTTGGCAATGGTTTGTCCAGTTTTGGAAGTGATACTGGGGAGTGTGGCAGTTTCTGTGTAGTTGGGGGGTGTAGTATGGGTGGGCTTGATGACGAATCGTAGTCCAGTCTTGGGCATTTCCCCCTCTCCATCTGTACGCCTGCAACGATTCTGCCTGTCTGTTCCTCCCTCTGGTTCTGCTTGCCTCTAAAAAAAAATTTCCCGGGCTATTATATTGGACTTCCTCTCTTATATAGCGCTGTGTACCTCTCACGTGAAAATCAGGGCAATAAAGATCGTAGCATTTCCTCTCATTAACTGAGAGTTTGCATAGTTTAGGGTGGAAATATCTACACTGTACCAAAACGACATCTGCCTTTCCCTAACATGTTTCGGCATTTCCAGTGATACATGAATGTGAATTCCGTGCCTCTGGTCCCATATTTCCACTGTCCTTTTGCATAATATCTGCAAATATTTCCATCTGTGCTTGTATTCTTATTGTTTGTACTCGTGCACAACTTGGCTACCTCTGTTTTTTGTTCCAACTTTCTCGTTTCCGCATTCTTTCTCGGTATTGCCCTTATCTTTCTCCGTGTTGCTATCGTCTTTCTCATTTGTGTTCTCGTCCTTCTCATTTTTTCTCTCCTTACTCCTATTACCAGTTTGCTCTTCAATATTGCCTTCATTTTTGTGTACCTCGACATAATGTCCTTCTACATTGCTAATTTGGCTCTCTGAACTCTCAGTCCCTGGGTTGTGTTCAGTGTTCGTTGCTGTCTGTACATACTCTGCATACATTTCTGGAAGCTTTTTTTTTTAGCCTATGTACTTCAGGAAGAATTTTTTTGAAAATGAATTTAAAAAGGAAGAATTTTAGCCTATGTACTTCAGGAATGCCATTCATAAGTTTGGCGATGTTTTCCCACATCTGTCTATCATTGTGACAGATCCAGTAGTTACCTTGTCTGTTTGCATATTGTGTAGGTAATCCTGTACAACTCGGGTAAAATCTTATGTTACAAATGTTACATACAATCCCTACAACACTCTTCCGAAGTGGCTTAAATCAACTGCCACACGTCTCCATGTTGGGTTTGTGATGTAGAGGTTGTCTGTTCCCCTATTTGTGATTTATTGTCAATTTATCCCTTGTTGACTTTAGCAGTTTTACTATTTATAATATTATATGAATATATTTATAATATTATATGTATATATAATCTGTATACAGTATATTTATACTATTATACATGTTTATTTGTTCAACCTTATGTGGAGGGGGGGGGGGGGTACTTATCGCCTGGCGGAGCAAATGGTCCCAGTGGGGTATACCACCTGACCGTTGTGTCCCAGGTCGCAGGCTGGATGGATGCCACCGGTTGCCTGTTCCTTGATTTATACCACTGATTATTTGCCTTGATTATCCTAAGGATTTTCTGCTTACTTTCCGGCTTGCAATGGTAGTCACTTACTCTATTACTAATTCCTAAATCCACATTCCCATAATACAATATATAATACCAGTATATTATCACTGAGGGACAAGTCCCATACACTGTGTAGGCCTCATGGTGTGGTGTAAACCACAGCAGTGGTAATGTAATGGTAATGCAGGTATTGTCATATGATGAATTAAACTATTAATGTCTGGGTTTTACATATACCACTTAGGCCATATCACCCAGAGCCCAGCACCATTGTATATTAGGTTTGTGTTTTTTTCACTATATGGTTGTAATGAAATACAGTATACCAGATAAACCAATCATCAATTGAAACAAATCATGTGTTATGTGATTTATCAAGTTATTCAACATCCATGCTCTTGTAAACAAAGAGAAACAAGCGATAAACAAGCTCTGAAACATCCGAGGAGAAAACAGATGTCGTGTCTGGCATACCTCAGTGTCAGCAAAGTCAGCATGTGTTGACAGACGACATGGCCATCGCACAACCTTTCAGTTTGCCTCCACCCAGTAAAATGTATTCTCATATTTTCAAGTTTCTTGCATTTTGTATACAAATGAATAATTGTATAATGCAAAATTATTACCCCTCCTCCCTTATAGGCAGGAATGATCATTTTTATATAGCCGCTACTCATAGATAGAACGAAAAGGCAATGTAAAGGATCTGGGTGTACTCATGTAGAGAAGACCTTACCTTTAAAGAACATAATAAAGTAGCCGTCACAACTGCAAGAAAAATGACAGGTTGGAAAACAAGAACTTTTCACACTAGGATGCTATACTGATGATGACACTTCTCAAAACGCTTGTGCTCTCTAGAGTGGAGTACTGCTGCACAATGACAGCCCCTTTCAAAGCTGGAGAAATTGCTGACCTGGAGAGCGTGCAGAGATCCTTTACTGCTAGAATCCACTCAGTAAAACATCTAAATTATTGGGACTGACTAAAGAGCCTAAATCTGTACTCCCTTGAGCGCAGGCGGGAGAGATACATAATAATTTACACGTGGAAAATATTAAAGGGGCTGGTCCCAAACCTGCACACAGAAAAAACATCACATGAGACCAGAAGACATGGCAGGATGTGCAGAATACCCCCGTTGAAAAGCAGAGGTGCAACTGGTACTCTGAGAGAGAACTCTATCAACATCAGAGGCCCGAGACTGTTCAACACACTTCCTACTACACATAAGGGGCATAACTGGCAGACCCCTCACAGTGTTCAAGAGAGAACTGGATAAGCACCTCTAAAGGATACCTGATCAACCAGGCTGTGACTCATACGTCAGGCTGCGGGCAGCCGCGTCCAACAGCCTGGTTGATCAGTCCAGCAACCAGGAGGCCTGGTCGACGACCGGGCCGCGGGGACGCTAAGCCCTGGAAGCACCTCAAGGTAACCTCAAGGTAAGGTACTCAAGAGTTAAGAAACAAGATGAACAAATCTGGAAACTGGCAAAAAAAGCGCAAACCATACTCAAACAACGCACTGATATCACAGGATGAGAGAGCATAATACAGACCTAGCTGGACAATCCAGGCATACATCAGCAGAGGACCCAGGCTAAAAGCAAATGATTCACTCTTGGCCAAAAATGACAGAGGGTAATTCTTGGGAAGATCAGAACTAAATCACTTCTTGCAGTCAATCTCATTAAGTTCACTAATGTGACAACCAGAAGCCAGAGCCAACAAGAAAAGCATTGACAAATAAAATGAGGGGAGGAAACCAGAATTAAATACCCATTCCAAAGATCAAGCAGACACCAGAGCAATTGGGACCAACTGGAAATAAAGAAGGCTTTGGACAACTTGAGGGAAGAGAAGATGAAAACCCAAAAAGCAAATGAGGCCCTGTCCTGGCTTAATGTTAAAAAGCGTCAGTATTGCGCTCAAGATGGAACTCCACAGAGCACAAGGCAAAGTACATCGCTAATGTTAAAGATATGAAAACAGCTGGCAAAGCTTGAATTAAAACAGAAAAGATTACCAGGCTACCTCATGCTTATGTGTGTCACACTGCCACCTGGTCCCCATAAAAGGGGTTGTGTAACCAGCTCAAATTCCAAATGCAAAGATTGGTGTATAGGCTTGAATCCTCCAGGTAAATCTGGGAGGCTCATTATCTGGGAGGTGGAGTCCCAAGAATGGTAGGGCAAGGGCAAAGTGTAAAAAAGGACCAGGAACCAAAGCTGAATTGACTACAGATGAGAGATGTCAATGATGGGCTCACAAAGACCTGTAGCCTGACCATCACAGAGAGAAGCTGAACCAAAAGCTGAGGCAAGTCCCACCAATTCCATTCCAAGATGAAAGTGTCCACAGTAAACATCCAATAATAAAATATGAAAGCTACATAAAGAGGCAATCGATGGTTCCTACTTAAGAACAACATAAGAATAAAGTTAACTGCAGAAAGTCAATTGGCCCATACGAAGCAGCCCCTATTTATATCCAACCAATCTCATTCACACATGTCTTACCTACACTTGAAACAATCGAGGGATCCTACTTCTATTACGTTACACGGTAATTACTTCCACAAATCAACAACCCTGACACCGAACTAGTACAGTGGAACCTCGAGTGAGACGAGCGCCTCACTCTATGAGGATTTTAGATAACGAGCTCGCCACTCGACGAAAATTTGTCTTGATTGACGAGCTTTCGTTTGTTTAACGAGAAAAGCACATGTGCCTCCTAGCGTTCCCGTTGGTTCACGTAAATTCTTGGACACCTCCGACGATGCAAATAACTGTTTTTTGTGTTTTAGCCCTCAAACCGCTAGGGGCCCAAATGGAATTCACACCCACAGGCGCAACAAAAAAAAAATCCAAAAAATTCTTTCGTCTTATAGAATTGTTTATTTTTGTTCCCTGATCACGGAAAAAATAACAAAAAAATCGTAGGTAGCATATTTTAGCCGCAGTAGGGTAGGGAAGTGTGGCAAAAAAGGGGCGTTGGCAGAGCCTTCGCCAGACGAGGTCTACTCCGCCCGAGCTGTCAGACGGCAGTTGCCACAAATATATTATTTCCTAATTATTTCAATGTCTCTGATTTTTTCTTAGTTTTTTTTGCAGTAATATTATTCCATACAGTGAATTGTGGTATATTTATATTATAAAATGTGTGAACCATCGCTGTACTCAAAATTATGGTGTGCATATAAGTGATTCAATTATTATGTTCATAAAACAATAAACAAATAGTTTTGCTGTTGTTACACTATATACACAGGTTATATATAAGTATCTGCATGTTTTGTTCACCATAACGAACTACTAAGTTGGTCTTGTGAGTCAAAAAGCAACGAGGAGTGGCCGCCACACACCAGCAAGCCACTCACTGCCACGCCCTCCCTCAACACCACCTCACTCACCCTCATTTACCTCCCACAATACTGTTTTTGCATTTATTCACTATACTCAGACGTTATATATACGTATTTACATGTTTTGTTCACCATAACTGTACATCTAAGCTTGCATGGTGAGTAAACGCACAAAGACGTAGCTACTCCACAGTCAGCTGATCGGCGGCCACCCTCAAGGCCACACGCACTAATATTTCTCCTCCAACAATATTGGTTGTGGTGTTATTATGCTATATACACACATTATATATAAGTATCTACCTGTTTTATTCACCATACTTGTACAAATAAGCTGGTATGGTGCCCAAAGACCCTTTGTGGTCACAGGTAAACAACACGATAATTCCTGCAGACGACGCTCCTCTCACCAAAATGGCGGCTCCCAACCTACTCCTCTCGCTGTTATCTCACACCATACACACGTTATATTTGTGTTCACCATAGCAAACCACTAAGCTGGTATGGTGAGTGCAGTCAATAAATGGTGGCCACACACAGTCAGAAGACAACGCTACAATCCTCCCTCCACAGCCGTACTCCTCCCTCCATCGAGCACAGCGCTAAATTTTTTTTTTTTTTTTGAGATATATACAAGAGTTGTTACATTCTTGTACAGCCACTAGTACGCGTAGCGTTTCGGGCAGGTCCCTGGAATACGATCCCCAGCCGCGAAGAATCGTTTTTTCATCCAAGTACACATTTTACTGTTGCGTTAAACAGAGGCTACAGTTAAGGAATTGCGCCCAGTAAATCCTCCCCGGCCAGGATACGAACCCATGACATAGCGCTCGCGGAACGCCAGGCGAGTGTCTTACCACTACACCACGGAGACTGTTAATATCTCCACAATCAAGCTGTTATCAGAATCCTGGTCAGTTTTATCAAATTCAGGGGGCTTCAGTAATACTATCACTGCTAAATAATAGCAGTATCACTTATATTTTGGCATTTGTAGGCGATGTTGTGGTCACAAGCTGAACAGCGGTGATGTGAGCTCGTGCTGCGTGCGCCAGCCTTGTTGGCTGGCGCAATACTGACGTTCTCACTCTCAAGAATGTTGGGCTGGATTTTTTTTCTAGGTGGGATCTGGCAACTATCAGTCGTGGCTGTACTATAGCTGCCCCTATCCCAGGCGGGGTGTTTAAATTATAGCGCTAGACACGAAATCATATATAAAAGATGTGCGCGATTTCGGTTTTGTCATTGATATCATTTATATATGATATGCGCGGTTTAAGGGTTAAAGATGCTAATGATACTGGGATGTAAAGAGGTGACTGTTGTAATGTTGCAAAGCATTGATTTTTGTTTAGACAAAATTAGAAAAAAATAAGAAAAACTTGAAGAGAGAACAAATGTCAAAAAGGTTCGTTCAGTGTATGTGAGGTAGCTGCTACATTTTCTACAAAAAAAAAAAAAAAAAAAAAAAAATGAAAAATAAAAAAAAAATTGAAAGATTTGAAAAAAGTCATAAAGGTTCCTTCAGTGACTGTCAGGTAGGCAGCACAATTTTGTATAATAATAATAATAATAATAATAATAATAATAAAAATGAATAAAGGAAAAAATCAAAGGTTCGTTCAGTGTGTGCCAGGTAGGTTGCTCCATTATTAATAAAAAAATAAAAAAAATTAAAAAATAAAAACCAAATTGAACAAATATGAAAAATAAAAAAAAATGCCAATGGAACATCCTACCTGACAAACACTGAACGAACCTTTATGACTTTTTTTCATTTTTTTTTTATTTTTTATACAAAATGAAGCAGCCTACCTGAGATACACTGAACGAACCTTTTTCTATAAAAAAAATGGAAATAATAAAAATTTAACAAATTTGAAAAAATGTCAAACGTTTGTTCAGTGTATGTCAGGAAGGCTGCTCCATTATTTAAAAAATCAAGTATCATATTGATGTTTTTCGGTGGTAGAACGGATTAATTTTATTTCCATTATTTTAAATGGGGATATTTGTTTCGAAAGAAGAGGGTTTCACATGACGAGCTCGGTGTTGGAATGGATTAAATACGTCAATCGAGGTACCACTGTACAGTATTTACCTCAGTTTTTCCTAAATCTAAACTTATCCAATTTATACATAAGAGCATAAGAATAAAGGTAACTGCAGAAGACCTATTGACCCATACGAGGCAGCTCTTATTTATAACCACCAAATCCCACTCATACATATCCAACCCACTTTTGAAACAATCAAGTGACCTCACCTCCATCACGTTATGCGGTAATTGGTTCCACAAATCGACAAGCCCATGTCTTTCCTAAATCTAAACCTATCCAATTTATAACCATTGTTTCTTGTTCTATCTTGTGTTGATACTTTTAATGCCCTACTAATATACCCTTAGTTATATCCATTCATCCACTTGTACACCTATATCATGTCACCCCTAACTCTTCGCTTTTCCAGCAAATGTGATTCAAGCTTTGTTAATTTTTCTTCATATGGCAGGTTTCTAACTTGTGGGTTTAACTGTCATCCTATGCAGGATGCGTTCTAGTGAATTTATATCATTCTATAGTATGGCGACCAAAACTGAACTGCATAATCTAAATGGGGCCTAACCAGAGCAAGATATAGCTGAAGGACAACACCAGGTGTCTTATTAGTAACGCTTCAATTAATAAATCCCAGTGTCCTATTTACTACTTTACGAACATTTGTGCATCGATTTTTTGGTTTTAAATTCTTACTTATCATAAATCACAGATCTCTTTCGCAATCTGACTTCGCAATCTCAACACCACCTAGCTCGTATCTTGTAACTATATCATTACCTAACCTAAAAACCTTACCTTTGTCAGTATTAAACTGCATCTGCCAATCTTTTGACCATTTCAAAACCCTATTTACATAGTCTTCAAGTGATAGTGAATCTTTTTCCATGTTTATTTCCCTCCCGATTTTTGTATCATCGGCAAATTCGTAAACATTGCTACTCAAACTCGAATCTAAATCATTTATATATACAGTACTGTAACCCCGCAATTATCCGGGATTTGAACATCCGGAAAACGCCCTTATACAGCCAAAATCGTGATCGGATAAAGTTATCACAATACCTGGCCAAAATGGCCACAGGAACCGGATAAAAGCTAGTTTGGCCGGATGAAAATTCGGCCATACCATATTAATCCCGTCTGCCTGTGGCTCTAGACACATGGTGGAGGAGGGGGTGGGTGTGTGGTGTCGGGAGGGTGGGAGGGGAGCGTCGGGAGTGACTACCTGGGTATAGGAATTACCATTAATTTTAGAACAATTAATCATAGCCAAAAACAAATGAAGTACTAACAATTATGTAATACCAAATAAGTTTCCTAAAAGCAAAGTGCACAGGCTGAAGTTTCCTTAAGAAATATTGTGAGTTTTTTCCTCCTGGCGGCCTACATAACGTGCTATAGCTGCCCCACCCCAAGTGGACCCGTCCAACACTGGTCAACCCACGTGCTCTCATGCCTCGTGTTATACCAGTGCTGTTCCATTAGTGAAATATTTTTTTAAATAACTTTTTTATTTCATAGTTACTTTAAACATTTTTTGGCCAAGACTATGTCTGGTAGCAGCATCAATAGTTCTGGAGGTGTTAAGAGGAAGAAGGTTGTCAAAGCAATTAAAGACAAGTTACGTGTTGTTCAACCAGTGAGGCATCACAGGCAGCCAAATGCCTTCAACTAGTGAGGCACCACAGGCAAGCCAAGCGCCTTCAACAAGTGAGGCCTGACAGGCAACCCAAATGCCTTCAACCAGTGAGGCTTCAGCAGCTGGCAGTCAAAACTAACTTTGCTTAATGAACTGTACAGTAATTTTAAGTGTTAATTTTAGTGTTGTGTTGGTATAGGTTACATAAATTGTTAAGAATTCTTAACTTCAAGATGTGTGGCATCAATCAAGAAGACGAACACCAACAAGGTAAGTTGAGGTTTCTAGTTGAATATTTAATAATTATATGTGGCAAGGCAATTCAAATTATGTTGTTTGTAGTATAAAAATAGTTGGAAATGGTCACTTTTGGACTCATTGGTGAAAAAGTACCATTATCCGAAAAATGTGATAATCCGGCTGGGGGTCCATCCCATATAGTCCAGATGATCAAGTGGAGACAGTACAGTGTTATGAGTAACAAAGAGGTCCCAGGACAGAGCATTGAGGCACTCCACTTACAACATTTTCCCACTCTGACAACCCCATTTATACTAACTTTTATTTCCTTCGGTATAGCTATGCCCTAATCTAACTTAGTATAGTGGGGCTCGACTTATGAATTTAATCCGTTCCCAGAGATGGGTCGTAAGTCGAAAATTCGTAAGTGGAAACTAATTTTCCCATAAGAAATAATGTAAATTGAATTAATCTGTTCAACATCCCCAAAAATATTTATTTAAGCTACAATACAGTACTGTATGTGTGTATATCTTGCCTTGAATGAGGACTATCAACATCAGAAGCCCGAGACTGGCCAACACGCTTCCACTACACATAAGCGGCAAAACTGGCCGACCCCTCAGTGTTCAAGAGAGAACTTTACAAACACCTCCATAGGATACCTGATCAGCCAGGCTGTGACTCATACATCAGGCTGCAAGCAGCTGCATTCAACAGCCTGGTTCACCAGTCCAGCAACAAGGAGGCCTGGTCGACGACTGGGCCGCGGGGCCGCTAAGCTCCGAAATCATCTCAAGGTAACCTCAAGGTAGGCATATGGAAGACAGTGAGGAGGAGGAGGGGAGGAGAGGTGTTAGTGTTTGGAAGGAGAGTCCCCTTCCGTTATAACATCAGGCAGTGATGACGTATGGGGAACTCTCTCCTACATTTTGCCTGCATACCACTAGGACCTGCTTGTAGCTCACTGCTTGTTTTTCTCACTAAAAACTTGACTCGTGACACTTGTTTTTCCCCTATGTTGTAACACTTGTCTGAAGTGAGACATCACATTGTCATTTAAAAGGTTAACACAACGACCTGCTACAGCTTGATTTGGGTGACACTTTTCAGCAAAACTTTGCAATTCTTCCCATACTGCACACATATTCTTAATAAATGAGGAAGAGACATCCTCTACTCTACATCAACAACCCTCATACCATTTTCATGTTTCACAAATGATCTCTTGTTTTTCCTCTATGATCATCCTCATATGCGATATCTTAGGTTGAACCTTACCACTGACTTTCTTAAGACCCATGCCATGATGTATAATAATTACTGTTATGTTAAAAAAAACAAAAAAAAGTACAAAAATAATGAAATCGTTTACAAGCACGATCATCACTATGCGGGCGGCTCTGGTAAACTGAGGCAGGGTCAGCCGTGCGACCAGGAGCCGCGCGATCAGTCGACCCACATGTGTATCAACAAAGTCGCTAGTCGAGGCAAAGGTCTTTTAAAGTTGAATCACATTTTCCGAAGAAATTTACGTCGAAACTCAAAAAATTCCTAAGTAGGGGCAGTCATAAGTCGAGGTGCCACTGTATAGCACCCCCAATACCGTGAGCCTCTAACTTTATAATCAGTCTTTCATGTGGCACTGTGTTCAAGCTTTGCTGAAGTCAAGGTACATCACAAACCTTACCACTTTTAACTGCCTTAACTATGCTGGAATGAAATGATAATTTTGTTAAACATGAACGAACACTTGTAAAAACCATGTTGTGACTCATTTATTAATTTATGTTTTTCAAGAAGAATGGTATTTGTAATTATCGATTCAAGTAACTTTCCCACAATAGACCTGTCAATTAGCTAACTATTAGGAAACTGTTCCTAATAGTTAACGTCAATTAGCTAATTGGTTTGGCACAAGTGATATATCACCTTTCTTGAAAATGGGAACCATATTAGCAACTTTCCATGTCTCTGGCACTCTGCCTGACACTAATGATTTATTAAGGATGGTTGACAATAGCTCACAAAGCTCCTCTTTGCATTCTTTAAGCATCCTGGCAAACACTTCACCTGGCCCTGAGGATTTGTTTGGCTTAAATTTCACTAATATTTGTTTAGTTTAGCAGTTACCAGGGTGGATGTTTTCAGTCAACCTGTACTCTTCCCCACCTACAGACCTATTTGGCTGAAGGCATAATGTTAAGCTCCTCTTTAGTAAATATACATACAGTAAAATATTTATTAAAAATACTACTCATTTCTTTGTCAATATCAGTTATCTGACCTGCCTCAGTTTTTAATGGACCATCCTTTCCCCTAATCTTTGTTCGATATAACTGAAAAAACCCTTTAGGATGTGTCTTTGCTTGCCCTGCTATGCGAACGTCATAGTTTCTTTTCTGGTCCCCTTATCTCTTTTTTTTAAACATTTCTAACCAATTGAACAAATTCTTGTTCTAAACTGACTTCCCCATTCTTAATCCTTTTGTACCAAGCTCTCTACCTATAAGATTTTTCAGATCCTTTGTTATTCATTTCGGGTCATTATTATTTGATCTATTCAATTTGTATGGTATGCTACATTTCTGTGTTTTGCTTAGAATATTTTTAAATAAGTTATATTTTGAATCCACACCGAAATCCCTTTTTACATTACCAATCGTTGGGTTCACGTCTTGCTCCAACATCGGCCCATCCCCCATGCCCACGACTTTCCAATCTATTTCACCCAACAAATTTCTTGGGACATTAAAATTAGCTTTTTGAAAATCTGGCACTTTAAACAAAATTTCCTACAAATATATTCCATCCTATGCTAAATCTAATTTCTTTGTGATCACTATTCCCTAGCACACTCCCCATTTCGATGGCATTAATTTGGGTTTCTCTTACTTAACACTAAGTAAAATATTTTTCTGCATTTGTTCCTTAGTGTGTTGCTTAAGACAGCAATTGTCAATTAATTCTAGAAAATCTTCTGCTTCATTATTCCTTACTCTGTTAATCCAGTTTATTCCACTAAAATTAAAGTCACCATGAGACAAATACTGTTTGACCTAGATATTCTAGATGTTTCATCCCATAGATGCTTTGCCTCCATTCTAAGTTTGGCCGCCTGTATATAACTCCTGCAAGATTTTTTTTTTTTTTTTTAATTCTAGCCAAATTCTAATTCAGCTCAGGGCTTAGTTCTGATTCCCTCTTTGAGACTACATTTAAGATTTTTCCCTACCTAAATATCTTCCCTATATCACTACTTCCTCTCCTCATTTAATATATTTGTGTGAAAGTTTAAATCCGTTTACTTGATATCCAGCCAATAGTTCTCTGTTTTCTACATTCATCCATGTTTTGTTAAGTGCAATAATATCTATTGTTTCTGTGCAAAAAAAGAGCAGTTAAATTGTTTATTTTGTTTCTGAGACTCCCACTGTTTGTGTAATATACCTTAAGTTTATTATTATTTTGAGGCCCTTTGTTCCTTTTGCCATTTTTCTTTTGTCCCACACCAACGCATACATTTATTGTCTCCTTTCTCCATATCAATTCCCATACCACTATCCATTAACAGTTTAAACCCAAACAAACCCCTCCAACCACAGGTTCCAACGTGTTGGCAACAGCAACAACCCCAGCCCTAGATAAATGCACCCCATCCCGAGCAAACATGTCATTCCTGCCATAGAAGTCTTCCCAGTTATCAATGAATGATATTGCATTTGATTTACAATATTTATCCAGTCGGTAAATGACAAAGTGTCCTCGACAACCATTCGTTTCCAACTCCCATTCTTGGAAGAATGCCACATATGATCAGGATTCCTCCCTTGCTCCTAACTAATTCTATGGCAGTCTTAAGGGGGCGGTCCAATCCAGTTTGGCTCCAAAAATGCAAAAATGAAAACTCGTTCGATTTCAATCAAACTTTTTTGACAAGTTGTATATGAAAAGTGTTTCATCTGGTCCAAGTTTCAGCATCGTAGCATAAATAGGAAGGGAGAAAAAAAATAATGAAGTAGTTGTGAAAATTATGCCAAAATGGTCAAAATCGATTATGAATCAAAAGTGTCAACTGAAATCATAGCTATGACTCTTTGCTATCACAATAGCATATATTAAACAAATATTATAATTAGTTTAATTGGAAAAAATTTTAAGAAAAAAAAAAAGTTTTTTTTTTTTTTTTTTTTTTTTTTTTTTTTTTCAAATTTTTTTTCGGACGATTTGCATCAAACTTACACACCTTACTGTACGTATACCTATCTGTAAGGATGCCAATTTTGGAGAAAATTGGTTGATGTCAACCTCAGCCACAGATTTTAGAACCTTAGACTTCATTAATTTCTGTTTTTTTTTTCAATTGACACAAATGTTTACAAAACTGAATAATTTTTTATTCAATTTACATGAAACTTACACAGTATATGTGGAGGGCATGTCTCTACATGTGCAAGATTTCACTTTTCTCTAAGTTCATTTATTGATTTTATAATAGCAATAAACATGCCATTTTTGCATAATTTTTTGGGTGGAACTTTGAACATTTGTATTAGGAAAACTAAAGATGTTTTGGAAATCCTAAATCACACAATCATTTATTATATGCTAATGTGTCAGAAAAGTGTCACAGAATAATTATATCTGAAACGTGTGTGAAGAAGTGTAGACTTGAAAATGTGTAAAAAACGTTGAAAAAAAAAAAAAAAAATATCTTTTTCTATTTACGCTGCAGTACTGAAACTTGGGACAATTTCAGCACTTTTCATATACAACTAGTCAAATAATATTGGTTGACATTGAACAACTTTTCTACATAACTGGACCGCCCCCTTAAACATATCAGTGCCTCACTCCAAACTCGTCCTATATCATTTCCACCGGAACTGAACTGAAACAAATAATGGGTTTGTTCCCATTTCCAGCCATAATATCATTCATATTGTTTACTATACCACCAATTCCAGCTCCCAGCTAGCAAACCCTTAACCTGTTCCTCCTATCTCTGGCACAAAAAGCTCTATCCAAATACGTCACCTGGGAATCTACCACAATCAAAATACGCTTAGGTACTTCCTTTACTTTGTAAGCACCTTTATGGACCTGCACTCCCTTCGTTGCCTTGACTTTTCAAGGAACTGCAGTCTCCATACAGCACTAAGTCTTCCAGCATGGCGAATGGGTTGGAAGTCTTTATGACATCTGTAGCTGGTTTTGTCAGTCTTTTTAAGACCCCTGTCCTTTACGACATTCCAAGGCGAAGACTTTCTACTGCTGCTCTCCTCATTTGCTTCCTCTTGACGTTGTTTAGTCTGTCTTAGCTCTTGCATCTGTCGTAGCTCCTCCCGCAGGGAATCCAACTCTGCCCTCAGAGCTCCACACAGCTCCCTCACTAGCACCAGTTCACTTACTACACCTTCCATTTTCACTATAAAGACAATTGGAGCCCCAGTTAACACAACTTCTCTGAGACAATTGATGTCTGATGACCTAACGTTTAGGTCGCATAACCAAGCAAGTATTGCATCAGTCAGAAAAACAAAATGATGGATTGCAAGAACCTTCAAAACCATGTATCTATCACAATGGTTGTACTATTCAAATCACTTGTGCTGTCTCCGTCTTGAGTGCTGCTTGATACTCACTTTACCTTCAAAGCAGGAGAGATTGCTGAAAAAGATTGAATACAGAAAACATATATGACATACATAGATACGAATATATGACATACATAGATACGATAAAGCACCTGAATTATTAGGATCGTTTCAGAACTCTCCAAATATACTCCTTAGAAAGAAGACGAGAGAGATATAAAATAATATACACACGGAAAATACTGGAGGGCCAGGTCCCAAATCTTACACAGTAAAATAACATACTGGAGTAAACGATATGGAAGGAAATTCAGATAAGAACCAGTAAAGTGCAGAGAGGTTCCATAGGCACAATTAGATAACACTGTATAAACATCAGGGATCCACAGAGATCAAGAAAAAACTGGATGGTTTTCTTCACGAAGTGCCAGATTAACTGGGATATGGTGGCTATGTGAGCCCGCGGGCTACTCCTAGCAACAGCCTGTTGGACCAAGCTCACAAGTCAAGCCTGACCCCAGGAGAGGCTTGGGGAGTAGAGGAATTCCTAGAATCCTATCCAAATACAATCCAGGAATGTTCTTTTAGCAGTGTTTTGACTAGTGGTAGTGGTGTGCATAGTGAAACTGAACAGAACTTTACTGTGTCAGCTGCTCCCCCTGCAAAATGATGCCATGTGATGCCACCAGGGAAAATGAGGAAAATTGTCCTCATGTTCAACTGTTTGTTTATGTCCAAAGTAGAAGACTTCCTCTAGTTAGTGCAGTTTTCTTGGAACTAGAATTCATGCCCATGATGGTTCTGTCAACAATGCAGGTGTACTCCTCTGGGAGAATGGCACCAGCTGTTTCCCAAATACCTACATTTACAAATACAGATCTAGGTATTACAGACTTTCTGCCCGTTAGACATGAGTGAAAGCCACTCTTTTTATAGAATAGTTTGATTAATTGAAATACTGTAAATTTATTGAGGAATAAATACACACGGATGAGGTAGCTGAAGCTTCCACACCCAGTTCAATATTTACACACTTCACAACATCTTGAGGTTATCTTGAGATGATTTCGGGGCTTAGTTTCCCCGCAGCCCGGTCCTCGACCAGGCCTCCACCCCCAGGAAGCAGCCCGTAGCAGCTGTAACTCCCAGGTACCAATTTACTGCTAGGTAACAGGGGCATCAGGGTGAAAGAAACATTTCGCAGATTTGTCTCCACCTCCAACGGGGATCGAACCCGGAACCTCAGGACTACGAATCCAAAGCGCTGTCCACCCAGCTGTCAGGCACCCTGACATTACCAAACGATCAACATATTGAGCATTCTGGTTGATAAACAAGAACATTTCTTCCTATACACATGCAGTATGATACCAAATGTGTACACATACTTTTATGACCAAGTACATAGATATAAATAGCAATAAAAAGGCTACAAATAGACACTAACAAATCAATGTAGGTTCAATCTTGGTGCAAAATATCTCTCTCCAGAATATCATCAATCTTTCTGTTATGACACATCCAGGGTATTTGTTCAACAAATGAACAGTCCTTATCTCTGCATTTCTATATACATTAATCTGCGGGTAATCAAGAACACAATGGGTGAGGGTGTGAGACGTTAACATACTCCATAGATTACACTGTTTTGTCATCATTAGCACCTGTTCCATATTCCCAGTAATACTGTATTTGTACCCAAGCTTGAGCCGTAGGTGTACAGATTCACTCCACTTGGGCAGAACATGCACATGAACAAGGAGTCGCAGGTGGAACTTGAAAGTACTCACACAAGCCACAGACACATTAAAAATAATTTTTTCACTATCACTGCAATCAACAAATGGAATGCAATAGGCAGTAATGTGGTGGAGGCAGTATCCATATGTAGTTTCAAAAGCAGAGATGATAAGAACCCAATAACTTCAGGAACTTTTATACCAGTTGAGTGAGAATTAGCACTTTGGCACCCTGATGATGCATATATGCGGCATAAAACCAAAATACACAGAGTCGGTGATGACGCAAAGGGGCATCATTAACCTAAAAATTTGCAAAAATTAAATTTATTGTCCGAATAATGTGGGACTTTTTTAAAATGTGCGCCAACATCTCCCCCTCCACTTATAAAACATCTGTTGAGTAACTCCAGGAATTCTTTTCCTGGAGTGGGTGGAGGGGTTCTACCTAATGTTCAACTCATGCTCTACAACCATTAGGTGGTGAGTACAGATATGCTTACTCATTTTTTATACATATGATATTGTGGTACTGTACTGACACTTGTGAAGGAAGCAACACAAAAATGAATGATATGGTGTCATAAACAATGTCGGGGAATGAATAACGACTGTAAACAATGACAAAAAGCAGGGTTTTTCCCACATGACAATGTTTTTTACCTTATGGTATTGGTAACATTCTTCTCTGCAAATATTTCTTTAGAGAATTCTATTGCAAACAATGTGATACCAAATTGAACGACGTAGCATGAAAATTGAGGTGAGAAAGCTGAAAAAGAGTACAGTATAAACATTAGAGTGTGTTTGTGAGCTCACGGGAAATGCTCGGCCTACCGTGCAGTCCGCCGGGCCAGCGTAAGTGTTAAGGGACAAGACTTAAGAGTCAAAGCTCAACCCCCCACAAGCACAACTAGGTGAGTATTCCAAGCCTTTTCAATTTTTCTGCAAGTGAAATCGATGCATAGTTTATGCTGCTTGTCAAACTTATCGTTCAGAAAACAAAGAGGTGGGCAGCCAAACTTATTGAAAACTGCAGCATAACACCATATTCACATGTACAGTGATGGATGGACTGTAATAAACCTGAAATGTAGTATTTCTTGCCCTATATATGACGACGAAACATTGTGAAACGCATCATCCAAAACTATCGGAACAATAGGACAAGCAATACATGTCTTAACAGGTACATACTACTTCAGATGTATTCACTTTGAGAATAAATAATTGTCAAAAGATGGTGCCAAGTCAGGAAGACTATGTAGAAACCATTTGGAGAATAGTGACAGCTAAACAACAAACGATAGAAAAGTGAGAAAGTAAAGCACTTTTTCAGTGATCCAAATGGAAAGTACAATGATTTCTATGCTGGTGACTGACAAATCACTTATTCTTTACAAAGCCAAAGCCAAAGCCATAGGGGGAGGGATGGGAGTCAGAGAATCATGAGGTATTCATATTAACAACTAGTACAGTACTACATTAATCCAGTTACTTACCGTTGTATAAGAAGTTCCACAAATTTATAATGGCCTTTGTCTGCTGCGATGGTGAGGGCAGTGTCTCGAGAAGATGGTACAGGTGGAGCATTGACATCTGCCCCCTTGTCAAGCAAGACACGCCCTACCTCAACGTAGCCACCACTTGCAGCCTCCATCAGAGGTGTTAATCCAGTCTGTGTATGAAGATGTAACTTGTTACGCTGTCATCATGTTCATTAACGCTTATACTTTCAAGAAGTCAAAAGGCATTTAACCAGAAAATATAAGAGGCTGGCACAGGGAATGAACGTTTAAGATATTCAAAATGACCCCTCACCTATTCACCATATCTTCCATACTGAAGAGCATCATGGAGAACCACCATAATAATGGCAATAAATCCTCTATAGTAGTACTTGCTCCCTTTAATACACATGCACACACATTAGTTCATGTATACATTTACATACATACACACTGGTCCCCTTAAACAGAACATGGTCCAAGGCAAGTCTTGATAAATAAAGAACCCATTCTGGTACAATAACTTTGCACTATTCTTCATTGCACTTCCAGTAGAGAGACTGAACTAGAATGAGTGGGGAGGGGGGGGGGGGGGAGAAAAATAAGTGCAGAAGTGTTTTTTAATATTTGCACTAATGAAAACTTCATAATTCTAGCCATAAAAAGTGCAAAACGGCAACTTCCGATGCAACAGTTTCTAGTGCCATGGAAGGGGTATGAAATTAATTCCTCCATTTACACAAGATTCCACTCCACATGCATCAAATCTTGTACATTACATACAATATGAATTATCCGATCAAAAATTACTGTAAACCCACTAATAATTTCTAGGGATTTAAAGTGCTAAGTTCAGAGTTAGCGATAAGTATGATATTTAATTATCTTAATAATGGCTGCAAAGGAACTGTACTGGGAAGTTCAATGTAAATCTACCTTATGAAAATACAGAGCTTTTTATGCTTCAAGTCAATACATTGACACACAATGGTTTTCTATATAACAGGGATAACATCAAGTGGGGTCCTAAAACCTACATTACTCACTTGCAATAAGAAGCTTTCTTTAACAATTTTACCAGCTGGCACACTAGAATCTAATTATAACCAAATTCCACTTAGAATTCTTAAAACTGCTTCAGCACAATCATCTGTTATCCATTTGCATTGTTAGCAGGAATATAAAGAAAATTGCAATGCTGTACCATATACATTGTAAATTAAACTATGTATATAGTTTATAAGTTATTATAATAAGAGGAATTAAAGTTGCATTTTTACCCAATAGCTTGTATTTGTAAGTACTGTATCAAGAACAAAACCTAATTATTTCATACTGCCAGTGATGCTGAAAAAGCAAGTGTGTGATTTTAGCTAAAAACAGTGGTTATCAGCGCATTTTACTATAGCCTACCTTGGCACGGTGTTCAACATTAGCTTTGCGGTCAAGGAGAAGCGATACAACTTCATGCCGACCTTGGAAACAAGCTAAGGTAAGGGCAGTGTTCCGATTGGTCTCGATTTGAGCATTGATGTCCGAGCCCATGTCTAATAGTAGTTTCACAGCTGCCACATGACCATTCATGGCAGCAAGCATGAGTGGGGAGATACCAAGCTTGGATCCTGTGCGTGAGTTGATCTCTGCGCCATTGTCAAGCAGCAGCTTAATGATGTTAACAAAGCCCCCAGATGCAGCCAGAGAAAGAGGGGTGTAGTCTGATACATTTCTATGTTCCTTATTGGCACTTCGCTGTAGGAGAATTTCTACCACCTGCAAACCAGATACCCCAACTTTAAAAGCCACTCAAAATTAATTCCTAGCATTATTAAATGCAATAGACAAACTTGTATTTATCTAGATTTGATACCCTAATAAAATAATTGCTACAAAATGCTAAAAAAATGTATATTCAAGCTATTCTGAAGGAATTATTTAGAATTGACAGCCATTAATAAGTTATGTTAATTAAAATTAACAAGCTCAAGAGTAATAAGAGGTGCTAACCTCGTATCTGCCTCCTGAGCATGCTAGAGAGAGAGGAGTGTCCTTGGTGCGTTCAGACTGAGCCTCAATATGTGCACCTGCAGTGAGTAAAGTTTCTACTACCTTGGCATGTCCTGCTGTAGCTGCTAGAATCAAGGGGGTGAATCCCTTCTTGTCTCTGTGTTCTGCAAACAGATATAAAATGTACATTACAAAAATGATGGCACACACACACTATTGTTGTGAAACATACTTTTGTGTGTCTAAACAATTTAAAGTATTGAGAAAATTTGTGATAATTGATAATGACCTCCATACCGCACGAAAATCATACCTATGTTGGCGCCGCGAGCAAGTAGAAGCTGCACCAATTCCTCGTGGCCACCAGCACAAGCCAATGTCAGGGCTGTGTCATGGTTGGAATCTGTCTCGATATCTACATCAACCAGATGGGAGGGTATTGCAGCAGGATAATGGCATACTCCTGCGGGTCCAATACCCGCTGACCCATTGTATGGAACAGTCCCATCACCACCCATGTATGGAACTCCCACTGACACTGGTACTCCTCCAACCCCAAGCTGTCCACCACCCACCTACAAAAAAAAAGGTGTTAAGAAAATTAAACACTTTCAAAATATGACATTAAAAAGTTAAGCATGCAAAACTATAACTTGAACACATTCTGATATAAAACTCCCCTAATTAGCAGCCCAAGAGACAATTGCACTGAAAAAATGTTTCTTTAAACGTAAATAAATGGATTTTGCCATTACCGATTCGAGCCATTTTTTGGCCAGTATTTTGACAAAGAGATCCATTTCTCTTCTTAAATGATTGGCACAACATTTGCAACTTCACATAATTCCAACACATTGCTCATCTATTTTATAAAACAAAAGTCAGAGGTTCGGCTCGTTTTTACATTCATTACAGAACCGTGGCAAAGACTTCGTCTCGTTCTGGAAACTTGATGGCCCTAACTTTTCAATTTCGTTACTAGAAATGATTAAACAGTTCAACTTTTTCTCTACACTACCTGCATATATTTCCTCTGGTGTTGGCAAAATATCAAGTTCTTAATACTACCTCATTTAGCGATGTTCTGACTTCCGCCAGTTAGGCTCTCTCGACATAAAATCCATGTTGACCTGGGATGTGAAGTTCATTATTCTATATACAACTGAAGATTCAACTCCTAATCACCACATAAAAAGATGTAGTGATGTTAGTTACCTTTACATTTCATTATTAATATGAAGTTTCAGAAATGAGGGCCCAGGGCCAAGTGCATGGCCATGTTGTCAATGTATCTTTCAAGGTCTGAAGTGCTTGTTTTAGAATCAGTTACATTGTGTTGTGAGTGTCATTTTATGAAGAAGCTGGTAGATTAGTCAATGTTCGTGTTATTTATTGTGGTGCTTAACAACCCCGTATTGTTCTTCAAGGAATTTACCAATTTCATCGTCATCCTCTGAGAATGAACCTTGTCTTTTAATAGTAGTTTCAATACTGGTGGAGATTTTTAATTTTGATTATGCATTATCATTTACCATTTACATTTCTTCATTCTGGTAAAGCTGCTTCAGCTTCTGCTCTATTTCCTTCATCTCCTGTTTAGATTACATTTTTTCTTAGGATAACTGTACCTGCTTAACCATGAAACTGCTCCAATCACTCAAGTGCTTGGCTGCTATGTATTAGCCTATTCTGCTGGATGTTTGACAGTGGTATTGGCCTGCATTAAAGTGCCTATTCCCTATACCCTTTGTCTACATTAGCATATTTGTCTCCTTCCAGCAGCTGGGCAACTGAATCATTAAAGATCAGAATTAAAAGAACACTAAAGACTCTGTTGATCGAACAGGTTTGATATCATCTAGTGATGCAAATTCTCATTACTTTGTTCTTAATATTTGTCCGTCTCATTCGTGGTTACCCAGTCCCCTCGCACAAACAGCTGTTCCGGCTCAGTCGTGAACACTTCATGGAAACTGCCATTTATTTCAAAGTGAATTTTCTCTTCATTTTCTGCATGTTCTCTTCACCTTTTGCATAAACTAGTCACTTAGCTACTCCCTATTTTTCCTTCTTATATGAAATCTTGTAACTTCAGTTGATTATTTGTTTTTGGATGCAATGTCAATTTTTTCCCCCTTCTTTTCTGGAATATTTGTTCTTCTCTCTTACCTCTCTTTCTCATTCCATCCTGCTGTTTCAGGCACTTGGCATTTTCTTGAGCAACGAGTTAAAATATTCTCTCAAACTTGTTTTCCCTTAGTTTATTTCCTTACCTTACCTTACCTTGAGATGATTTCGGGGTTTAGCGTCCCTGTTGCCCAGTCGTCAACCAGGCCTCCTTGTTGCTGGACTGGTCAACCAGGCTGGTGGACGCGGATGCTTGCAGCCTGACGTACGAGTCACAGCCTGGTTGATCAGGTATCCTTTGGAGGTGCTTGTCAAGTTCTCTCTTGAACACTGTGAGGGGTCGGCCAGTTATGCCCCTTATGTATAGTGGAAGCATGTTGAACAGTCTCGGGCCTCTGATGTTGATAAGAGTTCTCTCTCGGAGTATCTATTGCACCTCTCCTTTTCAACGGGGGTATTCTGTACATCCTGCCATGCCTTCTGGTCTCATGCAGTGTTATTTCTGTGTGCAGGTTTGGGCCCAACCCCTCTACTATTTTCCATGTGTAAATTATTATTTATCTCTTCAGCCTTCGCTACAGAGAACACAGATTTAAGGACTTTAGTTGGTCCCAATTGTTTAGATGTTTTACTGCGTGGATTCTAGCAGTAAAGGATCTCTGCATGCTCTTCAGGTCAGCAATTTCTCCAGCTTTGACAGGGGCTGTCATTGTGCAACAGTATTCCACTCTAGAGAGCACTAGTTTCTTTAAAAGTATCATCAGTATAGCATCTCTAGTGTGAAAGGTTCTTGTTATCCAATCTGTCATTTTTCTTGCAATAGATGGCTACTTTATTGTGTTCTTTAAAGGTAAGGTCTTCCGACACGAGTACACCCAAATCCTTTACATTATCTTTTTCTTCTATGTTATGATTTGACTGCGTTTTGTACGTGGTTTCTGTTTTTATATTTTCATTTTTTCCATAGGACATGAGCTGGAACATATCTTCGTTAAACACCAAATTATTTTCTGTGACCCACAGAAAAACCTGATTTACGTCTGATTGGAGGTTTGCCGTGTCCTCTATGTTGTCTATTCTCATGAAAATTTTAGTGTCATCTGCAAAGGATGATACAGCACTATAGATTGCGTCCTTGTCTATGTCCAGTATGAGGATGAGAAAAATTACTGGAGCAAGCACAGTACCGAGGGACAGAGCTCTTCACGGTTGATGGTTCGGATTTTATATTGTTGACTATTACACATCGGGTTCTGTTAGTCACGAAATTGTAGATCTAGCTGCCTATTTTTCTGATAATTCCCTTTGAACGCATATCACTCTTCAGTCTCTGCCTCTTCATTTAACTTCATACATCAATCCCTTGACAGTATTTCTCTAAGGTCCTCCCTCTCCCCCCGATACTCTTACTCACGTGCAATCCCCATTTATGTAGTCTTTTCCTTTACTCAGCCCCGTGTCTTATGGTCAATACTTTTAGTTCGGTCAAAGAACAGAACATAATGAATGCTGGCTCATAGTATTTCATGTTCCAAGCTCTTGACATCTTCCTCATTCTAGGTGATCTGGTCTAGCAGACAAAGTTTATCTTATCCCCTTTCTCTGGTGTCATCCTATACATGTTATAGGTTGACCGAGCAGACAGCACGCTGGACTTGTGATCCTGTGGTCCTGGGTTCGATCCCAGGCGCCGGCGAGAAACAATGGGCAGAGTTTCTTTCACCCTATGCCCCTGTTACCTAGCAGTAAAATAGGTACCTGGGTGTTGGTCAGCTGTCACGGACTGCTTCCTGGGGGTGGAGGCCTGGTCGAGGACCGGGCCGCGGGGACACTAAAGCCCCGAAATCATCTCAAGATAACCTCAAGATATGTTGCGTTTCTTTAACTTCCACAATTTGCTGAAGTGAAGTGAATGATATGAAGTGAACATATCAGAGTGAACAATATGGAAGAAAATGAAGAATAAAACTAGTGAAGAGCAGGGGTGCCATAGGTTATCTTGAGGTTATCTTGAGATGATTTCGGGCTTTTTAGTGTCCCCGCGGCCCAGTCCTCGACCAGGCCTCCACCCCCCAGGAAGCAGCCCGTGACAGCTGACCAACACCCAGGTACCTATTTTACTGCTAGGTAACAGGGGCATTCAGGATGAAAGAAACTTTGCCCATTTGTTTCTGCCTCGTGCGGGAATCGAACCCGCGCCACAGAATTACAAGTCCTGCACGCTATCCACCAGGCTACGAGGCCCCCTGATAGGAGGTCTGATAGGCACTATCAGAAAACACTGTATAAACATCAGAGGTCCACAGTTGTTCAACATCCTCATAAAGAGCATAAGAAATATTGCCGGAAGAACCGTGGACATCTTCAAGAGAAAACTAGGAACTTTTCTTCAAGGAGTGCTGGACCAACCAGGCTGGTTGGTCCAGCACTCAAAATATATGATTTTGTCATATATTATGATGTTAACACTTTCGCGTTCCACTGACTGAAAAGTTCGTCACTCATTTTTCTCCCGATTCGCACCAATGACGCAGCGCTGAGTCACTCATTAAAATATTTGTTAAAAATTTAAATTTTATCAGATCAATCTGGTTGTGGTTTTAAAATGAGCGCCTTTAAATTGCGCACAATTTAGCACCCATATGTCTCTTGAGCAGGACATATATTTATCTCTTGAATGCACCTCAAGTGGCATTGGAAAACAAATATTTCTATAAAATCCAATTCTTATCCGATCGACTTGGGGATAATTTCAGCATGTTTACCATTAAATTTTCGTTTTTTCTAATAGTCACATAGCCTATTATAGAGAACGGAGTTAGCTTGTATCTTCGTGGTAAAACTATTGTAAAATGTTGACATGACGAGTGTAATCGACGAAGTTTTTTTATTTGGTGCCGGTCACACGCATCCTTGTGTGACATTTTATACATATGCTCTTCTAGAACATTCTATTGCGAACATATTGGTACAAAAATTACGTACGTACATCGAAAATTGAGGTCAGGGCAGTGAAAATAATAGAACTTTTCAAAAGGTGTTTCGCCGATCTGCCGTCGGGTAGAGGTAATACTTCAGCCACTTCCCACACTCTTGCTAGTGGGCCGCGATCATGATTCTACATTTATATGCATATGTGCGTGAAGGAAATTTTATTGCGGTCACAGTGATACCAAAATTAACGACGTAGCACAATTCTGGGATTGACAAACATGAAAAGTTCATAAACATTTCAGCGCTATTTGACGCTCACGGCTAACGACCGCCATAGTTTCTTATTTGGTGTGGTTCTCATGTCAGGTTTGGTGAAAATGTAGGTATATATTCTTCTAGAGCATTCTTTGGCGAACACATTGATACGAAATTTAAATACATACCGCGAAAATTAACCTCAGCAACCCTAAAAGATTTTAAACATTTCAGTGCTGACGCACAGTTGGCCCACACGCCGGGCTCAATTGGGGGTCAAGGTCAGCCTATTCTCGGGAACGCGAAAGTGTTAATAATATGTAATACTGTTTTAGAAACATTTAATCAATTTCAAATTTCAATGCCTTAGTTTGGGCAATGCCCAGGCCATGCAAATCCATGCATCACCAGATTTGCAGAACATTTATTTGAAAAATTGGGTGTGCAAATTCAGCCTGAAAGGTGTGCATTGGAGACAAACATTCACTGAAGCAATTTTGCACTGTATATCTATGTTTGAAACTAAACTGTTTGCAATGATTGCTTTATCAAATTTGACAAGTCAAAAATAATAGCAAAAATAAATTGTACTTTTTGTTTAATTTGACGTTGAATAAAGTTATTTTATGGTGGATTTGCCTTTCCTAAATGTACACGGGTCATTAAGACCTCCCAAAACAAACAAAATTAACTTGGGTCATGAAGGAGGTGAAAGATCAGATAACATTTTACCTATTATCCATAGGAGATTTTGTCAATTATGCTTCCACTAATGTTGTGGTACTATCGCCAAGAGCAAAAATAAACAAATCTGGTTTATAAATTTACCAGATACAGTATTATAATTAACATGTTACCATATTAATAAAAATGTAGATTTGCAAGGTGAATTTAAGCAAAATGGCAAAGTAAAGGATTAGCTAAATTAGCTACATCAGTACTGGAAATGACACAGCTGCTGCCAAGAACGTCTAGCTCAAAAATTTAACATTTAATTTGCTAGATCGGTAAAGGTTGGTTTTATTCTACATACCATATTGGAGAACATTCGTAATACAATTGTTCTCTCATATTTCAGCTCCCAAGGTGTTTGGATACTATGTTAACTCTACAGATGGCATCAATACTAAATATAGTAGACTTAAAATGGTAAAACTTAGGGCTTACCTGAGCAGCAGGTGTTGTTATCATGTCAGGTAATTGGTCATTGAGTATCTTGGCCGGGGCTGCTGGGGTAGCAACCATTAACCCAGACTCATTAACTTGTAAACCCTGGCCGAACGATGTAACTGGTCCATTGGTAAGAGGAAGAGCACCGGATGGTGCTGCCATGGTAGCAGGAAAGTGGGCCATGGTATGGGTATTAGCATATACAACACCCTGGGCTGCTTGATCTAGAGGTAGACCTGCAGCAACAGGCTGGTGGTGGTTAGCATCTTGAACACTTACTCCATCTGCACTAACAGGAAGGCTGTAATGACCGTCTCTCTCTTGCTTGTTTACACTAGCTCGAACCTGCTTCTTACTTTTCTTAGATGGTTGACTGAGCGAGGCAGGGTGAGAAACCTGTTGTCCTGTAGGAGGTGTTCCTGCATTAGTATGCAAAAGAGGTCCGAGAGGGGGTCCACGTTGCTGACCTCCACTCTCTCCTGCATTTACTCCTATCTGCGGTGAGTGAAGCAAAAACTTCTTTACTTGAGACTTGCTAGAATGAGGAACTCCTGTCACAACAGGACCGCTTGCATTGGTAATGTTAGTGTTACCACTGCTGCTAGCTGAAACTCCAGAGGAACCTATTACTTGCAGCTGATGTGCTGCTGCTGCAGCAGCAGCAGCTTGACTGGTGACTGGCTGGTTGGACACTGCCTGCCCCATCCCCAAGGAAGTCAAGTGACCATATTGCAGAGGCACAGATCCTGTACCAACTTGGAAGGGTGCAAATTGCAGGTGAGGAGAGGATACAAGAGTAGTGGGAACAAACTGCAAACCTGTGCCCGGGGCCGGCCCCAACCCCGTTGACAGTTGCAGTGGAGCGCCTAATGATGTTAAAGGAACAACTTCTGCTCCACTATCAGCATCACGGCTCGCACAATCATTCTCTAACTTGCTTAAACCAGCCCCACTACTAGCCACTTCTTCGTTTGGTAAAAGCCCTGGACAATCACATTCTGAGGGAACACTACGTTTTTTATCCATTTTTCCTCTTGTTACACTGGTTTCAGACTTCTTATTCTGGCAGCTCTGATCATGAGTAGTATCAACAAGAAGGGGAGGAGGAAGTGGTGGTGGTGGAGGTGGAAGGCATTGTGTTGCTCCACTTGAAGGATGCAGCACACCAGGAGGAGGTGGAGGAGGTAAGGAAGTAACATTACCACCTGGCACGAGTAATGGTTGAGTACCTAAGCCACTAGCTGGACAACTATATGAACCATCAACCCCATGGCTCAGCTGTACTGGTTGAAGCTGTAACTGCTGAACAGCTTGGCTACGCTGCACCATCATCTGCTGTTGAGTAGCATGTTGCTGCTGAGATACAGGTTGCTGCTTCTGCTGCTGAAGTTGAAGCTTCTTTTTATCTGCTTTCTTTGAAGGTATCATTTTTGGTCTTTCCGAGACCGGAACGTTTCCTGTTGCTGGTCCAGACGAGGAAATATTATGAGTTGGAAGAGAAGGCGGTGAGGCTGGAGTGTGATACACAGATGATGCAGAGTAACCAGCAGTTTCCTGAGGGCATGTCCCCCCAGAAAACATTGATGAAGGTACTTGGGCTCCCTCAGCTGGAAGTGAAATTGGTAACTGGGCTGCAGAAGCTGCTCCACCATATAAGGACACCACTGGGGGTAATTCTGACATAACTACACCTGGGGGTAAACTTGCCCATCCAGTGCCAGGAAGGAAGCCTGTCTGAGTTTCCACAGTATGCGTAGCAATGGGTACATGGGTATGCAGAGATGCAGGAGGATAAACAAGAGGAGCTGCCAAAGACGTGCTTCCTGCATTGATGCCACTACTGGTGTTACTATTGGTACTGGTGCTGGCCAATGTTGTAATGGATGACGCATTGTTACTACACATCGGGCCAACAATTGAACCGTTACTGCTTGTGGTAATGCCACTGCTGTTGCAGCTGCTGTTATTCGTGCTTCTTGGGGTGTCATAGTTGCCACTGTAAGGGATTACTTTCCCTTGTAATTCCCTCTCCACCCTTTGCAACTCTTCTAGAATTTGCTGCTTCTGGAGGATCTGCTCTTCACGGTTTTGGTGAGGTTGCTCCGCCTTCCTAACAAGGTTGTCTACATACTGATCTAGACGATCACATGGTCGCAACTTTGTGCTAGCCTCTTCCTGGTTGGCAGGTGGAGGTGAGGTTGGAGAGGTTGGGGTTAATAGAACATAATCACTGTTGGTTGCATTATTGACTGATGACGTTTTCGCCTGAAAAAAAAAATAAATAATTTTTTTATTCAAATAAAAAACCCACTGTCATAAGTATGTGTGAAATTAAGTAAGTAATTCTTGCAAATATAAATGCGAAGAAAACATTTAACTCACAGTTTGAGCCTCACTGGTGGTAGTCTTGTCCCCAGTGGCAGGAGTAAGGCCAGGGGCCATGGTGGTAGGTAACACAGATGAAGTGGCAGGCTTACGATTGCTCTTGCTACGGTTTACCTTAGTAACCGAGGCTTGAGTACTGGAGACGGTAGTAGATCCTCCTGGTAGACCTCCATCTAGTCGAGCTATGTTACACCAAGCATACATTAGAATTTTATTCTGGCTTAGAACAGAATATGAATTAAGGGGGGACCAAATCACCGATATGCCTAAATATATTCCCAAATGTATGGCAATACTTTGGTGCCAAAATATATATTTTTTTTGATATACTTGGTATATTATACCCATTTGATGTAAGTATTAGATTGACTGCATGGGCCCACAGCCCCAGAGAACACGCAAGGTCTGCATGTTTCATTTTCACACACATTTCATGTCCACGGGTCCCCTTTCATATTTATATAAATATTTAACTTTACTAGTATATGTGAAATTATTATTATATATATTTCATTTATGGAATACATGCTCAAAGTTCACGTGTGGAGGTGAGGAGTGGAGGTGTCTCTTGAATCATCAGTCATTAGACCGAGGTGACCTGTTCCAGAAATTTTTAATTTTATTTTCTTCCCTTTCACCTTCTTCAATGTTTTACACTTCCCACACTCAAGATACCTTTCCTCTTCTAAACACACTAAGCACTGATTAAAAGCTGCATATACAAGAACGTTTACATATGCAGCAAACATGAAAGGGGCTTGACAATTCCAGCTGGCTGCTGGGTTCACACAGCCCACAGAGTTAGCATGCATAGTGATACTACAACTCCACACTTGTCCAGGATATAACAGGATCACCAGACATTAGTGATCCATAAGTGATGCTGTAGTAGCAGGAACTTCACCCGCACAACGCTCTCCAGAAATTATAACTAGAGTGTTTTCTATTGTTGTAATTTGTCATTATGCATCAAACTCGGTAACAGTTTTTAATAATAAGTTCATATTTAATTTTATACATATGGTAATCCACTTTTACTTGCATTTTTTGTGGGGAACGGTTTCTGCAATTTATTTCTCCATTGCTTGACGTGATATTTCTCAGAAACTAACTCGTTTGAGGATGAAGCCCAACAAAATCATGTAAAGTTGTAAGAAAAATCAAGCAATATCTACCTCATCTATTGGAACAAACATTGAAGGTCTTTAAAAACTAATTGTCAAGAATTTCATACATTTTCTCTGTATATAGCTCTCATTAGGGAAGAGAAAATCTCTCAAGTGCAGTTTTTGAGCAAAATGATTGTTCTAATTCAACAATATAACAAAAGGTGAAATAAATTTGAAAATGACTACAGTTTGGTGACTAATAGTAAAAAATATGCCTTTATTAAGCTTAGGTTATAATCACATTATTAACCCTCTACATTTCCTTGCTTTGGTGAGGTATGAGGACATCACCTCAGAAGTAACCCAACCCCTACACACATGAAGTCAAAGTGATGACATTTCAGCCTGACCTGGACCTTTACAGAGTTGAAGCTTTTATTTCCACTTGGTAAGGGTCAAAGACCAACCAAAACATTATTTAATCTCATACGTGTGGATTGGGTATTTGTGTCAAGCCACAGTGACATTCTCGGTATCTAGGAGAAGATTGGAGATTTAGAGTATTAAGCATCACTCCTCCATTCAAATAATCTTCCAAACTAAGCATCATCGTAAACAAGATTATATACCAATTCAACAACAGAGCAATGATAGTTCTCCAGAAAAATCTATTTACTATACGGTTAACCCCATAAAGAAAAAAACAGTAATACAACACAAACATTATGCCAAAGAAAATTAAATATTAGGACTACCAGACCAAAAATGCTTAACATGTACACAAAGTTTAAAGCTAAAAAGAATGCCTACCAATATCATTAAATAAGGGTTGATTTGCATTGAGCATTAAAGGAGTCTGAGGATCTGAGCCTGGAACCACAGTGAGGCCCATGGTGAGGTGGGGCGGGTCTCCCTCCAGCAAGGGCCCACTCGTCAACTCTCCCGCTACTCCTGCGCCGCCGCCAGTCACACTGGGGTGAGGAGGAGCAACCACAGGAAGAAGATGGGAAATGGAGGTGGGAAAGTCAATGAGGAGCTGCACCACCTTCGTGTGACCACCACGGCTGGCCTCCATCAGCATGGTAGAATTATCCTGTAAGCAGAATGTGTAAATTTAGATAGTGTTAGTGCTATATTTTCCCTGGAAGCAAATGATTAATGAAAAGGAGTAGTTTTCTTGGATTTACATCACATGACGCTTAGGAAATTACATTTTTCTAGTACGAATAAAATTTAAATATATAAAACTGGTAAAATAATTACCAGTATTTGACTATTTAACTTTCAAATAATGATAATAACGATTTTTTCCTACAAAAAATATTGACTACTTATAACTCGACTCTTATTTAAGTATAAATGGTTATTACACAATAAGTAAAAATTTTGTAATAGACAATTTTATTAAAGTCAATTACTACTTTCCTGAAAGTATCCCAAACTAAAAATATTGTTATTTCAATAACAATATTGAACTTGTTATTTCATGCTTCTAGATGGAGTACCACAAAATTCTTATACAGTAGTGACTACTGTCTGGATGTCTGGAATTAACATTCCAGATATATAATTAACATTCCAGACATCCTTGTGCACAGGAAACTTGGCAGATACTGTACATGAAAATAGGCAAACATACTGTTGTACCAATTTATAAAAATGGTAGTCGAGAGAAACTTCTAGATTGTAAACTCATGTCATTAATAAGCGTGGTAGTTAAAACACTAGAAAAAATAGTTAAAGCCAAATAGGTTGAACTCCTAGAGAGTAATGACATAACAAACACTATGGTTTTCGAACAGGAAGATCCTGTATAACAAATTTACTTAATTTTTATGATAGAACCACACAGATTCTACAAGAAAGAGATAGATGGGTTGACCATCTATCTGGACCTTAAAAAAAAAAAAAACTCGACCGTCCCACACAAGAGGTTGTTTTGGAAACAAACATGCTGGAGGGGTGACAGGGAGACTTCTGACATGGATGAAAAAATTTCTAACTGACAGACAGAGGAGGGCAGTAATCAGAGACAATGTATATATGACTGGAGGAATGCTACTAGTGGAGTACCACAGGGTTCAGTTATTGCACCAATAATGGTAATCATCTACATAAACAATCTATCAAAAGAAATACATAATTATATGAACATGTTTGCAAATGATGTTAAGATGCTGAGGAAGACAGGAGATGAAGACAATTGTAATGCCCTTCAAATTGATCTAGATAAAATAAGTGCTTCGAGCACCATATGGCAAATGGAATTCAGCGTGAATAAATGGCATGTTATGGAATGTGGAATTTGAGAAAATAGACCACACACAACTACAAATATGTAGAAAGGAATTACAGAACTCTAATAAAGAATGAGATCTAGAGGTGGTTTTGGATAGTAAGCTGGTGGATAGTAAGCTGTCACCAGAGGAACACAAAGAACATTGTGAGAGGAGCGCATGCATCGCTTTCCATCTACAGACGTGCTTTCAATTATATGGATGGTAAAAATACTAAAGAAACTGTTCAGACTTTTGAGAGACCAAGCTGGAATATGCAGTAGTTGTATGGTGCCCAAATCTAAAGAAGCACATAAACTGGAAAAGGAACAAAGGCATGCTACAAAATGGCATCCAGAACTGAAAAACTAAGAGATGATGAGAGACTAGAGACGTTAAATATGCCAAACTACAAGACAGAAGAGAATGAGGTGATATGATCACCACTTACAAAATATTAACAGGAATCAACAAAATCGAAAAAAAAGAGGAATTCCTGAAATCAGCAACTTCAATGACAAGAGGATACAGATTCAAGCTAAGGAAAAAATGGTGCCAAAAAATATTTGAAAGTTTTCTTTTGCAGTGATATACAGTTGGAACAAGCTAAGAAGTTGGTGGAGGCAAAAACTGTCAGGAGTTTGAAAGTGTTATATGACACTGGGAAGACGAGACACCACGACACCTCTCATCCTTTAGCTACAATTAGGTTATTACAGTCTTAGAGGGAAGGAATTATCAGGGAAGAGAACCAAGCCATTACGACTATATAGCACTGTTACAGTCGTAGAAGCATTGGATGAAAGCAGTTCTCTTCTCACCTTGAGCTTGTGATGTGGATCGGCCCCGTGAACTAGCAGCAATTCCACCACAGGAACATGACCACCTGCACAGGCTAAGGAAAGTGGCGTGTGGTCGTTGTTGGTGGTCGTCTTGTTCACATCACCGCCCTTTACAACAAGGAACTGAACCGTGCAAAGGTGACCTGCCCGACAAGCCTTCATCATTGGTGTGCGTCCACCTTCACTCTCATGCTCCTGAAAAGGTTTTTAAAAGAAAGAAATACAGTTTGCACTTAAGTACAATGTGACTGATTGATAAACAATTTCTCTGAAAGCTACACATACTTGATTCAAATTATTTAATGTGAGGAAAAAATGATTTCTACCTTGTTTAAAATTTTCATTTATTGGAAAGCCAATTTTGCTTTAAGAAACGGCTTTGGCATTCTCTACAATACATTTCATGCTAAATCCTTGGGTCAAGGCATTCAGACATTAGTATTATAATTCAATAAATTAAGGTTGTCATTTTTATGCAAAAGGATACAGCTTGTGAAAATATTCATGAAAAGCAAAGACTTCAAAATTCAAATACTGTAGAGTACAATTAACTATGATTACAATGAGTCGAGAAAGCTGTGATTTGGTTGTTGATACAATGGAATGGAAAGCAAAGTTGTATAAGGAAATGCTTATCAATATTTTTAAACTTCTATAGTGGCTCCCCGTAAGAGTTTGTTCAACAAATTGATGTTTTAATATACATTAATAGTTCATCACTCACCATATTAGCCCCGGCTTGTAACAGGAGGTCAGCAACATCGGTGTGCCCATTCTCACAAGCATAAGTTAGTGCAGTGTCTCCTGTTGATGTCTGGGCATTGACATTAGCACCAGCTTCAATCAAATACCTGACAAGATAGTAGTTTAATTTTATTCTCGAGTACTTTAAATTCATATTTCCTGTATCACGTTACTTTATACAGCACAAAAGTTAAAAAAAAAAAAAAAAAAAAAACTTCTAAAAGTACTGTGCTAAGTACAATATAAACACACCTACAGTACTTGGATACTACAATAAGCAATGTTCATTTTAAAACTATTCATGGCAACCGAAAGAGGTAGTCCATGTCTATATTACCAAGTCTCACAATACGAACATTCTAAAAATAATACCCTCTTCTACCTGCACCTCTGAAATCTGCACCTTTGAAATCTCAAGGCTGCACCATGTACATAAAGTAATCTAAAATATTAAAGTAGAATATGGGATATATTCATAGTTTTTTAATTTAAATTAAGAACACTTTAGAATAAGTGACACACACAATGACAAACATTTAAGGAAATCTAATATAAAGCTTGCAAAGTTATTAAAGAACCTTGACCCATTTTAAGAACTTTGTGATGTTATAAAAAAATTCAAGTTATTCTACTGTGAATCCCTAAGGTATAATCTTACAAGGTCCATATGACAGGAGCTGAACAAGCAAGAAAAGGCAGCAATCTGCACCAGACTTTTTAGTATTACAATTTGATCATTACCCTCAACTGCCACCAGGCTACAGCAACACTAACACACACCTGAACTTGCCCACACTCTTCCCCTGGGTCTGTAGTCCTTTATCACAACAAGCATGTAACTCAGTCCCTAGTTAAATTATAGGTTTCATCCTCAACACTCTTGCTGAGAATTTGAGCTTTATTGCCAATACAATATGCGTAGAGCCACACTTCGGCGATTGTACTCCGAGTGCATTTATACTTCCTCACTTCCCAGAACCTTGCAACTCTGGTAACTGAATGGTGCATGCCTTGACTGAACCTATTGGCATTACCAACTGTAATAACCTGCATAACTTCCATTTAATTTATTTAGGCAGTGCATTCGTCAATGTCTACCCCACCCTCCCTCTGTATGAGTATGCCTGGTCATTGGATATTGTGATTCCTTGTGTTCAGAACATTTCAATTATGCTCTGTAATTCATGGATATCATAAGAACAGCCTAACTGATACTACCTGCATAGTACCTGGATGAGGTTCTGCGAGTTCTACTCCAAGCCCAACCCTGGGCCAGATTTGACTTGTGAGAGCCTGGTCCAACAAGTTGTTGCTTGGAGCGGCTTACAGGCCCACAACCCACTACAGCACGGTTGGTCCGGCACTTCTTGCATAAATGTGTCCAGTTTTTCTTGAACATTTCCATATTGCTCCAGCAATATTTCTTATATTTGCTGGGAGGATATTCAACAATCGTGGACATCTGATGATCAGACAGTGTTTTCAGATTGTACCTTTAGCATCTCTATTCTTCAACTATTCTGCATTTCCTTCCATATTGTTCACTCCAGTATGTTGCTACTTTACTGTGTAAATTTTGGACCTGGCCCTCTATTTTCCATGCATATATTGATACTCCTTTCATATCCTCTCCAGAGGATATTTTGACAGCTTAGAGACAATCCCAATAATTTAGGTGCTTTTTTGTGTCAATACATGACATTTTCTCTGTATTCCCTCTAATTCAGCAATTTTTGTGACAACCAGAAAGAGGTTCTTGAAGCTTCACAGTCTACTTTGAGACCCAGGGTTTGTTTCTTTAAGGGAAGGGAGGATTGTTTAATTTGGTTGAAATCATTCTTTGATTTGTGGCTAAAAATTAGACCCTAGACTTCAAGATTCCTAAACTCCTCCGGGTATTGTTTATGTATCCTGTGATCCATCATGATTTGTGTCCTCTCATTTATCGGCCAGTATTCATTGGCCTCCTTCATCGTATAATTTGGCATCTTTATTCACTTGAACAGTAGTCAAGCTGAGCTAAATCAATTTGCGTCCCAAGGGTCCATAACTAACAAGAGGTTCAACAAATTCAGGGCGTTGTTTCAGTCTTGCTCTATCATAAATGTTTAGGGTAATGTAGGTCCCATAGTACCTTTGCTACCCATTACATGCCTGATGCATTCTCTGACATGGTGGCCAGTGTGTGGTGCACAGAAGGCTTTTCTTCATGGGAAGCAGCATATGGAAGAAATTGCATTGCCCTCTCCATTTGGACATCTGCAGGATGGTAAAGCATCACACTGCTGCTACAGTAAACTTTCCTTACATTTCGTGTATTGTAGTTTATTTTTCTAGTGTTCCTTTTATAGTTTTTTACATTTACTTCTCAACACTCTCCCACTACACATAAGAAGCATAACTGGCCGGCCTCTCACAGGATTGAAGAGACAACTTGACAAACACCTCAAAGAATATCTGATCAACCAGGCTGTGATTCATACGTCAGACTGCAAGTAGCCGAGTCCAACCAGCCTATCCTCCTAAGCATTCCCAACGTCAAGAAAACGATCAGTTTAAAGTGTTCTCTCCTAACCTACCAGAGGACCCAAAACAGAAAATGGGATTGTACGTCACTTTCGCAAGTAACTTCCATTTTCTAGTACAATTTTTGGCATTATGTAACACATACAATCGAAATGCGATGTTCTTTATAAGGGGACAAGTTGGTCCAACAGCCTGGTTGGAGACTAGGCCGTAGGGCCTTTGATCCCAAGAACCTCCACAAGGTACACACATCGTAGGCACACAGAGCAGCTTAGTAAGATGGCCAAGAAAATAAGCTTCAAGTGCCTATGAAAAGCTTTTTTGAATTTGACTCTGCTGCCCCTGTTCCCTTCTTTCTTTCCCAGCTCATTGGGTGTAAATTTGCTTAGTCAGGAATGTGTGGGGCAAGGGGAGATTTTGGGAACATTGTGATGGTGCTACTACTGCCTATTGACAGATAGTAGTGGCAGCCAATTGTGCTACAGAATAATACACAAACAAAACATGGAATCAATAATGCTCTAGTCTTGTTGAAACAAAAACAAAAATGCCGAGAGAAATGCAAGCAAATCTAAATAAAATTCTCATCTATAATTTACCCTTTATCTCCAAAATAAAATATAGGTTTAGCGAGTTACCTACAGTATTGAGGTTACAGTATTTAGGTGCCTCAAAATATAGACTATACTACAACTATAAATAAGTAAAACAAATTAGGAACCTGAAAACTCTCTTTGCAGAACAAAAACAAAAACAAATGAATGTGAATTATTGTGCAACTTAAGTCTGGAACCAAGGATTTTTATAAACACTGGCCTAACCATAACTGGCACCAAAATCCACCTACACTCAACAACCTAAAATGAAAGTGGGTAGCATGGAGCACTTACTCGACCAGATCTCGGTGGCCCTCTTGTGCTGCCTCCATTAGCGGCGTTGAGGCCCCAAGTTCCAAGTCTGCTCCAGCCTTGATAAGAAGATCAGCAACATCTCTAAAGCCTCCACAACATGCTAATGTCAACGCAGTCTCTTGGGTCTCTTCCGTTTGTGCATTAATGTCCGCACCTGAAAACACAAGCGTCAATAAACTGAATCTATACATTATTCCCCTTCTCTACTCCTCCTCCAGAAGCAAATTTCAATATCAACTTATGATATGCATGGAATACCTACATGCCAAGACATGTATGTACTGAACACAGCTCAAAAGTTACCATGAGCCAACAGCAATGTGACCATCTCTTCATGTCCTTCCCTGGCAGCCTCCATGAGAGGGGTGTATCCCTCATCATTTACCTCCTCGATATTTGCTCCTCTTTCTAAAAGTAGGAGTGCAAGGTCAGTGTGGCCACCACAAGCAGCCAGGGTCAGGGGTGACTCAAAGCTGTCAGCAGGCATGTTCACCTAAAACAATACAAAAATAAAAAGAATAATTTTACTGTGTTACCATTTAGTAAACTAATTTATTTACATTAAGCAATGTCAAATGGTGTAATTTAATAATGCCTTACCTGTGCACCAGAGTCGAGAAGAAGGCGTGCAACCTCCACGTGGCCATCCATGCTGGGCCTCCATCAAGGCAGTGTGCATTTCATCAGTCTTATGCTCTTGATCTAGTGAGTTAATATACACGTTATTGATGCTTTATATAGTTTATTTGAAGAGAAATTTGAGAGGTAATAGTTACATTGAAATACTAGTGGAAATGATGTATTAGTAAGAATACTGGGTTCCTCTGGATGATACCGAAGATGGCCCAAATATCATTTAGTTGAAGTTATTCAATTGTAATTTCATTGATTAGCACTATGATTACTTTCTGAAGAATTGTCTTGTCTTTTTATTTCTAGATACTATTAGAAAAAGGTGCAGGAATAAACACCCACAGCAATGAATTTAAGGAATCTGCATTGACTTTAGCCTGCTACAAGGGCCACTTAGAGATGGTTAAGTTTTTGCTTGATGCTGGAGC
>WNGS01092210.1:5748686-5798657 GCA_020271785.1 Procambarus virginalis
CCCACTCCTCTTGTCCTATCCCCTTCCCCACTTACCTCCTCTTCCTTTTATAAAATATAATCCCCCCCCCCCTGCTTGATACCTGCTTGATGGGGGTTCTGGGAGTTCTGCTACTCCCCAAGCCTGGCCTGAGGCCAGGCTTGACTTGCGAGTTTGGTCCACTAGGCCGTTGCTTGCAGCGGCCCACAGGCCCACATACCCACCACAGCTCGGTTGGTCCAGCACTCCTTGGAGGAAACTAGATAGTTTCCTCTTGAAGGTGTCCACTGTTGTTCCGGCAATATTTCTTATGCTCGCTGGGAGGGTGTTAAACTACCGTAGACCTCTGATGTTTATACAGTTCTCTCTAATTGTGCCTATGGCACCTCTGCTCTTCACTGGTTCTATTCTGCATCTTCCATATCGTTCACTCCAGTATGTTGTTATTTTACTGTGTAGATTTGGGACCTGGCCCTCCAGTATTTTTTACGTGTATATTATTTGATATCTCTCCCATCATCTTTCTAGCGAGTACATTTGGGAGCTTTGAGACGATCCCAATAATTTAGGTGCTTTATCTCGTTTATGTATCCCGTATATGTACTCCCTCTATTTCAGCAATCTCTCCTGCTCCGAATCTCTCCCCTCTCGTCACCTCCTGCTTAGCCCATCTTCCCTGTCATAAAATATAATATGAAGCTACTGTATAATTATAAGGAAATAATTTTCGTGGATGACAAATGCTTCAGACATCATGACCAATATATTACACTTTACCAGAGTTGAATCCATGACAATTAGATGGGGAAGGGTATGTGATACGACTCATTTCTTAAATTGTTTAACTTAGGCCTACCCCAACCAGCCTATGACCATCCCATTCCTCAGACCATTTCCCCTACAAATTTGTGCAAGACGAGCCCCAAGTGCCTAGCCTCCAACTTTTGACAAAGCGAGAGACTTAAAAGTATACCTCTCCCTGACAAAACAAATTACAACTGCCATCCCTGCTGTTTTTGTGATGCAACATTCTAATGTACACCTACCTTAGCAACCTCCACATGACCAGCAGAAGCAGCTTCCATCAGTGGGGTGTGGCCGTTCTCATTATGGTCTTCAACGTTTGCACCATGATGGAGTAAAACCTGTAAATAACAAATGTGGAAAAGTATTAAACCTATGTATAGAAAACAGCACACTAACAAGATTGGGCACTAGAGCTACGTCCTGCTTTCCTATAGACACAAGTACAAATAAATGCCCATTGAGCACATGAAATCTTAAACTTGTCATCACACTTCATGGAACAGTAGGCAATGCCACTTGAAATATGACAGTTGTCACATTATGAGAACGAGCTGTGAAATGTTGTGCATTTTTTCTAGTATGTAAAACTTGAATATATTATCCTTGACACCATGTTAATAAATTGTGGGGTTCAGTCCCTGAGCCCATTATGTGCCTCTGTAACCCTCTCCACTACCACTCACAAGATGGGTATGGGGTGCATAATAAATGAACTAAACTAACTAGAGAAAGCATAACATTTTTGGGATGGATTACAAATTCCTTCAAGATTATAGAGCTAGACCAAAACCATGAAGAAATTTTACATGCTGGTATTATGACCCAGCCTAACCAGTTCAGACTGGATACGCTGAGGTCATATCTTTAACCCTTAAACTGCGCATGGCGTATATATACGCCCTGAGTAACATGTCCCACGGTGCGCATGGCGTATATATACACCGTAGGGTGCCAGGCCCAATTCAAATGGCCCGCAGCTACACGGGGTTCACATTAGCTTCCTCAGGGCTCTTGTAAACAGACGCCATTTAAAAAAAAAAAAATCGTGAGCAATATTCTCAGGTGTGAGAGGCACAGTACTGTTGGAGCAACCAAGGCTGGCGCACACAGCATGAGCGAACAGCATTGCTGTTCAGCTTGTGACCACAGCATCGCCGAAAAATGTCAATAAATATATATTTGTTATTATTTAGCGATGACAATATTACAGATAACCCCTGACTGTGATATAAATAACCAGGGTTGTGATAATAGCAGGATTGTTGTAATAATTAGCGCTGTGGGAGGAGTGATGCTGAGAGACGGAGGGAGATAGCATCGTTTACTGACTGTGTGGCCACCTGTTATTGTTTGCATTCACCATACCAGCTCAGTGGTTCTCTATGGTGAACACAAATGTAGATACTTATGTATAATGTGTGTATTAGTGTAATAACAGCAAAAGGATTATGCTGGGAGGAGCCATTTGGGTGACGGATGTGACGTCGTCTGCACGATTTGTCTAGCTGTTTAGAGGGTGGCCACTATGCTCTTTGGGCGCACTACAAGCTTAGGTGTACAGTTACGGTGCATAAAACATGTAGATACTTATATATAGTATGTGTATATAGGGTAATAACACTGCAAACAGTATTGTTGGGGAGAAAGTTTAGTGCGTGTGACCTTGAATGAGTGAGGGAGCCTCCAGCTGCCAGCTGTGTATAGCGACGACTCTTAGTGCCTGAACTAACTATATCAGCTTAAGGGCCCATTTAGTTGGTGTCGGAAAAGTTGTTCAATGTCAACCAATATTATTTGACTAGTTGTATATGAAAAGTGCTGAAATTGTCCCAAGTTTCAGTACTGCAGCATAAATAGAAAGGGAGATTTTTTTTTGTTTTCAATTTTCTTTTTACACATTTTCAAGTTTACACTTCAGAACACACGTTTTAGATATAATTATTCTGTGACACTTTTCTGACATATTAGCATATAATAAACGATTTTGTGTTTTAGAGTTTCCAAAACATCTTTAGTTTTCCTAATACAAATGTTCAAAGTTCCCCCAAAAAATTATGCAAATATGGCATGTTTATTGCTATTATAAAATCAATAAATGAACTTAAGAGAAAAATGAACAGATGCAAATGTAGAGACATGTCCTCCACATATACTGTGTAAGTTTCATGTAAGTTGAATAAAAAATGAATCAGTTTTGTAAACATTTGTGTCAATTGAAAAAAAACAGAAATGAATAAAGTTCTAAAATCTGTGGCTGAGGTTGACATCAACCAATTTTCTCCAAAATTGGCATCCTTACAGATAGGCTTACGTACAGTCAGGTGTGTAAGTTTGATGCAAATCGCCCGAGAGAGAAAAAAAAAAACTTTTTTCTTAAAATTTTTTCCCAATTAAACTAATTATAATATTTGTTTAATATATGCTATTGTGATAGCAAAGAGTCATAGCTATGATTTCAGTTGACACTTTTGATTCAAAATCGATTTTGACCATTTTGGCATAATTTTCACAACTACTTCAATATTTTCTTTCTCCCTTCCTATTTATGCTACGATGCTGAAACTTGGACCAGATGAAACACTTTTCATATAGAACTTGTCAAAAAAGTTTGATTGAAATCGAACGAGTTTTCATTTTTGCATTTTTGGAACCAAACGCCCCCTTAACTGTACAGTTGTGAACAAAATATATACATACTTACATATAACGTCTGTATATAGTGTAATAACACCACAAATGGTATTGGTGGTGGATAAAGTTTAGTGCGTGTGTTGAGGGAGTGGCTGGCTGGTGTGTGGCGGTAACACTTCGTTGCTTTTCGACTCTCAATACCAACTTAGTGGTTCGTTATGGTGAACAAAACATGCAGATGCAGGCGATGAGTCACAATAACGTGGCTGAAGTATGTTGACCAGACCACACACTAGAAGGTGAAGGGACGACGACATTTCAGTCCGTCCTGGACCATTCTCAAGTCGATTGTGACAGAGAATGGTCCAGGACGGACCCAAACGTCGTCGTCCCTTCACCTTCTAGTGTGTGGTCTGGTCAACAAAACATGCAGATACTTATATATAACCTGTGTATAGAGCATAATAGCAGTAAAACTATTTGTTTATTGTTTTATGAACATAATTGAATCACTAATATGCACACCATATTTTTGAGTATTGCAACTATTCACCACTTTTATTATATAAATATATTACAATACACACTATTGGATAATATTACTGCAAAAAAAAAAAAAAAAAAAAAAACTAAGAAAAAGTCAATCGGAGACATTGAAACAATTAGGTAATAATATCTTTGTGGCAACTCCCACCTGTCAGCGCAGGTGACGCTGACCGTCTCTGACGACCACTTTCAACGCCCACTTTTTGCCAGACTTCCTCGGTCAATTGCGCCCAAAATATGTCGCCTACGATTTTTTTTTTTATTTTTTCCCGTGCTCAGGGGACACAAATTAACATGTTTAGAAGACGAAAAAAAAACCGTTTAATTTTTCTTTTTCTTGCGCACAGGGGTGCAAATGTCCTCAGGACCCATGAGCAGTGGAAGGGTTAAGTGTCAAGGTACCCCTATTACAATGTAATTCATTCTGTAGTATTTGAAGTAGCCTTGTATACACATGTTTTCTAGTCTATTGTACGATATAAGAATTATAATAATAATGCAGCAAAATATGTCGTGTGTGTGTGTTCTGTAACTGCTAATTTCGTCGGCCGGCCACTGCTGCTGCTACTGTCATTACCCCATCCCCCCCCCCACACCTCCTTTGCCTGAGTGTGTCAGTACAGCCAACCCTGTGCAGTTGGTAAGCTTGCTTGTTGTATATACATATTTGTAAGACGCTAATTTTGTGTAGTTGAACATCTGCATATGTTCCCAAGGTGTATACATATTATGGAAGTATTTTTTCTGTTGGTTTTCTGTACTCTTATTCGAGTTATTATGTGCAGTGTTGGTACTGTGAATTGACCGGTGGTGCCAGCGAGCAGTTGCTTCACTGATCTGTCTGGGCTGTGTAGGGGGTCACACGTATTGCCTGCACTCTGGATATTTTTGTATTGATATCTACTGCCTTCTTACAGTTGGAGGAGGAGGATTATTTGTGTGGATCTGAGCATCAAAGTGTGTTCACTAGATTCTTAAATTGTAACTATTGTGGTAAGATGATGACATATTAGTTGAGCTGTTTGGGGACTCATATTTTGGTGCCTGTGTGGACAATACCTCTGGAGAGGAGATTCTGGACTTTATAAAATTTCACGGTTTGTGACTAACTCATGAGACGAGATTCCTTTGCCAGATATTTCAGTCATAGTAAATCTAACGTTTGAAGGTGAGTAATTGACTTTGCCATTTGTCAAGTCATTGTGGACTTTAACATCCATAGAGTGTTTCTTGACTGTCATATTTCCAGTCACTGTGGACTCACAATTGAGAAGAGTATTGGGAATAGTATTGAGAAGACTATTGAGAAGAGTTTAGACTTTGCCATCTGCCAGTCCAATTGGAACTTGACTTTTCTTAAGGCAAAGGGATAGTTCAACTTGCATTATTGATGTTCATGCCAGGACATCATATCCCACTCTGGTTATGTAATATCACTACCCACCATGTTCACAACCTTTCAGCCAGTCATGAGTGAATTTGTGTACCAATGTTATTAGGTGATTTTTGCTTAGTGATATTTAGCTGCTGTCACTTTAGTGTTGTTTTAATTTACTTCATTGTTATTTGTTTGTGAGTATGAGAGAGATTTGTGTATATAAGAAGCGGTGTCATGTAGATACGTTTGCCCCAGTAAACTGGTGGATTTTACTCGAGACTTTCACTCTACCCTAGACATTTTACCACTGAAAATTTTGAGGTCAGGTGACTCGCTGATTTATGAGGGAAGGTTCTATTCCACGAGCCTTGCTGTGGATCATAAAGTGATAGTTGATCTGAATATCATTAATTAAAGCAGAGCATTCACTATTTCCTAACAATGGGAAGACAGCCAGCAAAATAATAAAGACTGCCCCCCTGGCAAACATGCAAAAATTGGCAGACCCGTGGTGCAGTAGTAAAACATTCGCATTTGCAGTAGTAAAATATTTGCATTTGCAGTAGTAAAATATTCGCATTTGCAGTAGTAAAATATTCACATTTGCAGTAGTAAAACATAAAATATACATTCGTATATTAGGGTGTATACTGACTGGGCATCAATCCTTATCTCTAGCCTTTGTTCACCCAACAGTGAATGGGTACCTGAAGCCAGATTCACGAAGCAGTTACGCAAGCACTTACAAAACTGTCCATCTTTTCTCAATCTTTGGCGGCTTTGTTTACAATTATTAAACAGTTTACAAGCTCCGAAGCACCAGGAGGCTGTTTATAACACTAACAACAGTTGATTGACAAGTTTTCATGCTTGTAAACTGTTTAATAAATGTAACCAAAGCTGTCAAAGATTGAGGAAAGATGTACACGTTCGTAAGTACTTGCGTAACTGCTTCGTGAATCCGGGTCCTGGTTATTAAACAATTTGGCAGGTCGTATTCCAGGGAAAAATTAGGATTAAGGACTTGTCCGATACACCATGCTAGTGGCTTTACAAGAATGTAAGAACTCTTGTGTATATAAATACAAAATAAATAAAAAGTAATTTATTTTTTTTTTTAATATCAAGGGAAACAAAAACAATGGCACTGTATTGCAAATTTAGTCAAAGAAAAGAATCCTAAGGGAGAGAATGTGTTACAATAACTATCTCCAATTTAAGTGAATTCATAAGTGAAGTCCATCTGCTCTATTTTCTACTAAGGAAAATATTTAAATTAACACTTTTGTGGAATAAATAATGACTGGAAACAAAGAAAAGCAGAATTCGTTCACCACAGGACGAACTTTACCTTATACAGAACAACCTCGATTCAATGCACCCCGATTCGTCGCATCTCCGGCTAGGTCACACACTTTTCAGGTCAGATGTACTTACCCATTTCGACGAACAATGGTTGCCAAAGTGGGGAATGTGCGGATTTGCTTATGATGTTGGGACAGAGTTCACAGACTGGTGGAAAATGTTCCCATTCTATCACAGGTTACAATTAATAATTCCTTCATATAACAAGTTGGATCACACACACAAGTGGAACACACAAGTGGAACACACAAGTGGTCCACAAGCTTACGATGTTGGGACAGAGTTCATAGCCTGGTGGAAAACGTAAACATTTAGGGTGTATAGACCTGGTCTGCATTCATACAGTAGGCACCCAGTGCCATTAGCTTTGTCTGCGAGTGACTTGTTTGTCTGCCGGTGGAAGAATAATTGTGGAATTTACCATTTTGTGACTACAGCTGTATTGTTATACATCAAGATGTCTGAAGAGCTTGCTAATAGTGCCTTATTAGTGCCAAAAATGAGTCAATATTTTGCAAGAGCTAGTAGCAGAAAATCATCCAGCACAGCCGTACCCAGCACGAGCACAGCCGTACCCAGCACGAGCACAGCCGTACCCAGCACGAGCACAGCCGTACCCAGCACGAGCACAGCCGTACCCAGCACGAGCACAGCAGTACCCAGCACGAGCACAGCAGTACCCAGCACGAGCACAGCAGTACCCAGCACGAGCACAGCAGTACCCAGCACAAGAACAGCAACCCAGCACGAGCACAGCAGTACCCAGCACAAGCACAGCAGTACCCAGCACGAGCACAGCAGTACCCAGCACGAGCACAGCAGTACCCAGCACGAGCACAGCAGTACCCAGCACGAGCACAGCAACCCAGCACAAGAACAGCAACCCAGCACGAGCACAGCAGTACCCAGCACGAGCACAGCAATCCAGCATGAGCACAGCAGTACCCAGCACGAGCACAGCAACCCAGCACGAGAATAGCAACCCAGCACGAGAATAGCAACCCAGCACGAACACAGCAGTACCCAGCACAGCAACCCATCACGAGCACAGCAACCCAGCACGAGAACAGCAACCCAGCACGAGCACAGCAACCCAGCACGAGAACGGCAACCCAGCACGAGCACAGCAGTACCCAGCACAAGCACAGCAGTACCCAGCACAAGCACAGCAGTACCCAGCACAAGCACAGCAGTACCCAGCACGAGCACAGTAGTAGTTAGCACCAGTACAACAGCAGCCAGCACCAGCTCAGAAGCAGCTGAAGCAAACGCATCAAACCTGATGCAAACATCTAAGAACATCGTGTGTGGAGTGTACAGTTAGAACAAGTGCTAAATTTAAGTACATAGTGTTAAAGTGATAAAATTAAGGTTGCTGTAATTTTTGTATACAATAGTTTTCATAAACTGTATTGTAGTACTTAACATACAGCAGAACTACTTAATCAATACAGTGCCAACAGCATAATACAGTACAGTACGTATTTACTGTACAGTATTCACAACTCCATGAGAATTCAAGATGAACATAACTCCAACAATAAGGTAAATAAAAACTAACAGTATTTTTTAGTAGAGCAGTAATATATAGGTACAATATATAATGATAATGCATTTTTATTGTTAACAAGAAAAAAAAAGGACTGACACAAATGCTTCCTGAAGGTCACCTCTTGCAATGAATCCAACCCTGCAATGCACTGGGGTTGGTCCCATATAGTGCGTTGAATGGAGGTTGTACTGTACTATTGGTAATGTTGTTCTAATATTTGTTTTGATATGCTAATATTCCTTTAAGGCATTCTATTTTGAACAATTTTATACCAAATTGAACGGCGTTTAATTTGCACATTTGGTGGAGAGCTCACGGGCAACGCACGGACTACCTGGCGGTGGGTCTAAAGTATAGAAAAGCGAGACACATTCTTATAAGCAAATACAGTATTCCCTTAGAGCATTCTATTGCGAACAATTTGATACCAAACTGAACAACGTAGCACGAAAATTAAAGTCACAAAGCGGAAAAAGAGTATAATCATTTATGTGGTGGCGAGTTCACACTCAACGCTCCACCTACCTTCAGGTGCGAGGGGGGGGGGGGGGGAGCATGCGCTGGGCACATGATAAGTGTGAGCGGGAATGTGTGGAAAAGTCTTGGGGCCCCTTGATGTTGATGGAGTTCTCTCCCAGAGTACCTATTGCACCTCTGCTTTTCAACTTTTGCACATCCTGCATGACCACTGGTTTCATGTGATGTAATATACATGTTCAGATTTGGAACCAGTCCATCTTTTATCTTCCACGTATAGATTATTATGTATCTCTCTCGCCTGCGTCTAGAGAATACAAATTTAGAACTTTTAATCAGTCCCAATAATCAAGATGACTTTTGAGAGGAGTCTAGCGATAAAGGATCTTTGCACACTGTGTCCACAATTTCTCTGGCTCTGAATAGTGCTGTTAGAGTGCAACAGTATTCCATCCTGGAGAGCACTAGTATCTTGAAAAGTATCATTGGTATGGCATCCCTTGTTTGGAAGGTCCATTTTATCCAACCTGTCATTTTCTTGCAGTCGTGACAGCTACTTTATTGAATTCTGTAAGGACAAGGTCTTCCGACACGATTACCAATATATCCTTTACATTACTTTTTCATTCTATAGTGCAATTTGACCTTTATACATGGTTTCCGATGTACAGTATTCATTGGAATACATTCATCGATACATTCAGCCAATGCAAAAATTTACGCAGTGTGTGTCGCACATAACAGAATACACGTAGCGTGTATATAGTGTATACAGCACACAATGTATAAGTGTGCTGTATAAATGGACATGTATAGTGTGCATATATTAGTACATATGGTAGCAGTCTCTTGAAGACATGTTACTGAATATGACAAAGGGAGAGATCAATGATTCTAGCATGAATCTTCTGTAAGAAATGTAAAGTTTTGTACTAGAACCATTAGTCTGTCATATTGAATAACCTATGTATGCATATTGTATACATGTCAATATTGGGTTACAGTGCCATTATCTTTGGGGAGGACGTGATAAAGCAAAACAACTTAAGTATGGGATTACTCTAAGACCACGAGACCTTGGGGAAGGGGAGAGGTGTGTTTGAAGTCCTCTCTCATTGTGCTCTCTATAACCTGGCAAGATTGAAATTGTGCTCTTATTGTGTTCATTGACAACACAACTTAATTAGCTGTAATTAAAACACTTATGGCAAGCATGTTAACCAACAACGTGCAGCAACTCACACATGCTGAACATACCGGCAGCTGTCAATTAACAGAAACTTCCCAGCTTTTTACCTTCACTACATCACTGTGGCCACCTGCACAGGCATACATGAGAGGTGTATTGCCAGATGATGATTGCGCATTGACATCAGCATTGTGGGCAATCAACAACTTGACTATTTCTACATGTCCTGCAGAGGCCCCTTCCATCAAGGGGGTACAGTCCCCCTTGATGCCTCTATCTTCCACATTGGCACGCATTGCAAGGAGAACCTGCAAATATATATTTAATGTTGATACAGGTTGTTAGCAATGAAACTTTGGGGGGATAATAAGACAGGAAAAAACATGTTGAATACATGAAAATAGTAAATATAGCGCAGTTATATTTTAATTTTGTATCTTTAATATCACCCGCCATTCATTAAATGATTGACAATATATAGCATCCCAAATAATATACTTAGGTGAATAGACAACGTGTACAAGGACAACCTCATTAAGCAGAGAAAATAGGGCAACAGGAGATTGGAAGTTAAAATACAGCGTCTTAGAATCTTGAGTATTCGGATTAATGCTCAGTACTGGTGGCCAAGTGGAATGTTGTGAATCTTAAAGCTTAAAATGTAAACAAAACTGAATCCACAGGTACACAATACCCCCTCATGAATTGTCATAAATAGTACGGTATATTTTAAATATTTTGACGAGCTTCCTTGTCCCTTTCCCTATCCAAAATGTTAATGCACACATAGCATGTCCACCTACCACCTTCCCCAGTCTCTTACCATCAAATATACACTTCACTAGTCTACTATTATCAATACATTCAACATGTTAAAACCATCATGGGATGCTCTATCCATGCCTTGATACCTTGAGTTCCTGAGAGTCTTTCTACTCCCCAAGTATGGACCGAGGCCAGGATTGACTTGCGAGAGTTTGGCCCAAAAAGCTGCTGCTTGAAGCAGCCTGCAGGTTCACGTATCCACTACAGCCCGGCCGGTCCAGCATTTCTTGAAGAAAACTATCCAATTCTCTCAAAGAGATCCCCTTTGGTTCTGGCAATATTTCTTATGCTCACTGGGAGGAAATTGAACAACCATGGACCTTTGATGTTCATGCAGTGTTCTCTGATTGTGCCTATGGCACCTCTGTTCTTCACTGGCTCTATTTTCAAATTTATATTATTTTCTGTGTTTATATTATTCTATACCTCTTTCATCTCCTTTCTAGAGGGTACATTTAGAGAGCTTTGAGACGATACCAATAATGTAGGTGCTTTATAATGTTTATGTATGCTGTATATGTTCCCTGCACTCCCGCTATTTCAGCACCCTCTCCTGTTCTGAAGGGGAGAAGTAAGAATCGAGCAGTACTCGAAATGGGACAGCACAAATGATTTGAACAGTACAACCATTCTGATGAGATCCCTGGATTTGAAGGTTCTCGTAGTCCATCCTATAATTTTTTTCTGGCTGATGCTACGTTTGTTAGATATGTTCCCCTAAATGTTAGGTCGTCACATATCATTATTCTCAGATCCTTTACATGTTTTCCTATTATGGGCAGATTTGATTGTTTTGTACCCTTTATTTTGTTTAAGGCCCCAATTATAACTGTACTCAAGTAACTGGAATTTATCATTGTTGAACGTCATGTTATTTTCCTGCTGCCCACTCAAAAACTTATTAATATCTGCTTGTAGTGTTTCAATGTCTAAAAGAAAAGTAATTTTCATGTCAATTTTTTTATTCTTCTGCAAAAGATTATACGAAGCTGTGACTTGTGTCTAAATCTGATACGAGAATATGGAAAAGAAGTGATACAAGGACTGTGCCTCGAGGTACAGAGCTTTTCAGTGCTTGAACTATTTGATTTGATTAACTTACTCTTTGCATTCTTTTTGTCAGATAATTGAATAGCTGCCATCCTACTTTACTTATTATTCTTATTGACTTCTTTCTGTGGGCTATCACCCCATGATTGCATTTATCACATGCCTTTGTGAAGTCTGTGTATACCACATCTGTATTCTGTTTTTCCCTCAAATTCCTCATTGATTTTGTCATAATGGACAAGTAGCCGTGACAGGCATGATCTTCCATGACATTTTCATTCTTACATTATCTATTCTAACACGGCTTTCATATTATTCAATTCTAGTAAATGAACTACATTTTAATTCATACCACACAATTTATCAGTATGTCTATTGTACAGTACAGTTACCCAAGTACAGCATGTACTGTACTTGCATAACAGCACAAAAGTCAGCTTCTTTTTAATTTATGCACTTCTAGGGATGTATCTTTCCCAATCTTTCATTTTGGATATTTATAACATTTGTGGGTTATGCATGCACACATGAAGACACACATGCTGTGTGCGTGTGCACGCATTAAATTCCAGACAAAAAATAAAAAAAATGGCACTCGCTCCACAATACTGGCTTCATTAGTATGTGTAACTCCTGTCCCTACAATTGTACATTACTCTTATGTTCTTTGTACACACACACACACCACACACACACACACACACAAACACATTCTTTTGAATAAAAATGATTATAAAAACACGTTTTCAAAATTTCAAATTTTTTATTTTCGTAATTATGCCAAAAAATTATGTCTCGTATGTGTCCTGTCTATACTGCAAATTGGCATTCCTTGCTTGCCCTCAAAATTTACTTTATGATGATTCACCTAATATAAATATGTTGCCATGAAAAAAGCTCCTAGATTTATGGAGTTTCGAGTCCCGTCTGCAGCTGCCTAGGCAGTGCCAGACCAAATAATTTCACGGGCCTTATATAGCCAGCGGGTCGGACGTTCCCCACCCTTGCTCTACGGGCACAATCACAATAGAGAAGGAGAAAAAGCAATGTGTGCGTGCTGTAACTGTAGGTAACCATCTCCAATTACCGTATAGAACATTTTGGGGTAAAATATCAGGAAACTTCAAGAAAGCAATCAGTCTGGCAACGGATGAAGCAATTCCAAGAAACTTGCAGTGTGCTACATCAGAGGGAGCTAGCAAGCATAGTGCAAGATAAAAGGATAACAGAAATTCAGCATGTGTTTATGCAAAGTCCTAAACAATTCATCTGATAAGCAAGCCGTGAACTACAAATATTGTGAAGTGTATCCAGTGAATCATAAGAGGTGGAAATTTTCCGCAAGAAATGTTTCTTAATGCTTGGAATTAAACCATCTTATCTCTTTGACGTTCATTGAGCAACTAATGAGGCTCACACAGAAGCTGACTGAATTCTGCTTTACTGATGAAATTATTAAACTGTGATAGTTTACAAAAACTAAAATGTTTTGAGCTGAATTATTAATTACTGCAAAATGTTTAAAGATAACTAAAGATAAAGATGGAAATGACATTCACCATTTGACAAGTGATGATACACTGGACATCTTCCTCCCACTTCTTTTTTTCAAAGTCAGTTTCTACTATTTTATCAACATTTGCTTTTTGGGTCCAAGTGATGTATATGTATGTGTATTAGTTAATTGCACCTTTCTTCACTACTTTATTCACAAATACTGCACATGTATACAGTACTTTTATATGTATACATGTATGCTATCACTAGGAGTACACTGCCACCAATGCTGTCACTAGTGGTATGCTGCCATCAATGCTATCACTAGTAGTACACTGCCACCAATGCTATCACTAGTGGTATGCTGCCATCAATGCTATCACTAGTGGTACGCCGCCATCAATGCTATCACTAGTGGTATGCTGCCATCAATGCTATCACTAGTGGTACACCGCCATCAATGCTATCACTAGTGGTACACCGCCATCAATGCTATCACTAGTGGTATGCTGCCATCAATGCTATCACTAGTGGTACACCGCCATCAATGCTATCACTAGTACACCGCCATCAATGCTATCACTAGTGGTACACCGCCATCAATGCTATCACTAGTGGTACACCGCCATCAATGCTATCACTAGGAGTACACTGCCATCAATGCTATCACTAGTGGTACACCGCCATCAATGCTATCACTAGTGGTACACCGCCATCAATGCTATCACTAGGAGTACACTGCCATCAATGCTATCACTAGTGGTACGCCGCCATCAATGCTATCACTAGTGGTATGCTGCCATCAATGCCATCACTAGTAGTACACTGCCATCAATGCTATCACTAGTGGTATGCTGCCATCAATGCTATTACTAGTGGTATGCTGCCATCAATGCTATCACTAGTGGTATGCTGCCATCAATGCTATCACTAGGAGTACACTGCCACCAATGCTGTCACTAGTGGTATGCTGCCACCAATGCTGTCACTAGTGGTATGCTGCCATCAATGCTATCACTAGTGGTATGCTGCCACCAATGCTATCACTAGTGGTATGCTGCCACCAATGCTATCAAAAGTGGTACGCTGCCACCAATGCTATCACTAGTGGTATGCTGCCATCAATGCTATCTCTAGTGGTATGCTGCCATCAATGCTATCACTAGTGGTATGCTGCCATCAATGCTATCTCTAGTGGTATGCTGCCATCAATGCTATCACTAGTGGTATGCTGTCATTAATGCTATCACTAGTGGTATGCTGCCATCAATGCTATCACTAGTGGTATGCTGCCATCAATGCTATCACTAGTGGTATGCTGCCATCAATGCTATCACTAGTGGTACGCTGCCAACAATGCTATCACTAGTGGTATGCTGCCATCAATGCTATCACTAGTGGTATGCTGCCATCAATGCTATCACTAGTGGTATGCTGCCATCAATGCTATCACTAGTGGTATGCTGCCATCAATGCTATCACTAGTGGTATGCTGCCATCAATGCTATCACTAGTGGTATGCTGCCATCAATGCTATCACTAGTGGTATGCTGCCACCAATGCTATCACTAGTGGTATGCCGCCATCAATGCTATCACTAGTGGTATGCTGCCATCAATGCTATCACTAGTGGTATGCTGCCACCAATGCTATCACTAGTGGTATGCTGCCATCAATGCTATCACTAGTGGTATGCTGCCATCAATGCTATCACTAGTGGTATGCTGCCATCAATGCTATCACTAGTGGTATGCCGCCATCAATGCTATCACTAGTGGTATGCTGCCATCAATGCTATCACTAGTGGTACACCGCCATCAATGCTATCACTAGTGGTATGCTGCCATCAATGCTATCACTAGTGGTATGCTGCCATCAATGCTATCACTAGTGGTATGCTGCCATCAATGCTATCACTAGTGGTACGCCGCCATCAATGCTATCACTAGTGGTATGCTGCCATCAATGCTATCACTAGTGGTATGCCGCCATCAATGCTATCACTAGTGGTATGCTGCCATCAATGCTATCACTAGTTGTACGCTGCCATCAATGCTATCACTAGTGGTATGCTGCCATCAATGCTATCACTAGTGGTACGCCGCCATCAATGCTATCACTAGTGGTACGCCGCCATCAATGCTATCACTAGTGGTATGCTGCCATCAATGCTATCACTAGTGGTACGCCACCATCAATGCTATCACTAGTGGTATGCTGCCATCAATGCTATCACTAGTGGTATGCTGCCATCAATGCTATCACTAGTGGTACGCTGCCAACAATGCTATCACTAGTGGTATGCTGCCATCAATGCTATCACTAGTGGTATGCTGCCATCAATGCTATCACTAGTGGTATGCTGCCATCAATGCTATCATTAGTGGGACGCTGCCATCAATGCTATCACTAGTGGTATGCTGCCATCAATGCTATCACTAGTGGTATGCTGCCATCAATGCTATCATTAGTGGTACGCTGCCATCAATGTTATCACTAGTGGTATGCTGCCATTAATGCTATCATTAGTGGTACGCTGCCATCAATGCTATCACTAGTGGTACGCTGCCATCATCAATGCTATCACTAGTGGTACGCTGCCATCAATGCTATCACTAGTGGTACGCTGCCATCAATGCTATCACTAGGAGTACACTGCCATCAATGCTATCACTAGTGGTATGTTGCCATCAATGCTATCACTAGTGGTATGCTGCCATCAATGCTATCACTAGTGGTATGCTGCCATCAATGCTATCACTAGTGGTATGCTGCCATCAATGCTATCACTAGTGGTATGCTGCCATCAATGCTATCACTAATGGTATGCTGCCATCAATGCTATCACTAGTGGTACACCACCACAATCCCTTAAAATCCAAGATTATAGAATACAAATGACTGAATGGAACAGGGGGTTAATATGTTCACTGTGTTACCGTGCATTAACTAGCAAACACATTTCTGCCAAAATATTTAAATGTAAATGGGTCCCGGTAGTGGTCAGGTTCGTCCCTCGATGCACAGTCGAGAATTCCAGGTTTGTATCCCAGGGATTACAAATTGATGGGCACATTTCCTGTCACCTAATGTCTTTGTTCACCTAGCAACAAGTAGGTACTCTGGAGTTGGTCAGCTTGGTGTGGGATTGCATCCTAGGCAGTCAGTAATTTGACCTTTGGGGGACCTCAATATATACGAATACATACTTCCTGTCCGACAATGAATATTATTATTTCATATTATTATATTAAAATTAAAGGCATACCTGGAGCACACCAGGTATGCTGGTATACTCCAGCATATCAGTATATGCTGGTATGTACGATGATATTCCAGACCTATACAAACATGAAAGAAATGTTTAAGTAACTTACTTGGGCTAATTCGTAATATCCTGCAGAGCAAGCAAGAGACAGTAGGCTCTCTCCCTCTTCTGTGGTCTCGTGAACAGACCTGCCTTCGTCTAGTAGCCTGCGAACCGTTGGTACGTCTCCGTCCGTGCAAGCCTCCACCAAGGTGCGCTGTCCGTCCCCAGGTGTACTGCTGCTGCTACTGCTACTGCTACTGCTGCTGCTACTGCTGCTGCTGCTTCCTCCCACTGTGGCTGCTGCCGCTGCCGCCGCTGCTGCTGCCGCCGCCGCTGCTGCTGCTCCACCTACCGTTTCTGAGCGCATACGCGTCAAGGCAGCTGCAGCTTCGTCCAGTGCACAAGAAACACTGGAGGTCAGACGGCGAAGTACTTCCGGATCTGAGGATGAAGAAACTACATACAGTATTTAGCATTAGTAACTCAAACTTGTACTAGAACGTATCTCATATATATTTCAAAATTAAATGCAAATAAGCTATCACTCTCCTATACAGTACATAAAGACTCAAATGTTACCCTGTATGGCATTGTCAAATATTTTGTACTATACAATATCATACAGGCTATCCTAAAAAATAATCAGGTTTAAGACATTTGATCATACATTAAATACAATTAATTCTTTAATGATTTCAAGAATAAGATAGATTTATACCTTGTATACCGATAAATACACAAGCACGCAGTTGTGATATAAGCCCTCTAATTTGCCTTAAATCCTCAAAGTACAGTACAGTCCTCATTTGCTAATCGTTTATTGTAATGCAATCCTGCAACTATTTATATTTTGTGTCAATGTTGAATACCAAATGATACCTATATGGGCCAAATTGCTCCATGGTCTTCTTACCCAGCAGTCAAGAGAGGACACAATATAATTTGGAGAAGGATTGACTTCAGATCCTTGACCTGCATCATATGATGCTTCTTGGGCAATACCAAGATCTTCAATGTTGATATTTATTTGTTGTATTTATTTTACTATATAGATTCCTTCTTTTCAATACTGTATACCGATTTTCAAACAGAAAACAAAAATACTTTTCGGTTAAACCTGTGGGTCCCATCACAATGTAATGTAGACCAAAATAAGCGATATATTTTTCCATACTTTAATACAAATCTACTGTATCATAAAAAATATATTTTTACACATGCAGTGTGAAAATTTTCATAATGGCTATACTGAGAGATCAAAAGATTTTACCAATTTACTGAAATTCTCTGCAATGAAGTCATTCAGGCTACGTTAACAATACAGTATTGCCTTGGCTGCCATAGCAGACCAAACAAACCAAAGGGGACATGGCTTCATGGTTTGACCCTTAAACTGCTCATCATTCAAATGATTGACGTATAATGCTCTTGTTTGGGAATATTTCATGTGCCTCTTAAAATTAAAACTTTCTAAATACAGTAGAACTTCATTGTACGGACTGCGAGTGAATATGAATTTTCTGGTGTACGAAGACAATTTTATCGGAAAACATGCCCTGGTGTATGAAGTTTGCTCCAGAATACGAACTGCTTGTTCATACTTGCCCGAGTCGGTAAGATCAGTTTACATTTGTATCCGACCTAGTGATAACTGGTGCTTAAATTCTGAACCTGGATGGGGTTCTGGGAGTTGTTCTACTCCCCAAGCCTGGCCCATGGCCAGGCACGACTTTAGAGAGAGTCCAACAGGCTGTTGCTTTGAGTGGCCTGTAGATCCACATATTCACCACAGCCCGGTTGGTCCAGCACTTCTAGAAGAAAACTACCTAGTTTTCTCTTGAAGGTGTCCACGTTTGTTCCAGCAATATTTCTTATGCTTGCTGGAAGTATGTTGAACAAACGTGGACCTCTGATGTTTATACAATGTTCTCTGATTGTGCCTATGGCACCTCTGCTCTTCATTGGTTCTATTCTGCATTACCTTCCATCTCATTCACCCCATTTTAAAGTGAACGATAAAATGAATGATACAATTTGTTTAAAGTGAATGTTCACAGCTTAAATTCTGTGAATTCATTGTTTTTGTGCATGTTTTGTTGTTTAACATAAAAATTCTTACTATACAGTATATCATGCTATGGGTCCCAAGAAAGTGGCAAGTGCAACCTAAGAACAGAATTAAGAGTATGACACCAGAAGAGAAAAAATAAATAAATAAATAAATTGAAAACATGAAGATGGTGTGAGCATGGTTGATCTGGCTAGGCTATACAACAGATATATGTTGATAATAAGCACCTTAATTGCCAAGAAAACTAAATTATGTGCGTTTTATGTGTATTTTATGTGTTTTATGTGTTTTATGTGCGTTTTATGTGTAAATTATGTGGCAAAAGGTGTAACAGTGCTACAGTTAGGGAGTGATACCTATTTCAGAAGCCATCATATGTGAAAAATCTAAGCTACTGCATGACGATCTTGTAAAGAAAACCCCTGGAATGAGTCATGCAGATATGAAAGTTTTTAGAGGTGAGAAGGAATTGGTTTGGGGGGGGGGGGGGAGGAAGTGTTATGTACAGGTATTCATTATGTCTTCAGGCATGGAAATGGTGTCAGCTCAGATAGAGAGGCCACAGAAAAATTTACTGCCAAATGTAAGAACTTTGTCTGTAGAGAAGAATACCTATTCCAACAAGTTTTTAATTATGACAAGATATGTCTATTTTGGAAAATTTTTAAAAAATGCCGAAAAGCTGTAGCAAGCCGTTTAACCTTTTAAATGTGATGTTTCACTATAGACAATTGTAAAATATTGGAAAAAATAAGTGTCGTTAGACATTCTTAATGAGAGAAACCTAGTGGTATGCCTATAATACAGAGTACCCCAGAAATGTCATCAGAGTCTGATGTTATAATGGAAGGGGTCTACCTTTCCCAACACTAACACCACCACCACTTCTTCCTCACTGTCTCTATAGCCAACAAGTGTCCTCAATAAAGATAAAATGCAGTTAAATGTTCATTTATTTTATTTAGTTTATATTTACGCTTACCACTGTGTGAAAAAAAAAAAAAGAGTACTGTAGTATTTGGTATAAAATGTATTTTAAGTTAATATTTTGGGTGTGTGGAATGTATTAATTCAATTTACATCATTTCTTTTGGGAAAATTTGATTTGCTTTACGAATATCAGGTTGTGTTGGATTTTTGGGATTAAATTCATTCTAAATTCATTCTACAATATGTGGTTGTCATTCTACACTAGAAGCCAATAAAAATTGTTTGCCATTATGAAAAAAAAAACTCAAAGCATTTCATATCAAAAGAACCTGGTGAATGAAATCAAAAGAATGCCAATATGAATACATCAACACCCAAACATACCTGGGAGATTTTTTAGTCAGAGAAAAAGAATGGGAGAAAAAAGTAAAAACTCTACCACCAGCTCTGCCAATTGTTAAGACTGGGCAGAACGTGTCACCCTTACTCGAACCACATAATAACACCAAGGTTTCGTATTTGCCAATATTACACGGTATCAACACAAAAAGAATCCAAACTGGTCTCCGAAATGAAGCAAATGCAATGTTTGCAGCTTTAACTTAAAACTCATACTACGAACTATGACAACGAGATATGGATACCAGAATTCAATCTCTTCAGATGTGAAAGAAAACACAAGCTACTGGGTGGGGTCATCCTGTACATCAAGGACACATCTCCACTGAGCTGTTGAACATCAGCTTCCACCAAAAAATATGGTGGAAGTGCTGATAATGAAAAGAAATTCTAAATGTGGTGATTATCCTTGTATATATAAATCACTAGATGCAAATTCTCAGCAGTTTGAAGACAGACTTATGAAACTTAGAAAACCTCACAAACCCCCTTCCCCAAATCACCACCTTGCTTGGGAACTTTCAACTTACAGCACTTAAAATGGAAAATTGGGGCAATACAGTTACACCAGTGTGTGTCCAATGAAATAATCTAAATGAGTCTCACACAAATGACCTCTCACAGGTGTGTGACATGTGTTTTAAACCAGCAAATATTACAAATAGAAAGAAAACATCTTAGATCTCATTTTTACAAACATTGATGAGCTGATTAGGGACAATGATTACAAATACATATTACTCAGATCACAACCTAATTGAAGTTCAGTCATGCATGGGCAACAGCATGGTGCAGCCATTCTCAAATCCAAGGAGAAAATGTCAGCATATTCAGTTTTAATAAATAGATCAACTTAAACACAATCAGATAAATCAAGACCTTGCAGACCGAGTTATTGGGTATTTATCTAGCCTTTATCTACCCACCGAGTACTTTGAGCTCAATTTGGAGTGGGGCGATTTTTGTGACAGTGCTCTGCAGTCCTTAAATAATCTATCACAATTTATGTCTGAAGTAGCTAGCAATATTAAATGGAATGTAATTTTTTCCAATGATAATAAATTTTGTATAAAATTTGTGTGAATCCCAGGCTGTAACTCATACATCAGGCTGCGAGCAGCCGCGTCCAACAGCCTGGTTGATCAATCCAGTAACCAGGAGGCCTGGTCGACGACCGGGCCGCGGGGACGCTAAGCCCCGGAAGCACCTCAAGGTAACCTCAAGATAACCTCAAGGTATCCCATCCCATGTTGGAGTTAGAAAACATGACTTTGTAGATCAATTGGCTATGAGGTTTCAGGAAAAAAAAAAAAGTATTATGACTTTGAACTATCTAATGCAATTATTAAAAATATACAAATTAACGCTTTCGCCCGGCGAGGACTCAGCATTGAGTCCTCCGCAAAATAGGGGCAAGACGGGCGAGGACTCAGCAGTGAGTCCTAAGTGCGGCAACAGTAGCGTTTTTTTCGGGAGGGTCTTGCTGCGGTTTTGGACATTATATGCATATACTCTTGTAGGGAATTTCATTGTGAATACATTGATACCAAAATTAAAGTTCTAGGACCAGAATTGAGGTAACAAAGTTGAAAACAGAAAACCCATTTTATTGCTCTTTGTTAGCGCTCATGGGGGTAACGCTTTGTCACTTTCCCCGCTTGTTGTGGATGGTACGCCGGGCTTTTGGTCTTTATATTTGCATACTCCTGTAGGGAATTCTATTGCGAAGACAATGATACCAAAATGAAAGACTTAAGACGAGAATTGAGATGTCCAAAGTGAAGAGTGTACACATTTTATTGCTCTGGCTCGCTCCCGGGTAACACACACTCACTTTCTCACCGGGCTTTTGGCTTTATATGCATTTAGTCCTGTAGAGAATTCCATTGCGAACACATTGATACCAAATTTAAAAACCTAGGACGAGAATTGAGATGACAAAGCTGAAATGAATATTCACTTTTCATAGCGAGAAGCGCCTTGGGGTGGCGCAGCGCTCTCTTTCTTGTAACCGTGGCCTGTTTTCATCATGTCGGCGGGTGGAGATTGCTGCTGTTTTTTATATTATATGCACATAGGCTTGTTGGGAATTCAATTGTGAACACATTGATACCAAAATGAAAGACCTAGGATGAGAATTGAGTTGACAAAACTGAAAAGAGTGTAAACATTTATCACTCTTGTGCGCTCCCGGGTAACTTTCTCTGTTAGTTGCGGATGGTAAGCCGGGCTTTTGGAGTTTATATGCATTCAGTCCTGTAGAGAATTCTATTGCGAACATATTGATACCAAATTGAATATCTTAAGACGAGAATTGAGCTGACAAAGTTGAAAAGATTATACTTTTCAGAATTTACCGTGCTCTCCCACGCACTCCCGCGGAATGCCCAAGCCCACCTGAGGTAGTGGGGAGGTCCCTGGCCCGGTGCATCAAAGTGTTAAAGAAATTACTTCAGATATAGAAGAACTAAGAATTGCCCCGAGACCTGAAAGCTGCAGTATTAAAATCTATGACAACTTGCGTAATAATAGGTATTTGTATGTCAGCACAGTAACCGAACGAAGCAATATCATTTAGTCATTGCATGAATTCGCCTTGCCAATAATCTGACAGGTTAGGGAGGCTGAGCCACTACCAGAATATTCAGCTTGTAAACTCTGATTTTAGACTTCCTGGCTTATTATACCACCAATTGTGTAACTATTTCATTGAATCTGGTGTACTGGAGGACATCCTAATAAATTATCCTGAATTTGCTTGTCCAATTTGAGGAATAATTATTTTATTTTTAAGCTGCATCTCTTATACATCCATCACTGCCCTTGTGTGGCTGTGCATCACAGAAAGTTGGATTTACAAATTTGTAAATTGAAACAGTGTACAATCTCATGATGTTGATAGTAACCATGATATACGTGTGTGCTTCAGTCTACAAGTTGGCCCTATTGTTTTGTGTACGATCCTCTGTCCTGTGTGACATGTGAATAAGAGCATCATCCTCACTAATAAAATCAAAGTGCATTACTCAGATTAGGCAAAATTGCAATTGTCAATAAAGATGTTAATAATAAATAATTTCCCCAAGCTATCCTCAATTTTTGTCAGTCACAGCTATCACCACACTTAACACATGTAGAAACAATCGCCATACTCTTTCAGACTTGAATATCACATTCTAACCCCTTGAACTGCAGTCAGGTAAGGCATTCATCGCGACACACCACGCATGGCAGTTAACTGTCATTAACATGGCAGTCCCCATTGCAGTGATAAGACACTCGCCTCGTGCTTCGCCAGCGATTTGGCCCGAGTCGTATCCTGGCCAGGGAGTGGTTAACTAAGCGCCAATCCTGAACTGTACTGAACTGTACACCTCTGTTCACCCAGCAGTGAATGGCAAGATATGCTTAACATGCTGACCAGACCACACACTAGAAGGTGAAGAGACGACGACGTTTCGGTCCGTCCTGGACCATTCTCAAGTCGATTGTGATTCACAATCGACTTGAGAATGGTGCAGGACGGACCGAAACGTCGTCGTCTCTTCACCTTCTAGTGTGTCGTCTGGTCAACATACTTTAGCCACGTTATTGTGACTCATCGCCTGCATATGCTTAACACCCTCCAGAGAGTATAAGAAATATGCCAGGACGAAAGTGGAAGTCTTAAAACGCTCCAGTTTTCTCTTGAGGTGCCATGCCAACAGGGCTGTAGTGGATATGTGGGCCTGCAGGCCGCTTCAAGCAACAAGTTCGCTCAAGTCAAGCTGGGCTCGGCTTGGGCATAGAAGAATCCCAGAACCCCATCCAGGTACAGTCCAGCTTTTGAGTTCTTCTACTTCCCTAGCTAACCCTTAGGGCGAGACTTAGACTTGTGAGCACTTTGTCCACCAAACTGTTGCTTTAAGTTGCCTGCAAGTCCACATATCTATAACCCAGATGGTCCATCACTTCTTGCCTATATAGATGCTTTTTGAAGTAGTTCACCTCTGTTCTGGCAATATGTTATAATACTTCCTGGGAGAGAATTGAGCATCCATGGACCTCTGATATTCATACAGTGCTCTCTGATTGTGCCTATACTGTTCCTGTTACATAGACCACATTCCATTCTTCAATATTGTATCCTTTTATAAGTCTCCCTACACACACTCACCAAGACACCCCCACCCCCTCAATAGATGACCAATTTAAAATACTGTAAACGTATTTATATGAGCTTTAGAGGGGATCTTTTGTTTTTTATAATGTATTTACAAATGTCGATAAAACTGGAAAATTAACTTGTTTAAACTGCATTTTACATGAATAGAGCATCACGTCATAAATTGCCTTTTTTATTACTGTATTATTATTATTATTATTATTATTATTATTATTATTATTATTATACTGTACTGTATAGTAAATATAATGTTTACCATGATGCCATTATTGTACATTATTTTGACTACACTGAAAATTAATAATTAACTTAAATTTGCTTGAAAACTAAATTATACCAGTAAATGTACAATTAGTTATTAATACTTTAAGTTAAATATTTGATGATCAGTCTAATAATTTTCTACACCACAAAGCTTGCACTCTGCTATATTATAGAGTACAATGGCGCCTTGATTAACAAATTTAATCCATTCCGGCACCGAGCTTGTCATGTGGAAAACTCGTCTTGTGAAACAACAACAAAACTGTCGTCGAAGGTGTCGGAGAACCAGCGGGAACGCTCGTTAATCTAGCGAAAGCTTGTCAGTCGAGACAAATTTTCTGCGAGTAACTTGCTCGTAACTTGAACTGCTCGTCACACGAGGTTCCACTGTATTTACACGATTAACTGGCAAAGTTTGCAATTCTAATTCTCGACCCACATTTTGTTACTGGTTATTGTAACAGTATCCAAAACTACAACACCATTTATCAATAGCAAAGAACAGGTACATTATCATCAAGTTTGAAGCAAACATTAAACTATTCACACCAAGGCTTAACAAGTCTAGAAAACAGTTACATCAATGTACAGTATACGGAATGTGGCATTTGGCTTAAAAATAACAATCCAGTAAATTTTCATTATCAAAGATTTGATTAGTCTTCTTTTACAAACTCTGGTGCCAAAGTGACCCAATATCATTGCAGCAAAGCAAAATCAATGAATAATGGTGATAGGTACACTATTCACTGCAAGGAGCAGCTTGACAGCATCCAAGCGAGATACAAGATTGATAAGTTATTACCAAAGATGATATAATAATCAATTTAATATAAATATAAGTTGTTACCAGCACAAGACAAATCCCCTTGTAAAATGTCGCTTGGGAAGAATTACTACTTTACTGTAATGCATATTTAAGATTAACAAGTTTTCAATTTTGGAAATGTGATGGAGGCAAATTATGGCTGCTGAAGCATATTTTAGGCTTGAAACTGTCACGTGCCACTCACATTTCTTGACAAAGATGTCCTTGTTTGTCCTATTCAAGTTCTAAAGTAATCAATATTTCAGTTTAAGATGAACATTTATTAAGGTTCAGACACTAACATGACGTTTCCTACTTCATTACCTACCTAAAAGGATTTTAATATTTTTTTTAAAGTACGACAACAATATCTAAAATCAGACATTTGTGGTGACTGACCTGCAGCTTCTAAAAGTGCCACTAGCCGTGAATGAGTATCGGGATCAAAATGTGGCTGAGTATGGTGTGGCGAGGCAGTACTAAGGTCCGGTGTAGTGGCAGTGGCATGGGCTGCGGCCGACAACAGGAACTTGTTGCGTACGCTCCCAGCTGCTCCACCCACCTCCTCCTCCTCCCCCTCCCCCTCACCCAAGGCAAACGGCTCCACCTGAGAAGAGAGGATAAGGTTTAATCCACACTAATGAAACAGAAAACACTTTCTACAAGAACAATTATATTACCTTTTTGTTTTATCTAAAGTTGCTTATCTTAATGTTTATACAATACTTTAATTGGGAACGAACAAACGTATCTCAAACGGTGGATAGTTACCGCACTAGTATATTTCTAACTTTTATTAGCAAGGACAATTTTTGACTTGGTAGAATGGCAACTGAATTTAAAATAGCTCAGGGGTATGAGAATTTTGTGTTCTGGGCAAACTGCAGCACAGTATATTCACAAGAAATATCTACAAAATCTACTACAGCTTACCATGACCCACATTTACAAATACAGTACAGTACTGCACTGTATACCCAACCCTTATCACGGGAAAACACATGCAAAATTTCAGCTGAAGTAGGCCTACCATTAAAGGCAATAAATTGCAAAATAAATAAAGTATGAAAAAATCATAACCACCCTGTAAATGTGTATTTTCAGATTCTAGCAGCTGTGGCTCAAATATTATATTCAAATCTTGCATCCTGAGAGACAGCGTAATGATTCATAAGTCAATTTTCCTTTAATACTTAATGGTTTTCATTTCAAGAAACGTTTTATGAATAAATTACAAATCTCATTTTGGCACATTGTCTACAACTGATGATTTACAGAAAACCATTTATCTTCTAAATTTTCAAGTCAGGACATATACAGTACAATATGTACTATGTTCACATTCACTGTGTAAAATTCAGCCCCCCCCCCACCAAGTAGTGCTAGCTCAGGTACTTTTTCTCATGCTCGTAAAAGATGGATAAGGATACAAACAACAGTACAGTAGAATCCTTTGCTGATGACACTAAGAATTTTATGACAGGAGGCAATGTAGAGGACACAGCAAACCTCCAATCTGATGTTAATCAGGTATTTCAATGGGCAAAAAAAAAAAAATGGGCAACAGAAAGTAACATGGCGTTTAGTGAGGATAAGTTCAAGCTACTGCACCATAGAAAGAGTCAAAATAGAAACCACAAAAACAGTGAAACTGTTTAAAGACACAGTTTCAACAGAAACTGAAACAGTACTCTATTAACCCTTAAAGTGCTCATCACTTCATATGAAGTGCTAGGCGTTTTACCAGTCGACTGCTCTTCACTTCATATGAAGTGTTGGAGCACTACGCAAGATTTAAACGGCCCGCGGATACACGGGGTTCACCACACCTTCATCAGGGCTCTTGTAAACAGACGCCATTTTTAAAAAAACTCGTGGGCCAAACTCCCGGGTGTTAGGGGCCTCAGTATCGCGTAAGCTACCAAGCCTGACGCACGCAGCATGAGCTCACAGCACTGCTGTTCAGCTTGTGACCACAGCATCGCCTAAAAATGCCATAATATACTTGTTCATGCTATTATGTAGCGATGATATTATTACAGAAGACCCCTGACTGTGATAAAAGTGACCAGGGTTCTGATAATAGCAGGATTGCGATGATATTTAGCGCTGTGCGCCATGGAGGGAGGAGTAATGCTGTGGGAGGGAGGGTGGTGGCGATGTTTTCTGACTGTGTGTGGCCACCTTTTATTGACTGCACTCAGCATACCAGCTTAGTGGTTCGCTATAGTGAACACAAATGTAGATACTTATATATAAAGTGTGTATAGAGGGTATAAACAGCAAGAGAAGGTTTGGAGCCGCCATTTTGGTGAGGGCGGTGGCGTCGTCTGCACGATGCCACCGTGCAGACGACGGTGTTGTTTACTGGTTACCACGATGGTCTATGGGCACCATACCAGTTTATTTGTACAAGTATGGTGAATAAAACAGGTAGATATTTATTTATAATGTGTGTATATAGCGTAATAACACCACACAGTATTGTTGGAGGAGAAATATTAGTGTGTCTGGCCTTGAGGGAGCAGCCATCAGCTGACTGTGTTAGGTCCTATGTCTTTGTGACTTTACTCACCATACCAGCTTAGATGTACAGTTATGGTGAACAAAACATGTAGATACTTATATATACCGTCTGTATATAGTGAATTATAGCAAAAACAGTATTGTGGGAGGAGAATGTGGGCGAGTCAGATGACTGGAGGGAGGGCGGGAGTGGCTGGCTGGTACACGGCGGTCACTCCTCGTTACTTTTTGACTCATAATAGCTACTTAGTGGTTCGTTATAGTGAACAAAACATTCAGATACTTATATATAACCTGTGCTTATAGTGTAATAACCGACAAAGTATTTGTTCACTGATTGATGAACATAACTGAATCAACAATATGCACACCATATTTTTGAGTACAGCAATGATTCACTCATTTTATTATATAAATATATCAAACTACACACTATTGAATAATATTACAGCAAAAAAACTATGAAACATCAATCAGAGACATTGAAATAGGTAATTATCTCTTTGTGGCAACTCTGGCCTGACAGCTGGCGAGCAACAGACCGCCTGGGACGCATGCTGAGTCAGCGCCTATAATTTGCCAGACTTCCCCGCCCTATAGCGGGCAATATATGGCACTTACGATTTTTTTATTATTTTTCCCGTGATCAGTAAACACAAATTAACAGGCTAGGAAGAAAAAATAATTTTTTTTTTTTCAAAATGACATGCGCCTCTGCGGATAGCAGGATATTAGACCCCGAGCATGTTAAGGGTTAAAGAAAAAACAGTACAGTATAAAAGATTTGGAAGTAATCGTGTAAGAAGTTCATACTTTTAAAACACATAACATTGCTGTCAACTGCAAAAAAAAAAAATAAAAAATAAAAAAAATAAAAAAAAATGAAAGGTTGTACATCAAGAACCTTTCAAACAAGAGATGCCATACCAATGATACTTTTAAGATGCTAACTGCTCTCTCAAGGATGGAATATTGTTGAAAACTAACAGCTCCACTCAAAGCTGGAGAAATTGCTGACTTTGAGAGCATGTAGATCTTTCATGGTCAGAATCCACTTCATAAAACAAGATCATTGGGACTGCAGAAGTGAAGAAATAATCTTTATACTGGTACAAGTTCCAAAAACTGCAAATATTTCCATCCAGAACTGTAATATTCATAAGAACGAATATTTCAACAGTTTGTCCAGGTTTTCATACAAGAGAAACAAGGCAAATAAAACCTACAGAATGCCACCATGAAAACACCCCAACTCTACATACCAGAGATTTTTTAGCAAGAGGAGAAAAATGCTTAAAAAAACACCAACAGTCAAATGCTAGGACACAAACACATTGCCCCAGGTATCAACAGGCCCCCCCCCCACTATCTGAACGACATATTAACACTAAAATACCAAGAACTTCCATAAGTACAATAACATTGTATTTGCCAACATTCAAGGTATGAAAACATTACAAAAAAAAATTCCACTTTATTGCTGACCACCTCAATGTGGCAAATGCAGCATTTGCAGCGCCTCTCACAAAGTATTACTAAGTTATAGGTACCGACTACAATCTGTTCAGAAGTGACAAGAAACAGGCACCGGGGTGTGGTAAGCCTATACATCAAAGACAGGCACATCTGCACTGAGCTGCTAAACACCACAAATGATAAAGTTCTGATAATCAAAATAGCAATCCTAAATGTGGTTATTACATTATTACCCTTTATACACGTCACCAGAGGCAAATCCAAGGCAGTTTAACCCTTGGAAGGCTATGGGCTTAATATTATTAGCCTTCAACACCACCAGGTGCAACAACAGCAAATTACAAAAAAATTGTCTTATAAGTATTCATTTGTGTTCCTGACTATGGGGAAAAAAATGGGTAGGAGACATATTTTGGCCACAATAGGGTGAGGAAGTCTGGCAAAATATAGGCATTGACAGTGCAAGCATCTAAGGCGGTTTGCTCCACCCAAGCTTACAGGCAGGAATTGCCACAAAGATATTATTACCTAATTATTTCAATGTCACTGATTTTTTTTTCTTATTTTTTTTTGCAGTAATATTATTCAATAGTGTATGGTGTGCATATTAGCGATTCAATTATGTTCATAAAACAATAAACAAAGAGTTTTGCTGTACTTACACTATGTACACAGTTTATATATTTGTATCTGCACGTTCTATTCACCATAACGAACCAATAAGTTGGTATGGTAAGCCATAACATCGGTGAGTAGCCGCCACACACTAGCCAGCAAAAGCCACCTCATTCCCTCCCTCACCTCCTCCTCACTCCTCCCTCCATGTTTTTGCTATTATTCACTATACCTGTATACAGATGTTATATACAAGTATCTATCATGTTTTGTTCACCATAACTGTACAATTAAGCTGGTATGGTCTTCAGAGAGCGTAGTAGCCAGCCTATACAGGATGACAAGTCATGCAGATGACACCACCACCTTCACCAAAATGGCTACTCCTAACATACTCATTTTGCTGTTATTACACTAATGCACATATTATATATACATATCTACATGTGTGTTCACCATAGCAATCCACGTAGCTAGTATGTTGAATCTCAGACAATAAAAGGTAGCCACACATCATCAGACAATGCTACAGTACCTCCCTCCATAAAGGAGGAAATAAGGCAGAGACAAAAAATTACAGACTGATAGCACTAACATCGCACATCATAAAAAATTTTGATAGTGTGCTAAGAAGTAAGATCACAAAATACATGGAATCACAGCATCTCCATAACCCCAGACAACATGGTTTTAAAACAGGGTGCTCTTGCCTGTCACAGTTGCTGGCTTTTGCGAAATCTGTGTAAATTACATCAGCGTTTTGTCTGTCTTCCATGGCATCTAATGCCATGGAAGACAGACAAAACGCTGATGTAATTTACACAGATTTTGCAAAAGCCTTTGACAAATGTGACCATGATGTTATTGCACATGAAATGAGTTCAAAAGGAATTACCGGAAAAATAGGCAGATGGTTAGTTTAGTTCATTTATTATGCACCCCATACCCATCTTGTGGGCGGTAGTGGAAAGGGTTACAGAGGCACATAATGGGCTCAGAGACTGAACCCCACAATTCATTTAGCTAAGCAAGTTATAATCTTGATGAGCTAGTTACAAAATTCAATAAAAGTCGTCTCATCAACAATGGGTTTGAGATCGACCTCAAGTACAGGTTCTAAATTAAGCAACTGACATATGTGGCAGATGGATCTACACTTTCCTGACTAACAGAACCCAATGTGTAATAGTCAACAAAATAAAGTCCCGTCCATCACCCGTGAAGAGCTCAGTCCCCCAGGGTACTGCCACGGAACAACTCCAAGGTAACTCCCCACCAAGATTACTCCTACCTTACCTTCTTTGAGGTTACCTTCCAATAGTTTCGGGGCTTAGCATCCCCACAGCCCGGTCCTCGACCAGGCCTCCTGCATGCTGTACTGATCAACCAGGCTGTTGGACGTGGTTGCTCACAGCCTGACGTATGAATCACAGCCTGGTTGATCAGGTATCCTTTGGAAGTGCTTATTCAGTTCTCTCTTGAACACTGCGATGGGTCGGCCAGTTATGCCCCTTATGTGTAGTGGAAGAGTGTTGAACAGTCTCAGGCCTCTGATGTTGTTAGTTCTCTCAAGAGTACCTGTTGCATCTCTGCTTTTCTACGGTGGTATTCTGCACATCCTGCCATGACTTCTGTTCTCATACCTGCTTGATGGGGTTCTGGGAGTTCTACTCCCCAAGCCCGGCCCGAGGCAAGGCTCGACTTGTGAGAGTTTGGTCCACCAGGCTGTTGCTTGGAGCGGCCCGCAGGCCCACATACCCACCACAGCCCAGTTGGTCTGGCACTCCTTGCTTGAAGAAAACTATCTAGTTTTCTCTTAAGGATGTCCACGGTTGTTCCAACAATATTTCTTATGCTCGCTGGGAGGATGTTGAACAACCATGGACCTCTCTGATGTTTATACAGTGTTCTCTGTGCCTATGGCACCCTTGCGCTTCACTGGTTCCATTCTGCATTTTCTTCCATATTATTTACTCTAGTACATATTCACCTAGTTGTGCTTCCGGGGGTCGAGCTCTGCTCTTTCGGCCCACCTCTCAACTATCAATCAATTGTTTCTAACTACTACTATTTTTTTTCCACATCTCACACACACACACACACACACCAGGAAGCAGTCCGTGACAGCTGACTAACTCCCAGGTACCTATTTACTAACAGGGGCATAGGGTGAAAGAAACTCTGCCCAATGTTTCTCGCCGGCACCCGGGATTGAACCCGAGACCACAGGATCACATGTCCAGCGTGCTGTCCGCTCAGCCAGCCGGCCCCATTAATTATTTTATGTTGTTATTTTACTGTGCAGATTTGGGACCTGGCCCTCCAGTATTTTCCACATGTTTTGTGGTATTTCTGTGTGGAGGTTAGGGACCAGCCCCTCTAATATTTTCCACCTGTAAATTATTATGTATCTATCCAGCCTGCCCTCAAGAGAATACAGATTTAGGCATTATAGTCGGTCCCAATAGTTTAGATGTTTTACAGAGTGGATTCTAGCAGTAAAGGATCTCTGCACGCTCTCCACACAGGGAAACAGACCTGTGAAGCATGTTCCAAGTCCTAGAGAAGAATTCAGCAAATTTTATTTCAATAATAAACAGATTAACTGGGGACTTATAAACCGAGACCTCAGAAATAAGCTGGGAAGAATAGCCAGAAAGTGAAAACCTAAATTACTGCCTCAAAAAGTAAACTTGTTAATTGTAGATGTATGCTTAAGCCACATACCATCAAGAGATGCAAATTGGAATGGGAACCGTGTTTCCTCTACTGGCAATGAAAACAAATCGCGGAATTACTAACACCCCACTCTGTTCTAGGAACAACAGAAGGCTGTATAGAGAAATGAAAATAATTGAACTAAAGCTGCAATAATCTCAAAATCCAGGAGGAGGAGAGCAAAATGACTTCAGTGAAGAGAGGAATCCCAAATATTTTTTCTTCAACACAATCCTGGAAAAAAACTACATCCAGTAATGGGGCCCCTGTGCAAGAAAGAAGGAACTTTCACAGATGACAACAAAGAATTAGTGGAATTCTGAAAACACGGTACGATTGATAGCCCAAAGGAATTCATGAATGTGATGCCAGCATTAAAAGCCAACATCACTGGTGACAGCACCAGTGATTTAAATGTACTGTATTGGCATTGCTGTGGGATCTCTGGATTTGAACAGTCTCATAATCCACCCTATCATTTTCCTGGCTGCCGCTAATCAGCATGTTAGGAACATGCACCACTTCACAAAGGAGGTAGCAAAGCAAATGCAAAACATTATAAACCAATAGCTCTAACCTCACACATAAAAATCTTTGAAAGAGTGCTTAGTAAGATTACAAATCCCATGCAATCACATCATCTGCATAACCCTGGACACCATAGGTTTAGAACAGGGCACTCCTGCCTTTTACAGACTTACAAAACTAATTTGTATGCTTCCCAAAGCAATGCACGTACTGGGACCAACATAAACAAGAGATGGGAACCAATGACAGTGAAAGAGATGGCACGATTTTTGGGACTGACGATCTTGATGGGTATTTGCCCGTTGCCAAGAATTAGAATGTACTGGCAAACAGGTAGATTCTGGCATATACCTTTTTCAATACATTTATGACTGGTAAACGATATGAATTGACTGGAAAGTATTTCCATATTTATAACAGTAAGTCCATTCCACAAGGCCACACTCTAGACAGACTAATCAAAATTTGATCAGTCATACAATATCTCTTAAATAAATTCAAGACAATATACATTCCTCAGAAAAATTTGAGTTTGGATGAAGACACAATGGCATGGCGTGGCTATCTATCTTTCAAGACCTACAATCCCAATAAACCTGATAAATATTGAATAAAGTTCTACATGCTAGCCGAATCCAAGACTGGCTACATCTTTGATTTTGACAGTAATGGGCTCGATTGAACCACTGAAGAACAAAGGTTACCATTTATATACGGACAACTATTATAATTCGGTTCGATTAAGTGAATTGCTGCTTGATGTAGGGGTATACACCTGTGGTACCATCAGAATGCAACGTGGTGCACCTAAAACCCTTCAGATGCAAGCAAAGGGTAAATTGCCGGTAGATATAACTGCTACTCGAACGGAGGGACAATACTTTCATAATTTTGTGGAAGGATAAGCGAGTTGTTTCCTTCATAACAACTTGCCACAATGCAGGTACACAACGAGTTGAACATAGAAAACGAGTACGGAATCGTGATAGAACATCTTCAGTGCAACAGGTCACTGTCAACAATGCAATCTGTGACTACAATTCAAACATGAAAGGTGTTGATCACTTTGACCAAATGATCAGATATCACTTCTCACGGAAAAGTCTCAAACGGACGAAGAAAATGACCTTCTATTTTTTGCAAATGGCTATAGAAATACGTACATAGAAAATTAAGGTCGGGACACGTATAAATGTATACACTTTCCAAGCGAGATTTCCCACATGTGTTTTCGCTGGTGCGCTCGCGGGTAACTCCTCGTCCACTTCCCACACTCTTGCGGGTGGGCAACGACCTAGATTATACATTCATATGCATATGTCCGTATAGAGAATTTTATTGTGATTCCAATGATACCAAAATTAATGCTGTAGGACAATTGTGGGCTTCACAGCCAATAGGAGAGTAGAAACATTTTGTTGCCGTTTGGCGCTCTCGGCAAGTGATCTGAATAGTTTCTTATTTGGTGTTGATATGCCTTATGCTTTGGCGGCATTTTATAGGTATGATCTTATAGACAATTCTATTGTGAACACAGTGATACCAAATTTAAATACGTAGGCCTACAAGTAGTGTCAGGACAGTAAAAAAGAGTACAGTATACACTTTTCGGTCTCACCGCTTGGCTGCGCGAAATGCCGAAAGCACATAGGGTAAGTTTTTTCAGTTCACCGACAGCGCGAAAGTGTTAATTACTGGGACCGATTAAAAGTCCTAAATCTTGAGATGATTTCGGGGCTTTTAGTGTCCCTGCGGCCCGGTCCTTGACCAGGCCTCCAGGTACTGGTCGACCAGGTACCTACTTTACTGCTAGGTAACAGGGGCATAGGGTGAAAGAAACTCTGCCCATTGTTTCTCGCTGGTGCCCGGGATCGAACCCAGGACCACAAGTCCAGCGTGCTGTCCGCTCGGCCGACCAGCTCCCTTAAGTAATCCCTGTGCTCCGATCTAGAGCACAGGAGAGATACATAATAATCTACACGTAGAAGATATTAGAGGAACTGGTTCCAAATCCGAACACAAAAATAACATCACATGAGACCAGTAGACATGGCAGGATGTGCAAAATAACCTTATTGAAAAGCAGAGGTGCAATGAGAATGCTGAGGGAGAACTATCAACATCAAGGGCCCAAGACTTTTCAACACTCCCGCTACACGTGAGGAGCATAACAGGCAACGCCCTCTCACAGCAAATTCGACGAACACCTCCAAAGAATACCTATCAACCAGGCTGTTAATCATACATCAGGCTGCAAGCAGCCGTGTCCAATAGCCTGGTTGACCAGACAACCAACTGGGAGGACCAGGGCCCCCCCCCCAGTCTCCTAGTCGGAGACCAGGCCATGGGGGCTATTCATACCCGGAAGCTACACACACAGAACAGCACCACAGAGGTGTTGACACTGAACACAAGCAATAATAACTACGCCAAAGCAGAACAATAATACCTGTATTCGCATAAGATGCAAATCGAGATATAACCAAGACAAAAATAAGAGGGCAGAGCAAACCGAAACTGAAGCCAAAGACAAGTGACGAAGAGATAAATACTGTAGTGGTGAAAAGAGTGACAGGCCATCTCATACTGTCGCCGCAAAGAATGACCAGATGATGACCAAAATACCTAATGCATACCTGGAGGGGATTTTGTGAGTAGTTTTACTCTCTGAGCGCAGTCTGGGGCTAGGCTTGACTTGTAAAGCCCTTATCAAACAAGCTGTTCTTTTGAGCAGCCAACAAGCCCACATATCCACTACAACCCGGTTGGTCTGGCAAGTCTTGCAAGAACGTTTCTAGTTGTAACTTGTAGTAGTCCACCTTTGTTCCAGCAATACTGAATTTCTCCTGTCACATGAATCCCCCTGCATAGCAGTGGAGCTGCCTTTTTCCCTCATCTTCAATGCCTCTGCACTGGAAGTCTACCTCTACACCAGGCCAGATGAGTCATCAGTCATGCCACCTCTCCACCTCTCTCTACCCCCCCAGGGCCTGGCACGGCCTGGTATGACTCGCAAGAGGTAGAGGCAAGGGGCGCTTCTGCTAACCAGTAGTTTGCCTTCACAAACAAGCAGGCCTGTAACTAGCAGTGGTGCAGCTCAACACAAAGGCACCACCAGCCACAAACGAGCAGTTTGCTAGTTGACCACCTTGCGTTGACACCGGATGAGTCATCACCGCCAGACTATATAAAGGGCACCGCCTCCCTGGAAAGGCAATCAAGTTACAGGCTCACCATAGCCCGTGCTACTTGGAACTTTGTTCCAGGTAGCGAATCTTTACCAACAACAACAACCCTGGAAAGCCAGTCTCTCTCTTAGTGCTCTTGGATCACCTTGGTCTTTCTCACCCGTCGTCTGCCTTCAGCCTATGCCGTGTGTCTAATGCCATGGTGGTATGGTAACTGTCTTGAGTATATCTTCATGCTTTGTATCCATCAAATTTCTTAGTTTATTTTTGTATTAATTTTCATATTATCTTGTGCACCCTTTCATTACATGATCGCCAAGTGTTTTCAGGTGCCATTTTTGTTCATTAATATTTCAGTAAATTGTTTTAATTATTTATTGACGATTTTCATTTGTTTCCACCTGCGACTTACACACTGCAAGGGCCAATAGCAGCATTTTTTTTTTTTTATTTGTGAGGGAGAGCCATACCATCTTGGTTCAGTATAGCTGCGATACCACAACCCGTCACACTCCGCATCGAAGATGCAAACCTCCCACCCATCCCTTTTGAGTTGTTAAAAAGAAGTTTAGAAAAAAAAATTATCCGTACTAGGCACAACATATAAAATAATGTTATTACAAATATTGTTTTACTTACTGTATCCCATTGTATCCTTGGTTATTTATGTTGTTTATTATCCTATTATATGATTAACCAGATGATGAAATCCTATATATGATTAATCAGATGGTCAGAGCAGTCTTGTGCCTTCATGCTGTTTTTACACTTTGCGACTGGTGGGAAAGTGTTACTACACTACTATAACCTTTAATATTAAGATAAATTAAATCTTTATGAAAATTATTCTTGATTTAAGCTTAATTAACAAATTAATAGTTAATTCATAAGTGTACTGTAATGTAGTGATGCCACAGCCCACAGCTGTGTGGCATCACAGCTGTGCATCAGCTTGGCTTCTACATCAAACACTACAGTAAACAAATGGGAAACAAAAGTTGTTTCCTATCACATTTTATAAGTTATACAGTATAATAATAGTAATTGACACACTTAAAATGAACTTATTATCACCATTAATTCCAATTTACAGACAGAGCCTAGAACTTTCAATAATTAAATAATATATATACACAGTAGAGTACTAGAGTTTTCTCCAACTCTGAGATAAGAGTGAGGAGAGGTGTTGATGCCATACTTCTCATTTCCTGAACATGCCGTGGAGGGGGGGGGGGGATTCTTGGCTCAGATGCCAAAATTTGCTGCACATGCCGCCAAAATTTATTAATCTCTGTTTGGGAAGGCAGTTGAATTTCTCTGCCTCACACTTTTGATAAGTGATGCCTAACAGTTTAACTCTTTAGCTTGGCCAAGTTTGATGTACATGTACATAGTGTCAGGGGTGGTTGAAAAGTGGTTATGCTGTTAACAACTATGCTCCCAAGCCTTTCTAGTTCAAATTGGAGTGAATAATAATTGGGGTTATCTTATATTTTATTTTTTAAGGTTATGCCTCTGTTATAAGTTTGAGATACCATCGCACATGCTCCGGATATAAATGTTGATGCTGCAAGTACTTCTGATGCCAGCAATGTTGCAAGACAGGGACCATCAGGTGTGAGGCGTCCTTTATTTCCTTTGACACCTCAAGACGACGACGACTCATCTGACTCAGAACATGAAACGGCTCCTAGTACCAGTCGTCGTCATCCTAAGAAAAACCCACGTATTGTTGATTCAGAACATCGTCTCGATAAGAAGTTGACCCTACCATCGTTCTCCTGGCAAAATGACGAAGGTGTCGTGTTTGCTACAAGTCAGGAAAAAGAACGGACGCTAAGTATCAGTGCAAAACGTGTGGAGTTGCACAGTGTCCGACACCCTGCTACACAAATACCACCGCATGAGGGTATTTTGGGTGGAAAAGAATTAACGCCTCTGCACACATTCACTCCACCTAAAACATCTGTTGAGCAACTACAAGAACATTTTCCTGAAGCAGGTGGAGTGGATCACAAAATGTTCAACTTATTGTCCACCATCATTCCGTAGGTAACTTTGTATAAGATTTTATAAATACAGTATACAGGTGTTACACTTTGTAATTTGTTATTGTTATTGCTTATATATATTGCAGTTGTAATTGCTTATATTCGTATTTCCATTTAGAGCATTTTTTTGCCAATAATTTGATAACACAAAGAACAATGTAGCACAAAAACTTCTGTTAGCAAACTGTGTGTGTTGTCTGGTGTATGGGTGTAGCGGGTGTAGCAATGAGTGTGCTCTAGCGGGTAAGTTTCAGCGACTATAGGGGTCTTGTGGGTGATGCATGCCCATGTTGTCTACTTTATATGCATTTGTCTGTGTAGGGAATTTTATTGCGATCACAGTGATAGAAATATGAAAGATGTCTGACGAAGTTTGCATTTCAATGAGCTTGTGATCTGAGTATGTGGTATCTGAGATCGTAATGTCCCTGATTATGTCTTCATTGTTTGTGAAGACCAGATCTAGAATTTTTTGTTCCTAGTTGGCTCTGATATCTGCTGGTCGAGTGAAAAATTGTCACAATCTAAGCAGCTCTCTAATCTGTGTTGGTTATGTCTGGATAGATATCCTGATATAATATTATTGTTTGTAATTCTCCATCTAAGACTAAACATGTTGAAGTCACCTAGGAAAATATCAGGTATTGGGTTTGCCAATTATATCAAGGTTATTCTCTATTTTGTTCATCTGTTCTGTGAATTCAACAGTCATTCCATCTGGCAGTTTGTATATTATAATACAGTAACTAAGTTTATTTTCTCTATTTTTACTCCCAGTACCTCTACCACATCATTTGTAGAGTTAAGGAGCCCCGAGCATACAAGGTCTACAGTAATATACAGACCCACTCCTCCATGTGACCACTTACCCAATCACACCTGTATAGATTATATACTGGTATCCAGATCTCACTGTCCACTCAGCGAGGAAGCCATTGATGAACGGTATTTTGTTTTTTTGCTCTTGTTTTAGTTGTATGTTGGTAAAGATGAATGAGGTTACTCTATTGGGGGTAGTTTGATTGAGAGGCTATTCTGGCAGGTCCATTACGAGTGAGAATATCGAGTTTATTCTGACCAGTGCCGATTGTTGTAGGGTTGCTGCCCTTCATAGTTGTAGCTCTGTTGTGGTGTGTAATTGTATCTGTGCTTCTGGTATGCAAGGCCGGTGGTGTTGCTCACTTCTGTACAAGCCGAATGAAATCTACTCTTACATTTACAACATTCAATTCCCATTGTCTTTGTCTTCGAGGTTTTGTGGCAGTTAACATAAATTAGTTTGTTTACTGCCATTTTGCCTTATTTGCTGTTTGTCTGTGCTTGGAATGGAGTTATCTCACAGTTGCCAGTGTTCTATATTTTGCATGAATGTCAAGCTCTTGTACTTCCCAAATTTTGCAATTGTGTAGTATTTTAATATTCAATATACAAGACCAATTTATCTGTTCTCTTTATCTCAAACACTACCTAGCTGCATGTTCCAGGGTATACTGTATATGGCAACCTGGAGTTTAGCGGATGTCTACACTTCCCTGGCTGTTCCCTGGTCACTGTCACCACTAATGTGGAGGTGTCAGTTTCATATTTAAAGATTTTAGTATTTAGTACACTGTCCTCAATATTTACTATTATAATATTACAGTATTTAAATTTATATGCTTAATGCTTATGTACAGGTACTTATCTGCAGGTACAGTACTTATTGTCATGTGCCTGGTGCCTGGTGCACAGGTGCATAGGCACCAGTGCCTGGAAAAAATAAGCTCAGTAGCACTAGAAATATGCTCAAACAGCATACCCCTAAGAAAAGAGAAAGAGATGCAGATTGGAATGAGAACGTCGTTCCCTCGATAAGCGAAGAAAGCGAATCCCGGAACAACTTGAGTCGCACCCTATCTCAAGAACGGCGAAGAAGGTCAAGTAGAGAAATAGAAACAATTGAACTAAAGCTACAAGAATCATACAAACCCAGGAGAGGAAAAGAGCAAAAGGCCATCAGTGAAAGAGAGAGAAATCCAAAATACTGTTTCTCCTTTGCAAAATCAAGATCAAAAACCACATCTAGTATCAGGCCCCTGCGAAAGAGAGATGGAACTTTCACTGATGACAACAAAGAAATGAGTAAGATACTGAGGAAGCAGTATGACTGTTTTCAGCGAGCCACTAAACACGCTAAAGACTGATAACCCAAATGAATTTTTCATGCATATGATACCAACATCAAATCACATATCAGACGTCACCCTATCCCCCACTGGATTTTGAAGAAGCCATAAACAGTATGCCTATGCACTCTGCACCAGGCCCTATTCTTGGAACTCCATATCATCAAGAACTGTAAAAAGACACTATTGCAGGCCCTTCACATTCTTTGGAGACAAAGCCTAGATACTGGCATTATCCATACTAAAAACAGCAGAGATAGCACCACTCCACGAAGGAGGAAATAAGGCAGAGGCAAAAAATTCCAGACCGATAGCACTAACATCGCACATCATAAAAATCTTGAGTGCGCGCTAAGAAGTAAAATCACAAAATACTGTACATGGAATCACAGCATCTCCATAACCCGGACAAAACATGGTTTCAGAACAGGGTGCTATTGCCTGTTCACAGTTCCTGGACCACTATGAAAAAAAGGTGACACCCCAGGGTCAACACTTGCATCAGAGGAGCTCCAGCATATTTCAACAATCCTAAGTATTGTAGTACAGGTTGATGATAGTGAGTGGTGTCCCAGAGAACATAAAGGTATAGTGCTCTTGAAAATAGGTGAGATAACAGGAATGTGCTAAGGGAAGTGAAAAATCGGATGAGAAAAAGTTGCCCCTAGTGTTTACAGTGCAGAGAACAACATTCAAGATGGCCACTGGCAAGTGGAAAAAACAAACAGAGCTGATTTTGAGGGATTCAATGAAGAAAGCATTGATATTAGCAGTCTACATAACAAGTTGGTAAATTTAGATAGTATAGTGAACTCTCATGTAGAAATAATTCGTAAATTGAAAGAAAGTAATGACCATTTGAATAGCAAAGTTTTATGTCTTGAGGATATAGTGAAAGACTTGCGCAAGGATAAGAATCAATTGGAAACAAATTGCAAAGACATGGAAGAAGAAAATAAACTCTTAAAAATAGCTTTGGAAGAAGTTAAAGTAAATTTAAGCCTAAATGACTACAATAGGTTAGGCAAGGAAATTCAACAGGAGAAACAGCTTTTGTCAGCACAGATGGAGGAAGTTACACAGGGATAGAACAGTGCAAGAAAGATATGCAACTCACCTATGCACAAGTGGCCAAGGAGAAGGAAAGAATTGAAGAAGCTGTAAAGGAAGTCAAACACTGCAGCAACCAAGATAAAACAAACATTAGGCTAGAAGTGAGAAAAGAATTGGCATCTAACCCGAAGTTGGTGCAAAACACAGTTGATCGGAGTAAGTCCCTGATCATTTTTGGTTGCAAAGAAAAGGAGATAACATCTAGGTCAGAAAGAGCTGTCGAAGAAGCTAAAGTAGTAGATAAAATTGTTGGCCTCGTAGAAGGTCTCACTACCATAGAGAATGTGTGCGACTACAGGAGAATAGGCAGGTACGTAAAAGGGAAAGATCGACCTTTGAGGATCACCCTAAACGGTGCCAAACAGATGGAAGAAGTACTAAGGAATGCTAGAAAATTGCAAAGTGATGAGGATGGGAAAGGGTGGTCGTTAAGACGAGATCTTTCAAAAGAAGAAGAGAGAAGCTGAAACTGAACCTCGCCGAGGCAAAACGTTTAAATGAGAACAGGAATGAAGAAGAAATCAATTCTTTTTTCTACAAAGTGTTAGGGGTAGGCAAACCAGTAAAGTGGTACATAAAGGCAAACCAACAAAATCAAAGAGAGAGGAGGAGTGAAGAATAAGGAGAGGGGGAACAAGTTCCTGAAGATTGCATACACCAACATAGATGGAGTGAGATCGAAGATACTGGAGTTAAGTGATGTAATACAGCTGCAGACACCAGACATTGTTGCACTCACGGAGACAAAACTTGAAGATGTTATTTTAAATGAGGTCATATTCCCAAGGGCTACTCAATTTGGAGACGGGACAGAAAAATTAGGAAAGGCGGTGGCGTTGCTGTGCTGGTAAAAGAACACCTAAAGGTGAAGGAAATAATGACTGCCAATCCACAAGAAGTTGACATAATAGCACTAGAGATCTGCCATGAGGATGATAAACTAATGATAATAAATGCATATAGTCCACCGCCAAGCAGCACATGGTCAAAGGAGGAGCTAGATAGTAAACGAGAAGGTCTTATAACAATAATGAGAGAGATTATAGCGAGAGCGGATAACGATAGATCACGACTGTTGATAGTCGGTGACTTCAACTTGAAATCCATAGACTGGGAAGCATATGAAGCTAAAACAGAAGATTTTGGACCTGTAGATTTGTAGACCTCATCCTGGAAACATTCTTGTATCAACATGTTAAACAAGCTACGAGGATGAGGGAAGGGGACGTTCCCTCCATGCTAGATTTGATATTTACCAGGAAGGAGGAAGAGATATTTGACATTCAGTACCTTCCTCCCTTGGGTAAAAGTGACCATGTCTTTTTGGGAATAAAGTATGCAATGCGTTATAAGCTGGAAGAAAATAAAGAGGTTGAAGCAGTTGAAAACCAGACTTCAGGAGAGGACATTATGGCACCTTAGAAATTTTTTTAGTGAGTATAATTGGACAGACTTGATGCTAGGCAAGGAAGTGAATGAGATGTATGTCAAGTTTTGTGAAATATATGATAAAGGCACAAAAAATTTATACCAAAACAGAGATGCAGAACTAGAAAACAGGATTGGTTCAATAGAAATTGCGAGAGGGCTAGAGACCAAAAGACACAAAATTGGAATCAATACAGGAAGAGGCCGAACCCCCAAACATACCAGCGATACAAAGATGCGAGAAACAACTACACGGCAGTGAGGAGAGAGGCAGAAAGAATTTTGAAAAAGGGATTGCAGACAAATGTAAAACAGAACCAGGTCTATTCTATAAATTCATAAACAACAAATTGCAGGTAAAGGATAATATTCAGAGGTTGAAAATGGGAAATAGATTCACGGAAGATGAAAAGGAAATGTGTGAAACACTAAACGAAAAGTTCCAAAGTGTGTTTGTACAAAATGAAATCTTAGGGAACCAGACACAATAAGAATTCCAGAGAACAACATAGAGCACATAGAGGTGTCTAGAGACGAAGTGGAAAAATGCTAAAGGAGCTAGGTAAGAACAAAGCAGTTGGTCCGATGGAGTTTCACCATGGGTTCTGAGAGAATGTGCACCTGAGCTCAGCATTCCACTTCAACTGATTTTTCAGGCATCCCTGTGTACAGGAGCTGTAGCTGATGTGTGGAAAAAGGCTAACATAGTTCCAATCTACAAAAGTGGAAACAGGGAAGACCCCCTTAATTATAGACCTGTATCATTGACAAGTGTAATAGTCAAAATATTGGAAAAAATAATTAAAACTAAATGGGTAGAACACCTGGAGGAAAAACGATATAATATCAGACAGACAGTATGGTTTTCGATCTGGAAGATCCTGTGTAACGAACTTGCTCAGTTTTATGATCGAGCCACAGAGATTTTACAAGAAAGAGATGGTTGGGTTGACTGCATCTATCTGGACCTAAAAAAGGCTTTCGACAGAGTTCCCATAAGAGGTTGTTCTGGAAACTGGAACATATTGGAGGAGTGACAGGTAAGCTACTAACATGGATGAAAAATTTCTAACTGACAGAAAAATGAGGGCCACAATCAGAGGCAAGGTATCGGATTGGAGGAATGTCACGAGTGGAGTACCTCAGGGTTCAGTTCTTGCACCGGTAATGTTCATTGTCTACATAAACGATCTACCAGTGGGAATACAGAATTACATGAACATGTTTGCTGATGATGCTAAGATAATAGGGAAGATAAGAAACTAGATGATTGTCATGCCCTTCAAGAGACCTGGACAAAATAAGTATTGGAGCAACACTTGGCAAATGGAATTTAATGTGAATAAATGCCATGTTATGGAATGTGGAATTGGAGAACATAGACCCCACACAACCTATAAATTATGTGAGAAAATCTTTAAAGAATTCTGATAAAGAAAAGGATCTAGGGGTGGTTTTAGATAGAAAACTGTCCTGAGGACCACATTAAGAACATTGTGCGAGGAGCCTATGCTACACTTTCTAACTCAGAATTGCTTTTAAATACATGGATGGAGAAATACTAAGAAATTGTTCACGACTTTTATTAGACCAAAGCTGGAATATGCAGNGCGGTGTCATGTAGATACGTTTGCCCCAGTAAACTGGTGGATTTTACTCGAGACTTTCACTCTACCCTAGACATTTTACCACTGAAAATTTTGAGGTCAGGTGACTCGCTGATTTATGAGGGAAGGTTCTATTCCACGAGCCTTGCTGTGGATCATAAAGTGATAGTTGATCTGAATATCATTAATTAAAGCAGAGCATTCACTATTTCCTAACAATGGGAAGACAGCCAGCAAAATAATAAAGACTGCCCCCCTGGCAAACATGCAAAAATTGGCAGACCCGTGGTGCAGTAGTAAAACATTCGCATTTGCAGTAGTAAAATATTTGCATTTGCAGTAGTAAAATATTCGCATTTGCAGTAGTAAAATATTCACATTTGCAGTAGTAAAACATAAAATATACATTCGTATATTAGGGTGTATACTGACTGGGCATCAATCCTTATCTCTAGCCTTTGTTCACCCAACAGTGAATGGGTACCTGAAGCCAGATTCACGAAGCAGTTACGCAAGCACTTACAAAACTGTCCATCTTTTCTCAATCTTTGGCGGCTTTGTTTACAATTATTAAACAGTTTACAAGCTCCGAAGCACCAGGAGGCTGTTTATAACACTAACAACAGTTGATTGACAAGTTTTCATGCTTGTAAACTGTTTAATAAATGTAACCAAAGCTGTCAAAGATTGAGGAAAGATGTACACGTTCGTAAGTACTTGCGTAACTGCTTCGTGAATCCGGGTCCTGGTTATTAAACAATTTGGCAGGTCGTATTCCAGGGAAAAATTAGGATTAAGGACTTGTCCGATACACCATGCTAGTGGCTTTACAAGAATGTAAGAACTCTTGTGTATATAAATACAAAATAAATAAAAAGTAATTTATTTTTTTTTAAATATCAAGGGAAACAAAAACAATGGCACTGTATTGCAAATTTAGTCAAAGAAAAGAATCCTAAGGGAGAGAATGTGTTACAATAACTATCTCCAATTTAAGTGAATTCATAAGTGAAGTCCATCTGCTCTATTTTCTACTAAGGAAAATATTTAAATTAACACTTTTGTGGAATAAATAATGACTGGAAACAAAGAAAAGCAGAATTCGTTCACCACAGGACGAACTTTACCTTATACAGAACAACCTCGATTCAATGCACCCCGATTCGTCGCATCTCCGGCTAGGTCACACACTTTTCAGGTCAGATGTACTTACCCATTTCGACGAACAATGGTTGCCAAAGTGGGGAATGTGCGGATTTGCTTATGATGTTGGGACAGAGTTCACAGACTGGTGGAAAATGTTCCCATTCTATCACAGGTTACAATTAATAATTCCTTCATATAACAAGTTGGATCACACACACAAGTGGAACACACAAGTGGAACACACAAGTGGTCCACAAGCTTACGATGTTGGGACAGAGTTCATAGCCTGGTGGAAAACGTAAACATTTAGGGTGTATAGACCTGGTCTGCATTCATACAGTAGGCACCCAGTGCCATTAGCTTTGTCTGCGAGTGACTTGTTTGTCTGCCGGTGGAAGAATAATTGTGGAATTTACCATTTTGTGACTACAGCTGTATTGTTATACATCAAGATGTCTGAAGAGCTTGCTAATAGTGCCTTATTAGTGCCAAAAATGAGTCAATATTTTGCAAGAGCTAGTAGCAGAAAATCATCCAGCACAGCCGTACCCAGCACGAGCACAGCCGTACCCAGCACGAGCACAGCCGTACCCAGCACGAGCACAGCCGTACCCAGCACGAGCACAGCCGTACCCAGCACGAGCACAGCAGTACCCAGCACGAGCACAGCAGTACCCAGCACGAGCACAGCAGTACCCAGCACGAGCACAGCAGTACCCAGCACAAGAACAGCAACCCAGCACGAGCACAGCAGTACCCAGCACAAGCACAGCAGTACCCAGCACGAGCACAGCAGTACCCAGCACGAGCACAGCAGTACCCAGCACGAGCACAGCAGTACCCAGCACGAGCACAGCAACCCAGCACAAGAACAGCAACCCAGCACGAGCACAGCAGTACCCAGCACGAGCACAGCAATCCAGCATGAGCACAGCAGTACCCAGCACGAGCACAGCAACCCAGCACGAGAATAGCAACCCAGCACGAGAATAGCAACCCAGCACGAACACAGCAGTACCCAGCACAGCAACCCATCACGAGCACAGCAACCCAGCACGAGAACAGCAACCCAGCACGAGCACAGCAACCCAGCACGAGAACGGCAACCCAGCACGAGCACAGCAGTACCCAGCACAAGCACAGCAGTACCCAGCACAAGCACAGCAGTACCCAGCACAAGCACAGCAGTACCCAGCACGAGCACAGTAGTAGTTAGCACCAGTACAACAGCAGCCAGCACCAGCTCAGAAGCAGCTGAAGCAAACGCATCAAACCTGATGCAAACATCTAAGAACATCGTGTGTGGAGTGTACAGTTAGAACAAGTGCTAAATTTAAGTACATAGTGTTAAAGTGATAAAATTAAGGTTGCTGTAATTTTTGTATACAATAGTTTTCATAAACTGTATTGTAGTACTTAACATACAGCAGAACTACTTAATCAATACAGTGCCAACAGCATAATACAGTACAGTACGTATTTACTGTACAGTATTCACAACTCCATGAGAATTCAAGATGAACATAACTCCAACAATAAGGTAAATAAAAACTAACAGTATTTTTAGTAGAGCAGTAATATATAGGTACAATATATAATGATAATGCATTTTTATTGTTAACAAGAAAAAAAAAGGACTGACACAAATGCTTCCTGAAGGTCACCTCTTGCAATGAATCCAACCCTGCAATGCACTGGGGTTGGTCCCATATAGTGCGTTGAATGGAGGTTGTACTGTACTATTGGTAATGTTGTTCTAATATTTGTTTTGATATGCTAATATTCCTTTAAGGCATTCTATTTTGAACAATTTTATACCAAATTGAACGGCGTTTAATTTGCACATTTGGTGGAGAGCTCACGGGCAACGCACGGACTACCTGGCGGTGGGTCTAAAGTATAGAAAAGCGAGACACATTCTTATAAGCAAATACAGTATTCCCTTAGAGCATTCTATTGCGAACAATTTGATACCAAACTGAACAACGTAGCACGAAAATTAAAGTCACAAAGCGGAAAAAGAGTATAATCATTTATGTGGTGGCGAGTTCACACTCAACGCTCCACCTACCTTCAGGTGCGAGGGGGAGGGGGGGGGAGCATGCGCTGGGCACATGATAAGTGTGAGCGGGAATGTGTGGAAAAGTCTTGGGGCCCCTTGATGTTGATGGAGTTCTCTCCCAGAGTACCTATTGCACCTCTGCTTTTCAACTTTTGCACATCCTGCATGACCACTGGTTTCATGTGATGTAATATACATGTTCAGATTTGGAACCAGTCCATCTTTTATCTTCCACGTATAGATTATTATGTATCTCTCTCGCCTGCGTCTAGAGAATACAAATTTAGAACTTTTAATCAGTCCCAATAATCAAGATGACTTTTGAGAGGAGTCTAGCGATAAAGGATCTTTGCACACTGTGTCCACAATTTCTCTGGCTCTGAATAGTGCTGTTAGAGTGCAACAGTATTCCATCCTGGAGAGCACTAGTATCTTGAAAAGTATCATTGGTATGGCATCCCTTGTTTGGAAGGTCCATTTTATCCAACCTGTCAATTTTCTTGCAGTCGTGACAGCTACTTTATTGAATTCTGTAAGGACAAGGTCTTCCGACACGATTACCAATATATCCTTTACATTACTTTTTCATTCTATAGTGCAATTTGACCTTTATACATGGTTTCCGATGTACAGTATTCATTGGAATACATTCATCGATACATTCAGCCAATGCAAAAATTTACTTACAACCAGTCTCAGATGACAGTGAATGTGATTATATTTATGGAGTACAATCAATCACAAAATGGAATGATCTTCCAAACAACCCAGAGACTATAGTATACATTGCTGGCATTTGTCTCAAAATTCTTATTGACACTGGATCAAACATTGACACCATTGCTGAGTGCCAATATGAGAAATTTAAAAAACAGTTACCAAAGCTTGAAAAATACAATGGTAAAGCCACTGCCTATGCTTCAAAGGTAGCCTTACCAGTGATTGGAACTTTCACTGCAGAGATTAAGTCAAAGAATGCAATGCTCATTACTACATTCCATGTTGTTAGGGATGCAAAGGAGTCTTTACTCAGTTACAAGACTTCAACCAAATTGGGGCTACTTCAGCTTTCTAATGCTGTAGCAGTGGAATCTGCAAACAATGTTGATGCTATTGTTGCTGAATTTTCTGACCGGTTTAAATCCATAGGTTGTTATACTGATAGCAAGGTACATCTCCATATCAACCCAGATGTAATTCCAGTTGCCCAACCACATCGCCGACAACCATTCCATACTCGCAAGAAAGTCGATGCCGAACTGGATAGGCTGATAGAACTAGATATCATTGAACCGTAACAGGCCCAACACCATGGGTAAGCCCAATTGTCACTCCACCAAAGCCGAAGAATCCAGATGAGATACGCATTTGTGTAGACATGCGTGTTCCCAACAAGGCAATAATGCGTGAACGCCATCCTACACCCACTGTAGATGATATGATATACCGCTTGAATGGTGCAACTGTATTAGCAAGTTAGATTTAAACAAGGGCTATCATCAGCTTGAACTTGATGATGAGAGTCGCTTCATCACAACGTTTACGACACATCGAGGTCTGTATAGGTACAAGCGCCTGAGTTTTGGTATTAACAGTGCTGCTGAAGTATTCCAGCACATCATCAGCCAGGTATTGCAAGATATACCTAATGCTGACAACATGTCTGATGACATCATTGTTTATGGCCGTACCCAAGCTGAACACGACAAAGCTCTTCATGCAACATTGCAACGCTTACGTGAAAAGAATTTGACGCTAAGCCGAGCAAAGTGTGAGTTCAATCAACATAAAATTGAATTCTTTGGACATGTACTTAGTGACAAGGTCTGTCTCCAGATCCTAAGAAAGTTGCAGATATCAAGAATGCTGCACCTCCTTCAACATCCACTGAAGTACATAGTTTTCTGGGAATGGCAAACTACTGTTCTCGCTTCATTCCAGATTTTGCTACCATTACGAAGCCTCTACGTGAGCTCCTGAAGAAAATGCATCATGTACTGGATCGATGTCGAGCAAAATGCATTTGATGCTGTGAAGATGCACTAGTAGAAAATGCGACTGCTGCTGTCCACTTTGATTCCATCAATGACACTGAGTTAACGGTG
>WNGS01092210.1:5842160-5883314 GCA_020271785.1 Procambarus virginalis
CCACTCGGTAAAACATCTCGACCATTGGGTACTGACTAAAATGCCTTAATTTGTATTCTCTAGAGCGTGGGCGGGAGAGAGATATCATAATTTCCACTTGGAAAATATTAAGAGGTGGCTGCACACACAAATACATCCCCAGCACCAGAAGTGCATGGCAGGATGTGCATTTACTTATATGCGCATTGTATTATACTGTGTACCGTGCCAAGTAAAATATATTCTTGCCTCGTCAGTGAGTTCTTAGTGACAAATATGGCTTTATCCACGGAACTATAGGCTATAGAGGTAGATTCATAGCCATTTTCAGAATAAGGTTGTTGCGAATGGATTCCTGTTAATTAAGCCTCATAATTTTAGTCTTACTGAATCATCTAATATTTAGTCTTATTGTTCAGAGAATGGTCACTTTACTGCGTGTATATTGCTTATATGTTAATTTAATAATATGTGTACTCCTGATCACTCGACGGCATCATCAGGCCATAGTTGCCAGCGGTTGACTTATTTTGGTTTTGGCCTTTCTAGGCCTATCAACGGAGGGAGGGTCATAATACACCACTACCAAAGCTTGCTGGCTAACCACCTAGACCTTGACATAGTTCAATACTAAAGTAATCCGAGTGTATATTCACGGAGAAGAGGCCGGAATACACCTCTGGGTGTATATATTCCGCGGCTCGAGGTTGCCAGGGTGGCCTAGCTGACGTCTGCCAGGCCTGCCACAAGTCGCTGGCTCTAGAGACTACACCAGTATATTCTCAACCTTCAATATTATTATACCAGTCACATATCCCATTGCCAATTAAGTTATGTCCTTAATTCACAACACTTTTTTTAAATGTTAAATTGTTACTTACAACTGAGTCCTTATATTGTTCTGCAATTTTATAGGTATTTTTCAACGTTAAAAGTCAATAATAAAGAGGCACATTCATTCTATAGCTTCAAGCGTTTTTCTGAAATTGTTTTTAATGTTTTCCTTTATCAGTTGTCCAATGTTAATAGATTATGCCTTATATTAAATAAATCTCAAGATGAATGTACAAATGTTCGTCTTTGCTGAGTTTCCCCTTGATTCCCACATACTGCCTTTAAAATTGAGTTATAAAGGCAGATGAAGCTATCATTCACAAAGATTAACACTATGGCGTTATCATACTAATTTAAACAATCATAATAACAACTTCATGACATTATATTTGTCTCCACAGTCGTGGAAACCTGCATGTATTCGTCCAGCTATTTTCTTGTAAACTTATTCCAGAAGATATAGCAGCAGTTGACACCTGGCTAATTCAAATTACTGATCAATTTATTCAAATTTTCATCTAATAGTATTTTGCATTATTTTGTCGTTAAATAATTATTTTGTTGAAAATAAGGTTTGGTTGGGCAAGGAAAACGGCTAAATACCAATGCTACGGCTGGATCGCGAACTCCACCCGTGTCAACCCACACTTCTAAATACCGGAACCATGTGTTGAAGAAATTTAGAAACTTATATCCCCTGGTGACCACTGTTTTGCATGCGTAATTTTATAACTTGATATATTAATCAAGGAATTTTATAGACTCGACGGTTATTTGGCAGTACCGATTAATACAGAGTACTGTATTTCTTCACGTGATGGTTTGGGAGATTCTATGAGGTTATTGGAACGGCTCATCCGGGTCTTTCTCCAGTCTGTAATGTAACATGGCGGGTGTTTGCCTGAAGTGATTATTACTCGAAACAAGTGCTTTTTATCCATACAGATGGTGATTTTAAGACTTTGGCATGCTTGTTAATGCCAAGAAAATAATCTAGTTGTGAAAGATGCAGAATGTAGTACAGGGACCTGTCGCCGACAGCGAGAAAGAGAGCTCAATACTGGAGGGTGCGAAGTCTGACTCGACCGCCACCTTGAGACCAGCTACCCCGGATAAATGCCAAACGTATGCGGACCTTCAAGATAAATTTTTCACAGTATCGGGCGAATCAGATAGCGAAGAGGGTGACGAATCGGAGGTACGTACTTTGGAGTTTGGCTTGAGGTGGAAATTTGGGTTTAAAGGGGCTTTGTTTGGTCAAAATGATGTAAAATTGTACGCAACGGAGTTGTGGGAGCGCGGACGATTTTCAACCGTATTGACAAACAATACAGCAGGCTCTGGTCTGTTAACCCAGTTGTACTCGCCCTCCTGCTGCCCTTGCCAGCCTTGCTCGCCAGGCTTCCACATCTGTTTTAGGACCGCGTAAGGCAGGAAATTCGCCAAAATGTCGGAGTAGAGGAGGAGAAATAGGTGTTTGAGGTGGAGGGGTGTGGGTGATGGTGGAGTGTGTGTGTGTGTGTGGCGCACCGTGATGACCCGAGCGCCTCCCGCTTCTCTTAACCCACCCATCTCTCTCTCTTACACTCGTTCACGGCTCCTTTTCTCCCTCCTGTCTCATTCTTCCATCATTTCCTGCCCCCGGTGGAGGCGACCGTCGATATCCGCCCCCGCGGGAATCGATATTTGTACGCCGCCGAGTCTGGCTTTGGGAAATAAGGCGAGTGATGGCTACCACCATGGCCGTGGGGCCGTGGCTGGCTCCACTGGGGACATATTGTAGGCCTGGAGCGGCTCACCGCAGGCACAACACGAGCCAGCCACGGCCATGGTGTTATCATGGGAGGCCAGACACTAGGCTCAATGATTGGTTTTGATTTAATGTCTGGATGTGTGGCGTAGGGGGGTGGGGAGAGGAGGGGGTGGGGATATTGGCTTGGGTATTGGGCATCCTGTTGCCATCGCTTTTATGGGGAAGCTGTTTTGCATTTGAACATATTGGAGAGGAGAGGGGGAAATGATCAAACCTGTTTTTGTTTAACTGGTTAAATTAACTGCTTAAAAAACAAACTTTAGATAACTTGTCATAGTTATAACAGTTTCACCTAGTTTCTCAATTACAAACAGATGCTATTACATGGTGCATGACCAATGGGCGAGAGTCCTGATTTTTGGGCTGTTGAAAGATATTGAGACTAGGTACTATCCTTGGGGAGAATGCCATTATTCCCATCATGGTAATGGCACACCTACTAAGGTACTAGAGGCACAGAGTCATTATTTGAGGTTGTGTAAATACCATTTTTTCCCCAAATGGCACACGTGTCCATTATAGTAATTTGCATAATGGTAACCTTTTGTCATTGGGCTAGTTTAAATGAATTAGTTTTTCTTATTGTATAGGCCTAATAATTTAAAGATTTTAAATATTTTACTCCATAATGTGAGCAAGGCTGCATTTGTTTGAATAGTATGCTAGTGTGAATGAACAAAGGGTTGAGCTACTGTATTCCTGGTTTTTCATTGGTCTCTGGTGTTATAAAGGACTAGATGTTTTCCAGTTAGTATCCATAACAACACTTGACTAATGTCTTGAGTCTTTTTCCTTTATATTTTCTGGCATTCATATAAATTGCTATTGAATTGTACGTTATTTTGGCCTATTGTATCACTGACTAACAACTACCATCTTATTTATTCTTAAACATGGTCTTAAATATCAAACTTGTTGTCCAACTTCCAACTCTTTGACTGCTAAATGGTCATCCAATATGCAAATAGCTCATTTATTCTAATATATTGACTTAATATCTAGCAGTGTAACACTTTAGTTAATAGTGTCCAATTTAAAATATCTTAGTTAACTAAATGCCCAACCTCATTACCTAACCTATCATTATCTAACATTTATAATAAAATACAACAAATAACCCTTAACCAATGCACTTAAATCTTGACCCCCCAAGTAAATGCAAAAAAGTACAATACAGCTGCAGTATGAAGTACTGTATACATGTTATGGGTATTTAGTTAAACTTNTTTATTATTATTTATTTTCCTAAATGTTTTCCTATTCGGGTATATGATAAATGTTTATAAATTAGGAATAATGCGATTTAGAAAAAGCGGACTCTCTCGTTCAGTAGGCTATAGAACCAGGTAACTATAATATCCAGCAGCTGATTGGCGAAGCAGTTGCTGTTGGTGGCAGCTGTCGGGAGGCAATTGATGCCTCTATCAATGAAACGATTGTAAGTACTAAAAATCATACACATATATAAAATAAATCGCCATATCGATTCGTAATTTTTTGTGCGGCGGATTGGCGGTCGCAGACGACTGAGTTGTGTACTTGTCTTGGGTTTGAATCCCTCTATATGAGTACTGTATGAGTACTGTATGAGTACTGTATGAGTACTGTATAAGTTCTAGTGGGTGCAGGTTAATAGACAGCAACAACAGTAGTTGGAGAAGTAGTGATTGTGGTAGTTGTTGAAGCCATTATAATCTTGTAGTCGTTGTGACGCCAGCAGTGGTTATCTATCTTGAGGTTATCTTGAGATGATTTCGGGGCTTAGCGTCCCCGCGGCCCGGTCCTCGCCCAGGCCTCTTTTATTTTTTACACACCCCCAGGAAGCAGCCCGTAGCAGCTGTCTAACTCCCAGGTACCTATATACTGCTAGGTCAACAGGAGCATCGGGATGAAAGAAATTCTGCCCATTGTTTCCGCCTCCGTCGGAGATCGAACCCGGAACCTTAGGACTACGAATCCCGAGTGGTGTCCACTCAACCGTCAGGCCCCTGGTGGTCGCAATAATTGGGGAAAATAGCAGTAGTTGTGGAGATAGTAGCTGTGGTTGTAGTGAAAGTAGTTGTGAAAGTAGCAGTTGTTGTCGTGAAAGTAGCAGTAGTAGCAGCGTCAGTGACATTAGCAGTAGCAGCAGGAAGCCCAAACAAACTCGGATATCGCAGCAGCAGGATAGCAGTAACAGTCTCGGCCGTGATATAGATAGCAGCGGAAACAATAGTCGTCATATTGTTATTATTAGCAGTAACAGCAACTGTAATTGTAGCAGTAATTCACAGCAGCAAAAGTAACAGTATTGTGGTTAAAGTATCAACCGCTGTAAAATGAACGGTGGTTGTACCAGCTGTACCGATAGAACTGAAAGCAACAGCATCATTAATATCAACTACAACAACAGCAGCTGTAGCAGTGATGATAGCAGCAACAACAGTAGCAACTGACGTGTCTATGTCACTGCAGCCAGAACTCTCATCAGCTTACAGTGACGCAGTCAGAAGCCTCATCAGGTTACAGTGACGCAACCAGAAGCCTCATCAGCTTACAGTGACGCAACCAGAAGCCTCATCAGCTTACAGTGACGCAACCAGAAGCCTCATCAGCTTACAGTGACGCAACCAGAAGCCTCATCAGCTTACAGTGATGCAGCCAGAAGCCTCTTATCGCTTGCTAAAGAATGAATTCAGGCCATGTGCCAGAATTTAGATCGCGATACTTGATTTATTTATTTATTTATTTATTTATTTATTTATTTATTTATATGTTTCGGGCTACATCATCGTATCACGAATTTGGAGTCTCCGTGGTGTAGTGGTAAGACACTCGCCTGGCGTTCCGGGAGCACTTTGTCATGGGTTCGTATCCTGGCTGGGGAGGATTTACTGGGCGCAAATCCTTAACTGTAGCCTCTGTTTAACTCAACAGTAAAATGTGTACCTGGTTGTAACAACGATTCTTCACGGCGGGGATCGTATTCCAGGGACCTGCCCGAAACGCTACGCGTACTAGTGGCTGTACAAGAATGTAACAACTCTTGTATATATCTCAAAAAAAAAATGCAGCGGAAAGATATCTTGATTTCAGATGCTAATTGGCATAAATGATAGCGTGAGTTAGCGCGTATGGCCATATATGTAGAAATAAATCCTTATCAAAAGAAGGCACCAAGCCAGAAAGACTATGTAGCCGTGCCATATGTGGAAATATGTGGAAATAAGACAAATTCGACCACGTGATGATACCGAGGAGCATGTTTACCCTCTCCCTGATACCGCTAGTTCTGTTAAGGTGGTGAATCTTAGTGTCGCCTTGACGTATGTGACGGTGCATGGTGCCCCCTTCAAATTTCAGGACGAACTTTTAACCTGTTTTGAACGATTTGGGACTGTGTTAAGTGTTAGTTGGAACAAGGTCCTTGTCGGGCACTGTGCTGGGATGCTTGACGGCTCCACCACCCTGACGATGTCGCTGAGGTGTAGTGTCCCGTCGTCGATGTCCATGTTGGATTACACGCTCCGCTGCCAGTACCGGGGTCAACCACGCCCCTGTTATTGGTGTGGTCACGAGGGTCATCTGGCTGCGGCGTGGGAGCGACTGGTCGGGTGTATATTTTTCGTGCGGAGGATTTTCCGCCCCTGTTGCATTCGAATGGTACTGTGGATGGAGTGGATAATGTGCCTGAGGCGCCTGATTGCCTGTCTGCTGCTCCGCCTGTTGAGACGAGTTCTACGGCCCGTGCGACACCTCTGGTAACTGCTGTGGCCCCTGGGGTTGTTGAGCCGGTGTGTGTGGGTGTTGGGCCGTCGCCTGCGCTGCGTGTAGTGCAGGATGTCCCGGTGGAGGTCCATGTCCCGCCCCCGCCTGTGGGTGTGGCACCGGCTCCCGGGACGCGGGTTCTGCTGTTTTGGAGGGGGTGCTTCGGCAGGGGGAGGTGCCTGCCTTGCCTGTGTGTGTCGGCGACTGTAGTTCTGATGCTTTAATCCCTTTGCAGAAGCGTGCGCGTCGGTGTTCTGAGGCTGTTTCCCCTGGATGATGTGGACAGTGCGGGCGATGTGGCCTCTGTGGACTCTGTGGACGGTGCGGGTGTGGCCCGTAATCACCGGTGTGGATGTGAAGATGGTGGCCATGCCTGCGGCGGGGCCTGCTGGGCGTGGTGTGGTGCGGCCTGTCTCGAAGCGTTCGCGGCGGGCTCGGAGTGTGTCTCCCCTTCGTGGTGTGCCTTGGGAGGAGGTGGGGGAGTATGGTGCTCCGGCGTCCCCCCGCCGTAGATGACGGGGCTGTGAGCCGGTTGCTACCTGTGCCCCCCCCCCCCTGCATCTCCTGCTGTTGGATCCCCGCAGTGGGGGGTTGCCGCTGATGATCGGGACCTCGTCCTGGTGTTGAGGAAAGACGTGCGCCGGGGGACCTCGGCTCCTGTGCTCTGTGGTGGGGTCGATGCTGCGCCTGCATCCCCTGCGGTTCCCCCTCCTTCGTTGCCCCAGTCTGGGGGAAGCCTTGTCCCGGCTGCCGGGGTCGTGTCCTGTGAGGGTCCGGTGTTGGGCCCTTATCGAGATGTCCGGGTGCTTCCGATCCCGTGGTGCTCCTCCACTATCTGGGTGTCGCAGGTGAAGGAGTTTGTTTATAGGGTGCCGGATAAGATGTCTCAGCCGAGGGCGCCACCTGGTGGCCGGGTGTCCTTTGACACGTTGATGATTTGGGAAGCGTATTGCTTGCGCTTTCCGATATACAAGTTCCCAGAAAAATATTAGTAGACATCTTGCGCACAACGCTACGCCATGGTTCCGCTAACACCATGAACTCGACATCCCGCCCTACGGTGCGGCAAGACTCCCTCTACCATCCACCTCTGTTTTAGTCGCCGCTCCTCTATCTACGGCACAACACGACTAACACTTTTGACATTCTTATCCTCCTCAACGTCAACGCGTCTCCCAACATTTGTTCTGGTGCAGACATCGGAAGGGTAAACCCTTCATGCAAACTGCACCTACTCTCAAGAAGATGATACCGTACGCGGTTAATAGCTGATCCCCGCACCATAAAAAATATTGAATCAATAAAACTTCCGTTATTGAGATAATTTTCCCCGGGAGGATAAAATGAGATTGCAGGGTACATATACCGTGTCGATTTGCTGCTAGTTGTTTAGACCGTTTAATTTGTGTGTGTGTATGCTAATTGTTTTCCTTTTATTAAATAGTCATGTGCGAGCACACTCAAGACAAAGATTAATGAGCGGTTTTTGAAGCTTGATAGTTTAAGGCTTACCGGTAGCCTGGATTATTAATGCCGCAGCCTATCTTTTTTATTCTATACCCTATAAATAGTTTTTGAATCGAAGTTTTCAGATTTAGTGTAATCTTTCTCTGTATATACTGAGAAATGGACCTTCCGGTGAACTTATCCGTGTTTTCTGGTGTTTGGTATAAGTAGAGAGTAGCTACAATCGTGTAAGAGGCTTTAAGGAGCCTAACACAAGCAACGATACAAGGTTAAAGAATGTATGTTAAAACTGTAAAATTATGAATGTTTAACAAAGAATGTTAAAATTGCTGAATGCATCTTTGGGGTCGACCGCTGGATGGAATGGACTTGAGCCGAGGACGGGTTGGGCGGTTGGTGGTAGTTGTTGGTGTTACTTCAATCTTAGGGCTTCATACTTCAGAGCTCTTCTTACTTCTTTTTCGTATTTTGCATCAAGCTTGGGTCGTTGGTCTTATTTGGCTTCCTGGTAGTCTTACTTCTTGTTGACATTGCAGTGTTGTCGTTCGAGGTTGTAGGTGTGGCGTCCAGAAGAAAATCTTCAGGTCTGTAGTTGCCCTTCCGTTGAGGAGAGGATGGCGCTCTGAGATCGCTTCGTCTGACGAATCGCTTGAATCCAAAGCAGAGGCAGTTTTCCTTGGAGGTTGAGTAGTAGCAAGTCGGGCAGCCAGAAAGAAGGAAGGAATTATTAGGGCAAAGCATCAAGCCATTACGACTATATGGCACTTGGAAGGGGTCAGGACAAGGATTTGGGATGGGACGGTGGGAAAGGAATGGTGCCCAACCACTTGAACGGTCAGGGATTGAACGCCGACCTGCATTACTACCCTGTAGTCGCCACAGACCACAGGGTCTGTGGCGCAACGGTAGTAGATGGTTCAGAAGGTGGCACTGCGGCAGACTGTGCAGGGATGGTGGGTGGAGCTGCAGCAGATATCGTCGGATGTGGAGGCGTCAGTTCTGGGGCTGCTTCCTCCACTGTAGCTGTAGGAACGGCCATTGCTGCAGTGGACAGTAGATCTGTGAGCGCGGCAGCATTCACAGTAATGTCTGGCTCAGAGGCCTGGGTAGAACTCGTAACTGGAGTAGAGGTGGTGTGGACTTCCTCGGGTACGGTGAAAGTCGGGAAGTCATTTCCAGCGTAGAGTATGTTTAGAATCCTCACATATTCGTGGAAGTTGGGGCCAGCAATCTTGTCAGCCACCGTGGTTAGAGCATACACCGTGCTGTGTAGTGAGTTAGGGACCGGTGTTTGCTGTGGCAAAGGTTGGGTCGGTGGTTGGCTGGTGGACTGGGAGCTGGGCCCCCATTGGCTAGGTTGCTGCGGTAGCTTTTCCTCCTCCCGGAAGCTCCGGGAAAGTAGCGGCTTGGATGTTAAATGGCGACGGTGCTCGGTGAGCTGCGTTAGTAATGGAGGAGGCAAGGTGCCTCAAGTCCTTGATTTTCCGTATTTCTTCCTGTCGGCTTTCTTCCTATGGATTTTGGTCTTGCAAACGGTGTAGCGGTGGTCTTTCATGCAGATTCTGCACTTGGTGACACGTTCCGTACATTTCTTGGTAGAATGCGTGTATTGGTAGCACTTTAGGCACTGTTGTAGATCGTAGTAGTGTTCCTTCTTGGTCATGGCTGGTGGATCTTGACTCCGAAGCACTTGAGCCCTTATGTGGCAACAAGGTCCGTAATGCGATGACGGAGAAGGTCAGTTTCATGGTCGCTCGGTCTCTGATGGTGCGACCATTATGCACTACGTGCTCACCATAGCCCGTGTTACTTGGAACTTTTTGTTCCAGGTAGCGAACCTTTAGCAACAACAACGACTGGTCACTGTGGGCTGTGAGCAGACACCTCCGTCCCCGTGGCCAGCGTGCAGGAGATCGTGTGGGCGCCACAACGTCAAAATTTTAATCTTTTTTTTTCCTGATTCTGCTAATAAATAACAATATTAATTTATATTTGAGAAAATTCCTATTTTGAATTAATAGCATGTTAAAATTGATGATGCGTGTTTGGGGTCGACCGCTGGATGGAATGGACTTGCTCTGAGGGCGGGTTCCAAGGCGTCACCCGCGTACTACAAATACAAATAATCGTCATCAAAATCGAAACACCTAACCTAACCTGGGCCTAATTATTCAGAGAGCTTTATTATATAATTATATTAATAAATATTAATATATTTATTATATAATTAGCATTATATAAATTATATTGATATATAAAAAAGAGAAAATCTATTTTTAATACTCAGTACATTAAAATTGATGAATGCGTTTCGGGGGACGGCTGCTGCTTTAACGAGCCTGGCCTGAGAACAGGATACCTTGTAATTCTTGCAAACATGCAGACATGTTAATTAGTAATTTAAACACAAGCCCTGAATACATGCTCGGGCGAGCCTGGCCTAGTTGAGTCAGTGGATGACTCTGGCAGCGGTGTAACCAATTGTTTGACGAAAGTCATAGATTATTGCTATGATATCTTTTAATTTGTCTAGTTCTGTCCACTAAATTATGTTCTATAATGTGTTACTAGTCAACCCCCCCCCTCCGTCCCATCCCAAATCCTTATCCTGATCCCAAGTTCAAGTTCAAGTATGTTTATTGAGATAAGCAAGAAATACATCTCAAAGGGATAGAGTAGCTTAGGCTATTTCTACCCTCCTTCCTGATCCCTTTCAAGGGCTATATAGTGGTAATGGCTGGGTGCTTTCTGCTGATAGTTGCGGTTCCATGTTGTGTGTGTGTGTACTTAAGTAACTTACCTATATGGAGGACGAGATCTAGCTCCAGGGTCACTCCAGCTAAGTCTTGTACCGTGTCCTTTCACTTGAAGTTATGACTCGAGGCAGCTTCCACGACTTCTGCGTCAAACCCATTCCGCTTAGTCTAGCATCCGCACTCAATACCACGAGTGCCTTAAGTTTCTCCGTCTCGTTTTAGTTTCCAGTTTCAAACTATGCCCCATCATCCCGCTTGCTCTAATCTGGAAAAGACTATTTCTATCAATTTTGTCTATTAATATCAGAATCTTATACGTTGAGATCATATCATCTCTGATCCTTATTTCTTTTATAAATAAATAAATTGTTATTCAGGTAAGGTACATACATACAAGGTAAGATACAAAAGTTGATGGATTTATAGATAGAGCTAATACATACAATGCCTAAAGCCACTATTACGCAAAGCGTTTCGGGCAGGAACACATTGCAATTTTATTGCAATTAAGTTGCTCTCTCTTAATCTGTCCTCATAATTCAATTCTCTTTTATTTAGTAAACAATTTCTGTACCCATAATTTCTTCTGTTGGTTCAGAAGCGTAAGGTTCCATATTGGAGCTGTGTATTCCAGTACTAGCCTCTCATAATTGTGAATAATGTTATGAATTACTAATTGTTTAGGTTTCTAAATGTCATTTAGATTTCTAAATGCCCGGACGCAGGTTCGAATCCTCGTCACGGCCCTTGTGGATTTGTTTATTGATGCATGACGTTAGTGTGATCTGTGTGTGTAATAGTGTAGTATAGTGTAGTCATTCCTATATTTATACATTTTTCATATGCTGCTGATGTTATTTTACTTATATTTTATTTAGTGCTAGCTCTGTGTCCACTATTAGGTCATAAATTTCTGACTTATAAGGAGATGAACATAAGCTTTTGGGTACAGTTGTCTAATGTACTGACTCCCAACCTATTTTCTTTGTGTTATCTAATATTTATCTCTCACATACATATACATCCCCAGGATGCAACCCACAAACGCTGCCTAACCCCCAGGTACCTATTTCTTACTAGGAGAAAAGCGCCATCAGATGAAAGAAATTGCCCAGTTATTCCTGTATCGGCGGGGAATTGAACCCGGGTCCCTGGATTATGAATCGCGGACGCTGACCACTCTGCCCTGTATACTGTGTGTGTGTAATTACCTAAGTGTAGTTACAGGATGAGAGCTACGCTCGTGGTGACCCGTCTTCCCAGCACTCTTTGTCATATAACGCTTTGAAACTACTGACGGTCTTGGCCTCCACCACCTTCTCCCCCAACTTGTTCCAACCGTCTACCACTCTGTTTGCGAAAGTGAATTTTCTTATATTTCTTCGGCATCTGTGTTTAGCCAGTTTAAATCTATGACCTCTTGTTCTTAAAGTTCCAGGTCTCAGGAAATCTTCCCTATCGATTTTATCAATTCCTGTTACTATTTTGTACGTAGTGATCATATCACCTCTTTTTCTTCTGTCTTCTAGTTTTGGCATATTTAATGCCTCTAACCTCTCCTCGTAGCTCTTGTCCTTCAGTTCTGGGAGCCACTTAGTAGCATGTCTTTGCACTTTTTCCAGTTTGTTGATGTGCTTCTTAAGATATGGGCACCACACAACCGCTGCACATTCTAGCTTTGGCCTAACAAAAGTCATGAACAATTTCTTTAGTATATAGCCATCCATGTATTTAAACGCAATTCTGAAGTTAGAAAGCGTGGCATAGGCTCCTTGCACAATATTCTTTATGTGGTCCTCAGGTGATAGTTTTCTATCTAGAACCACCCCTAGATCTGTTTCTTTATCAGAATTCTTTAAAGATTTCTCACATAATATATAGGTTGAGTGAGGTCTATGTTCTCCTATTCCACATTCCATAACATGGCATTTATTAGCACACACACACACCATAACATGTGTGTGTGTGTGTGTGTGTGTGTGTGTGTGTGTGTGTGTGTGTGTGTGTGTGTGTGTGTGTGTGTGTGTGTGTGTGTGTGTGTATACTCACCTATATGTACTCACCTATATGTGTCTGCAGGATCGAGCATTGACTCTTGGATCCCGCCTTTCGAGCATCAGTTGTTTACAGCAATGACTCCTGTCCCATTTCCCTATCATACCTGGTTTTTAAATTATGAATAGTATTCGCTTCCACAACCTGTTCCTTGAGTGCATTCCATTTTCCCACTACTCTCACGCTAAAAGAAAACTTCCTAACATCTCTGTGACTCATCTGAGTTTCCAACTTCCATCCATGTCCCCTCGTTCTGTTACTATTCCGTGTGAACATTTCGTCTATGTCCACTCTGTCAATCCCTCTGAGTATTTTATACGTTCCTATCATGTCCCCTCTCTCCCTTCTTCTTTCTAGTGTCGTAAGGCACAGTTCCCTCATGCGCTCCTCATACCCCATCCCTCGTAGCTCTGGGACGAGTCTCGTTGCAAACCTCTGAACCTTTTCCAGTTTCATTATATGCTTCTTCAGATGGGGACTCCATGATGAGGCGGCATACTCTAAGACTGGCCTCACGTAGGCAGTGTAAAGCGCCCTAAATGCCTCCTTACTTAGGTTTCTGAATGATGTTCTAACTTTTGCCAGTGTAGAGTACGCTGCTGTCGTTATCCTATTTATATGTGCCTCAGGAGATAGATTAGGTGTTACGTCCACACCCAGGTCTCTTTCGCGCGTCGTCACAGGTAGGCTGTTCCCCTTCATTGTGTACTGACCCTTTGATCTCCTATCTCTTAGTCCCATTTCCATAACTTTACATTTGCTCGTGTTGAATTCCAGTAGCCATTTCTCTGACCATCTCTGCAACCTGTTCAGGTCCTCTTGGAGGATCCTGCAATCCTCATCTGTCACAACTCTTCTCATCAACTTTGCGTCATCCGCAAACATCGACATGTAGGACTCTACACCGGTAAACATATCGTTAACATATACAAGAAATAAAATTGGTCCCAGTACCGATCCTTGTGGTACTCCACTTGTTACTGTTCGCCAGTCCGACTTCTCGCCCCTTACCGTAACTCTTTGGCTCCTTCCTGTTAGGTAGTTCCTGTGTGTGTGTGTGTGTGTGTGTGTGTGTGTGTGTGTGTGTGTGTGTGTGTGTGTGTGTGTGTGTGTGTGTGTGTGTGTGTGTGTGGAGGATGAGCTTAGGATCATTGATCCCGTTACTCAACTTTCAGTCACCTGGAATACAGTTCCCTGAGCCTATTGGGCTTAATCATATTCCACCTGTTTCCCTTTGAATGCCGCCCGTGCTCAATAGTTTGTCCTTGTCTGCTCTATCAAGTCTCTTGAAAATTGTGTACGTGGTAATCATGTCTCTGAACTCTTCTTCCAGTTCAGTTCTTGGCCTTTTCTTGTAACTCATACATCTTAGTTTTGAGACTAGTCTGGTGGCATACCTCTAAACGTTCTTCAACTTCGTCTTGTGTTTAAATAATGAATTAATGCTGATCCCGCAGCTGCTATGTTCCCAGCCAAGCATGAGCCGCTGGTGATATCCGTTTGATGTGGGGCAGGAGACATGTTCAGTGTAATATCAACCCTCGTCAGTTCTTTCTGCGTAATTCTTGAAGGATTTAATCTCCCATTTGGGACCTTGTATCCGGCCTCCTGCTTCTTATACTTAATTGCCCGAAACGCATTGCGTAATAGTGGCTTTAGGCATTGTATGTACTAGCTCTATCTATAAATCGATCCATTAATGTAACATACCTTGTATGTATGTACCTTACCTGAATAAATATATTTAGTTATTTATTTATAATTACATTGCTTCACACACTTGACTATTGACTTGAACTGTAATAGCTCCTTGTTGGACCATTCATCCAGCTTGTACAGATCATCTTGTAGTTTCTTCCTCCGTCTTAATCCTCCTCTTAATTTTTGCATCAAAAACCATTGATAGGAATAAGTATTCTCTTGGAATGATCATTTACATATATCAGATACAGAATAAGTCCACAACTTGGATGAGTGGAAATCCGCTCACGGTAGAGGATTCACAAAGACTGCGTAATTAGTGCTATCATCTACTCTCTATCCATGGTTAGGTTAGGTTAGGTTTCATTACATTTTTCCTTGTGCGCTTTCGTTAATAAAGCGTTAATACGATGTAATATTGCGCAAAATGTGAAATATGGAATTCAAAAACTATTTAAGTGTACCTTTGAACTTCGTTTACAGAAAACAGAATTCTTCAGACCAGTTCAAAGAAAACATGTTCAGCACATACTTTTTATATTATAAAAAATAATTATAATACAATAAAGTTTTAACTTTAGAATAATCTCTGTTTAGGACAAAGGTTCACTTGCCAGTTTACAAGCAAACTATTACTGAAATGGTAATATGCTTTCAGACCATCACAACTATCCAGTTTTGTTGTAATGGGGCGGTTTGTTGCTGATGGTAATAGATTTACTCAGAGGGCGGGCTCATGCCAGACCCTACTATAGTAACATTTCGCCACTCTGAGATCTCTTCCCTCACCGTAATTCGTTGTTTTCTGTTGCTTAGGTACTCCTTTATCACTGAAGCATTTCCCTGTCATTCTTGTAAACTTCTCCAACTTGCTCATTAGTCTCTTATGAGGTACTGTGCTAAAGGCTTTCTGACAATGCAAACTTTGCAGTCTGTTCACGCCTCTCTATCTTGTTTGATATCTGTCGCCCGCGTCGTAACATTCTATTAAATTTATTTGGCAAGATTTGTCCATCACTAAACCTTGTGCGTGTGTGTGTGTGTGTACTCACCTAGTTGTGTTTGCGGTGGTTGAGCTCTGGCTCTTTGGTCCCGCCTCTCAACCGTCAATCAACAGCTGTGTGTGTATTTAATAGTTATGCCTGGCCTGCATAATCAAGCTATTAGCTCTTGGACCCCGCCTTTCTAACCAATCGATTTTTACTCTATTATGTCTACTACATATATTTCCCTCTAACACACACACACACACACACACACACACACACACACACACACACATCCCCAGGAAGCAGCCCGTAGCAGCTGTCTAACTACCAGGTACCTATTTACTATTAGATGAACAGGGCATCAGGATGAAAGAAACTCTGCCCATTTGTTTCTGACTCGGCCGGGAATCGAACCCGGGCCCTTAGGACTACGACCTCCGAGCACTGTTCACTCAACCGCGAGGCTAACGAGGCCCCCCCCTACCACACACACACCAGTGGAGTCCCACAGGGTTCAGTCCTTGGACCTATACTGTTTCTGATATATGTGAATGATCTCCCAGAGGGTATAGACTCTTTCCCCTCAATGTTTGCTGATGATGCAAAAATTATGAGGATTAAAATGAAGGAAGATAGTAGGAGGCTACAAGATGATCTAGATAAACTGAATGAATGGTCCAACAAATGGCTACTAAAGTTCAACCCGAGCAAATGTAAGGTAATGAAACTAGGCAGTGGAAACAGGAGGCCAGAAACAAGATACCGAATGGGAGATGAAGTCCTTCATGAAACAGACAGAGAGAAAGATCTAGGAGTTGATATCACACCAAACCTGTCTCCTGAAGCCCACATAAAAAGGATAACATCTGGGGCGTATGCGAGGCTGGCTAACATCAGAACTGCCTTCAGGAACCTGTGTAAGGAATCATTTAGAACCTTATATACCACGCATGTAAGACCAATCCTGGAGTACGCGGCCCCAGCATGGAGCCCGTACCTTGTCAAGCACAAGACGAAGCTGGAAAAAGTTCAAAGGTATGCCACTAGGCTAGTCCCAGAACTAAGAGGGATGAGTTACGAGGAAAGGCTGCATCAAATGAACCTAACGTAGCTGGAAGATAGGAGAGCTCTGGGGAGACATGATCACTACCTACAAAATTCTAAGAGGAATCGACAGGGGTAGATAAAGATAAATTGTTTAACACGGGTAGTACGCGAACAAGGGGACACAGGTGGAGACTGAGTACCCAAATAAGCCACAGAGACGTTAGAAAGAACTTTTTCAGGGTCAGAGTAGTTAACAGATGGAATGCATCAGGCAGTGATGTGGTGGAGGCTGACTCCATACACAGTTTCAAGTGTAGATATGATAGAGCCCAATAGGCTCAGGAATCTGTACACCAGTTGATTGACGGTTGAGAGGCGGGACCAAAGAGCTAGAGCTCAACCCCCGCAGGCACAACTAGGTGAGTACAACTAGGTGAGTACACCCACGCAGTGAGTCAGTCACACAGTTACTCGTCCTGCTCCACACCCACCCAACTGGGCGGCAGCTTTACAGTCTTGTGCATGCATTACCTACAGTCAGCAAATTTTGCATACTTCGCTAAGATTCCTGGCAGTACATTATTATGAATGAAGTACTGTACTTACACATTTCTTTGATTCCATTGATGGTGTTATCTCCGAATTCCGCGATATTTTCGCAGTTCGTTATATTGTGACGCAAAGTATGCGAATAGTTCTGCTGACAGAGTTTACATTTAGTCAAGTCTACATCAGCAGATGTTACAAGCTGCCAGAGGTACTTGTAGCCGAGCCTAAGCCCAGCAGTGGTAACATCTAGACGTCTGCTGACCTAATTGGATGACCCATAGAGATGGGGTTCTTCCTGCATAGAAGAATGATGATAGATGAAGCAACTGGTGTGAATTTCACTTTGCCTCACGTTTATTAGATTTAGTTGATGTCCCCGAAATGTTGCCGCCCTCAGCCTGCTCAACGGCAGTTCAAGATGGTAATCAATTCCTTCTGTACGAGCACATGTTTTGTAGTAACTCGTCACACATGCCAGGATCCAACCCGTATAGCAGCTGTCTTACTCCTAAGTACCTATTTACTGCTAGGTGAGCAGAGGCATCAGGTGAAAGAATTTTTTGGCCATTTGTTTCTGCTTCGACCGGGAATAGAACCCGGGCCCTTAGGATTACAACCCCAGACCGCTGTCCACTCGGCTGTGAGTGTGTGTGTGTGTGTTCTCACCTATTTGTACTCACCTATTTATACTCACCTATTTGTGCCTGCAGGATCGAGCATTGACTCTTGGATCCCGCCTTTCTAGCCACCGGCTGTTTATAGCAATGACTCCTGTCCTATTTCCATATCATATATAGTTTTAAACTGTGTGTAAGTGTGTAAACTGTAACTGTTTAAGATTTGTGTGTGTGTGTGTGTGTGTGTGTGTGTGTGTGTGTGTGTGTGTGTGTGTGTGTGTGTGTGTGTGTGTGTGTGTGTGTGTGTGTGTGTGCGCGCGCGCGCGCGTGCACGTTCGCACTCGCCTAAAATATGCATTTGCGCGCGCGGGAAAATGCATATTATAGGTACTGCAGCATTGCTTAACACTTAATGTCAACTGACTGTACGGTATAGTTATCAGACACGAAGAAAAATATATCTCTAGAATTACGCTTCGAGAAAATTCATGCTAGGAAAGCCTCGGTAGCTTTGTTTTTGTTTTTGTTTAGTAGGAAATGTTGGGTTGGGGTGTGGGGTGATGGGGAGGGCTGGCCGTGCCCACTCTGCATTCACATCGCGCCTCAATGTTCTTGTTATCTGCAAGCTACGTTAGGAAATTAAAAAAATTAGTTGTACTGATGCAATATATAGAATTAGTCTAAATGACTCGTATATTATATTTCCGTGACAGACAGTTTATATGTCAGCATTAGTTTGGTGTGGGGGGGGGATTGAAAGTATTAATCCAACAAGGATCTTAATTAAGCCTGATCAGTAGGCTCAATGGATCGGTCAGGGTGCATTAAAAAATTACTCAAGCACTTTTTCAATCTGATTGATCTCAGAAGCACAGCGAGGCTATTTGTATCAACAATAACTCCCGGAGTCGTTAAGTTTCGAAGCTCATAAACTGCTTCAGTAAATGTAAACACGCTGGCATGATTAGGGATAGATGTACAGGTTTCACAAGTGGTTGCGTAACAGCTTGATAAACCCTGGCCACGTTCCAAGGATATATTTCTCTGCTCGTCTCCCTACACACACAGTCCTGTTGGGTAATTGGCAGCAGATTATATAGCCTTTCGGGAACAACTGAAAACTTCATCATTTGCCCGAAACGCTGTGCGTATTAGTGGGTTTAGGTATTGTATGTACTAGGTAGCTCTATCTATAAATCCAACATTATGTTTGTAACTCATCTTCAATGTATGTACTTTTGCCTGAAAAACATTTGAATTGAATTTGAATTTGAATTTGAATCCTATGGAGGTCCTCCACTTGTCTTGGCCTCGGTACAGCGACGCCAGGGGTGGGTTACAGTAATGGTAAGGTGGGTGGAGAGTGAGCTTATAACACTCACCTCTTGCGAGCAACAGTTTATTCGGGGACACGGCATGCACAGGCAGCTGCATGGAGACTGCCAATGAAAATTCAGCAAGGCACATGGGACCGCACAGGATAACCGTACTTTTTATCATTTTCTCATTGGCTTGTCTCTGCAGTTTCCATTACACCACGCCTATATTCTACTCAGGTATTGATTTAACTTCACTTATTTATTGACAATTATGGGTCTCGCAATTACTTTCTACGATCAACTTTTTCTATAAAACGACATAAACAAGGCGTTGGGTACCTGCTGTGAGGCCATCACATTTCTCATGGAGACCTCTTGGCAGAGTTATAATCGTTCCTTTCGCTGGGAGATTGTATTATAGTATACTATATAGTATAGCATATACTATAGTATACTATATTATATAGTATATACTATAGTATACTATAGAGTAGTAAGTAGCGCACCGTGCCTTCTGGCCGGGGGCAGCAACATGCAATACTAGCTTCGAGGTCATACACTGGTAATGATTATTCTGATTGATGACACTTATACACGGCCATTTTACTTATATGCGCATTGTATTATACTGTGTACCGTGCCAAGTAAAATATATTCTTGCCTCGTCAGTGAGTTCNCAAGACGTCCTTACCTTCCCCTTGCCGACATCATGAACTTACCAGAAGGAACAGACCTGCCTACTTTCTGGGTGATCTGAACGCCAAGCACAGAACAACTGGGACATGGAAGAACAACCAAGCAGAGAGACGCCATCCACAATATGATAAGGAACGGAAATCTAACCCACCTGGCCCTGACTTCCCAACTTACGTCAGACAAGGCCACAGTGGTAAACCAGACATAATACTGTCAAACACCACCACTTCCTAACACCCGCATAGTAAGGGGCCCTGTGAGCACAAGCGACCACCTACCAATAATAATGACGCTGTCAACTAACCCCATTCAGAAACCCTCACCACCAAGACTTCAATACACTAGAACTGACTGGGAAGCGTTCAAAACAGTGCACAGGAAATCAGTGTCACAGATCTTAATGGAAGGAAACATCATGCAAAAACGCCGAGTTGAATACATGGATTAGCAGCATAGAAAAATGCATGATTGATCACATTCCCGTAGCTCACCATATGCGCTCCCACACCCCCCAGCCACTGAGGCGCTCAGGACACTGCAAACCAGATATAACAACTTCTGCAACTCATAACACGGTTGGACGGATGAGCGCAAAAGGCTACTAAGAGAACTTCAAGATGCGCTGCAAGATCTATGCAAAACAGAGTACACCAAGCAATGGGACTGACCTTATAAGCAAGATCCAATCGACTACAGAAACCCAGGAAAGTTCTGGAAAAAAGTAAAGACCCCTGATGGGGAAGCTCTTCGGAGGAAACACCCTACATCATAGACGCCTCAGGAAATAACCTCTATGAGGAGAGAGAACAAGAGCAGAATTCAGGAAGTTCTGGGAAAAATATCAGGATAAACCCGGAAGAAAACTTAAAGATTTGCCCAATTAATGAAAGGGAATTACACTCAAGTCAACAATAGAGCTGCTACTCTACTCCCGACGCAAACAATAGACTTAACAACATCCGATGACTGCCACCTCATGAACACATAATCCGATCCATATGCGGAGGTAGGCAGAATACTGGGACTTATGATAAATAGAACAGGGATACAAATTCATGTAAGGGACCGACTAAACAAAGCCAAAGCAGCATTAGGAAACTGAGAAGATTCCGAAGCCTCAGTACTAACATTCAGATCCACCTATATAAGGCTCTAGTTCGGCCGCATCTAGAGTATCCCCCAGTACCACTACACACCATAAAGAAAACTAACATGCAGAAACTGCAAGCAGTACAGAATAAGGCACTAAGGAGAGCAGCAAAACACCGTCCACCGTATGATCAGACAATCCAGGAGCTCCATGAACTCCTGAACATACAGCCACTAAACATCAGACTGCAGCACCAAGCCATCAGGGTGTGGAACACCATCGAAATGTTAGAGGACCCAATGTTTGAAAGATTGCTCCAAGATGAGACGCCCCGCTCCCACAGCTGGTGGCCCAAGAGCCTCGATTCTCTGGATGAAACCCCGCCCCACAGTATATAATCCCCAGATGAGATATACATGAGAGTATAGGAACAGTTCATATATGAGTATGTATGAACAACTTGATAAATAATAATATGTGTGTATGAACAACCCGACAAATATAACGTGAATGTATGAACAACTCGATAAATAATAGTAATAAACAAAGAGCCTTAAACAGAACAACATGTGTGGAAGCATCGGAGTGTGTATATATGAATGCTACTCAGTTCTTCTATAGACATCCTATATGGTGAAACACATGTGAAGAACCTCTCACACACTCACAGCTCCTGACAAGAGGGAGCCAGCTTAGCTTAGCTGCCAACACCCACACATCGTGTCAGCAAGGCGGACAGCCCGCCTGCTTTCATATCTCTCACTGTATTACAATTGTTATTGAAGAAGCCAACTCCCAATCAATTTGGTGAGCATCTTCTGACAAATGAACAAACAAAGCATTAGACAATTGGCCATGTCTTACAGAGTATTTATGTTGCGATATTCTACATTTCAAATCTTTGAAATGTAGAATATCGCAACATATTCTACATTTAACGTTCGACATTTATTCGACGTTCTGAAACCTTAGAGAACTTCCTGCCCTCCTAACCTACCAGAGATTAGCTATCACCTACCATAAATACTCTGTAAGACATGGCCACCTTAGCTTAATGTTTGAAAAAAAATTATTTTCAATTGTTTTTCATTTTCAAATTACATCCATTTTTGGCCATACGGACAAACGGCCAAATTCAGACGAAATTTGTAAGAGTTGAACCATTACCATACACTTGCTGGGATTTAATTACAAAGAACCCACTCCTCGAGTTCATCAAGATCTTACTGTATTTTTTTGCCCAACCACTTGGGCTGGACGGTAGAGCGACGGTCTTGCTTCATGCAGGACGGCGTTCAATTTCCGACCGTCCAAGTGGGTGGGCACCATTCCTTTCCCCCGTCCCATCCCAAATCCTTATCCTGACCGATGATGATGAAGATTAAGCCACCCAAAAGGTGGCACGGGCAAAAGGGTCACCATGCGTAAGTGGTGACCCTTTTGAGCCAGTATCAAGACCTGATACTGGAGATCTGTGGAGGTGCGACTGCACCCTGCGTGACGGGAGATGTCTCCCCATATCCTGACTTGTTGTTGTTGTTATAGATTCAGCTACTCGGAACAAGTTTCAAGTAGCACGGGCTATGGTGAGCCCGTAACTTACCTGGCACACGAGCGGGGCAAGTAGCACCGGCTATGGTGAGCCCGTAGTCGACTTACCTGGCACAGGAGAGGTGTATCCTGACCTTCCCAGTGCTATATATAGTCGTAGTGGCTTGGCGCTTCTCCCACACCCCTGATAGCTCCCTGCCCTTCCCTTCCTCGGTTTTTACATTCGTAATCAGCTTTGCCTCCCCTGGCACCATTGACATATAGCAGCTCCCTATCTTGAAATTTTGAGGTTATCTTGAGATGTGGGTGGTGGTGGGTGGCTCCTCTCTCCACCCCTAGCAAGCAGCCCATGACGGCTGACTAACTCCCAGGTACCTATTTTACTGCTAGGTAACAGGGGCATAGGGTGAAAGAAACTCTGCCCATTGTTTCTCTCCGGCGCCTGGGATCGAACCCGGGACCACAGGATCACAAGTCCAGCGTGCTGTCCGCTCGGCCGACCGGCTCCCCTAACCTCCTTGGCTGGCTGTGGTCGCTGCATGTAGTCAAGGCCGAGACTGTACCCTCCGTAATCTATCCAGCTACTGACCAAACTATTACTGCTTATATTAACCTTCGGTAAATGTATGGTGACCGTAAGTGTTGCCATAAGATCACTTGTACAAGTGCTGAGAACGTGCTTGAGTCACGAGGGAGGAGGAGGAGCGCCGCTGACCACATGGCGCCACACTCATCACGCCGGGAGTCCGCCATGTTGGACTACTCATCACATGTCGCTCTCTCTCACTGTCGACTTTCGTCACGAGGGTTTGGACGTTGTTCTCTTCTACGCACAAAAGGACATCATTGACCGTTTCCTATGTCGCTGTTGTCACTTGTCGTCATGTAGCCCAGAGGAGCTGCGTCAATGTGCTCACACACACACACACAACTCTTAATGAACAGTAATCGTTGGCATATATCATTGATTGATGCAGTTGTATTAACAAGCGGTTTATGCGAATCATTACAACTGTGGCTGCCGTGAACAGGGAATACCAACAACACTAACAGTGTTGTGAGTCATAACTAACAGTTAGTGTTGTGAGTCATAACTAACAGTGTTGTGAGTCATAACTATAGTGTTGTGAGTCATAACTAACAGTTAGTGTTGTGAGTCATAACTAACAGTGTTGTGAGTCATAACCAATAGTGTTGTGAGTCATAACTAACAGTGCTGTGAGTCATAACTAACAGTGTTGTGAGTCATAACTAACAGTGTTGTGAGTCATAACTAACAGTGTTGTGAGTCATAACTAACAGTTAGTGTTGTGAGTCATAACTAACAGTGTTGTGAGTCATAACTAACAGTGTTGTGAGTCATAACTAACAGTTAGTGTTGTGAGTCATAACTAACAGTTAGTGTTGTGAGTCATAACTAACAGTTAGTGTTGTGAGTCATAACTAACAGTGTTGTGAGTCATAACTAACAGTGTTGTGAGTCATAACTAACAGTTAGTGTTGTGAGTCATAACTAACAGTTAGTGTTGTGAGTCATAACTAACAGTTAGTGTTGTGAGTCATAACTAACAGTTAGTGTTGTGAGTCATAACTAACAGTGTTGTGAGTCATAACTAACAGTGTTGTGAGTCATAACTAACAGTGTTGTGAGTCATAACCAACAGTGTTGTGAGTCATAACTAACAGTGTTGTGAGTCATAACTAACAGTGTTGTGAGTCATAACTAACAGTGTTGTGAGTCATAACTAACAGTTAGTGTTGTGAGTCATAACCAACAGTGTTGTGAGTCATAACTAACAGTGTTGTGAGTCATAACTAACAGTGTTCTGAGTCATAACCAACAGTGTTGTGAGTCATAACCAACAGTGTTGTGAGTCATAACTAACAGTGTTGTGAGTCATAGCTAACAGTGTTGTGAGTCATAACTAACAGTGTTGTGAGTCATAACTAACAGTGTTGTGAGTCATAACTAACAGTGTTGTGAGTCATAACCAACAGTGTTGTGAGTCATAACCAACAGTGTTGTGAGTCATAACTAACAGTGTTGTGAGTCATAACTAACAGTTAGTGCTGTGAGTCATAACTAACAGTGTTGTGAGTCATAACTAACAGTTAGTATTGTGAGTCATAACTAACAGTTAGTGTTGTGAGTCATAACTAACAGTTAGTGTTGTGAGTCATAACTAACAGTTAGTGTTGTGAGTCATAACTAACAGTTAGTGTTGTGAGTCATAACTAACAGTGTTGTGAGTCATAACTAACAGTTAGTGTTGTGAGTCATAACTAACAGTGTTGTGAGTCATAACTAACAGTTAGTGCTGTGAGTCATAACTAACAGTTAGTGTTGTGAGTCATAACTAACAGTTAGTGCTGTGAGTCATAACTAACAGTGTTGTGAGTCATAACTAACAGTGTTGTGAGTCATAACTAACAGTGTTGTGAGTCATAACTAACAGTGTTGTGAGTCATAACTAACAGTTAGTGCTGTGAGTCATAACTAACAGTGTTGTGAGTCATAACTAACAGTTAGTGTTGTGAGTCATAACTAACAGTTAGTGTTGTGAGTCATAACTAACAGTTAGTGTTGTGAGTCATAACTAACAGTTAGTGTTGTGAGTCATAACTAACAGTGTTGTGAGTCATAACTAACAGTTAGTGTTGTGAGTCATAACTAACAGTTAGTGTGAGTCATAACTAACAGTGTTGTGAGTCATAACTAACAGTGTTGTGAGTCATAACTAACAGTGTTGTGAGTCATAACTAACAGTTAGTGTGTGAGTCATAACTAACTAGGATCTCATAACTAACTCATAACTCTCTAACTAGGATCTATCTTGAGGTTATCTTGAAATGATTTCGGGGCTTAGCGTCCCCGGGCCCGGTCCTCGACCAGGCCTCCTTTTGTTACCCCCCCCCCCCCCAGGAAGCAGCCCGTAGCAGCTGACTAACTCCCAGGTACCTATTTACTGCTAGGTGAACAGAGGCATCAAAGTGAAAGAAACTCTACCCATTTGTTTCCGCCTCCACCGGGGATCGAACCCGGAATCTTAGGACTACGAATCCCGAGCGCTATCCACTCAGCTGTCAGGGCCCCATAGCTAGGGTAGCCAGAAACAATATTCTTTACAGGAATGTAAAAAATATTAGTCTAATGTAATCTGGCCAACCCATTATACCTTCTTGTAAATAAATTATTATTTTTATTATTATTATTATTATTATTATTAAGATATGGTTGATGTCTCTTCGTAAGTCCTATGCCGAGACAGCAAGTACTCACCTAGTTGTACTTATCTAGTTGTGCTTGCGGGGGGTTGAGCTCTGGCTCTTTGGTCCCGCCTCTCAACTGTCAGTCAGCAGCTGGGCGTGAGTGTGTAGAGGAGTGGTGGTTTGAGTCTTGACAGTGTCATAAGCCTTTGACAGTCTTCCACGAATGACTGTACCACAGAGTGGAACAGCTGAGGGGGGGGGGGGGTAGATGGAACAATACTGGAGGACGGAATACATGACACTTAACAGTGATAAATTCCAGCGTGAGTACACACTCACCCATGGTTGGTGTTACTCACGGCACACCTGTGTAGTGAGTACACACTCACCCATGGTTGGTGTTACTCACGGCACACCTGTGTAGTGAGTACACACTCACCATGGTTGGTGTTACTCACGGCACACCTGTGTAGTGAGTACACACTCACCCTGGTTGGTGTTACTCACGGCACACCTGTGTAGTGAGTACACACTCACCCATGGTTGGTGTTACGGCACACCTGTGTAGTGAGTACACACTCACCCATGGTTGGTGTTACTCACGGCACACCTGTGTAGTGAGTACACACTCACCCTGGTTGGTGTTACTCACGGCACACCTGTGTAGTGAGTACACACTCACCATGGTTGGTGTTACTCACGGCACACATGTGTAGTGAGTACACACTCACCCTGGTTGGTGTTACTCACGGCACACCTGTGTGGTGAGTACACACTCACCCTGGTTGGTGTTACTCACGGCACACCTGTGTAGTGAGTACACACTCACCATGGTTGGTGTTACTCACGGCACACCTGTGTAGTGAGTACACACTCACCATGGTTGGTGTTACTCACGGCACACCTGTGTAGTGAGTACACACTCACCCATGGTTGGTGTTACGGCACACCTGTGTAGTGAGTACACACTCACCCATGGTTGGTGTTACGGCACACCTGTGTAGTGAGTACACACTCACCATGGTTGGTGTTACTCACGGCACACCTGTGTAGTGAGTACACACTCACCATGGTTAGTGTTACTCACGGCACACCTGTGTAGTGAGTACACACTCACCATGGTTGGTGTTACTCACGGCACACCTGTGTAGTGAGTACACACTCACCATGGTTGGTGTTACTCACGGCACACCTGTGTAGTGAGTACACACTCACCCATGGTTGGTGTTACTCACGGTACACCTGTGTAGTGAGTACACACTCACCCTGGTTGGTGTTACTCACGGCACACCTGTGTAGTGAGTACACACTCACCCAGGTTGGTGTTACTCACGGCACACCTGTGTAGTGAGTACACACTCACCCTGGTTGGTGTTACTCACGGCACACCTGTGTAGTGAGTACACACTCACCATGGTTGGTGTTACTCACGGCACACCTGTGTAGTGAGTACACACTCACCCTGGTTGGTGTTACTCACGGCACACCTGTGTAGTGAGTACACACTCACCCATGGTTGGTGTTACTCACGGCACACCTGTGTAGTGAGTACACACTCACCCTGGTTGGTGTTACTCACGGCACACCTGTGTAGTGAGTACACACTCACCCTGGTTGGTGTTACTCACGGCACACCTGTGTAGTGAGTACACACTCACCCATGGTTGGTGTTACTCACGGCACACCTGTGTAGTGAGTACACACTCACCCATGGTTGGTGTTACTCACGGCACACCTGTGTAGTGAGTACACACTCACCATGGTTGGTGTTACTCACGGCACACCTGTGTAGTGAGTACACACTCACCCTGGTTGGTGTTACTCACGGCACACCTGTGTAGTGAGTACACACTCACCCTGGTTGGTGTTACTCACGGCACACCTGTGTAGTGAGTACACACTCACCCTGGTTGGTGTTACTCACGGCACACCTGTGTAGTGAGTACACACTCACCCATGGTTGGTGTTACTCACGGCACACCTGTGTAGTGAGTACACACTCACCCATGGTTGGTGTTACTCACGGCACACCTGTGTAGTGAGTACACACTCACCCATGGTTGGTGTTACTCACGACACACCTGTGTAGTGAGTACACACTCACCCTGGTTGGTGTTACTCACGGCACACCTGTGTAGTGAGTACACACTCACCCATGGTTGGTATTACTCACGGCACACCTGTGTAGTGAGTACACACTCACCCATGGTTGGTGTTACTCACGGCACACCTGTGTAGTGAGTACATACTCACTCATGGTTGGTGTTACTCACGGCACACCTGTGTAGTGAGTACACACTCACCATAGTTGGTGTTACTCACGGCACACCTGTGTAGTGAGTACACACTCACCCATGGTTGGTGTTACTCACGGCACACCTGTGTAGTGAGTACACACTCACCCATGGTTGGTGTTACTCACGGCACACCTGTGTAGTGAGTACACACTCACCCAGGTTGGTGTTACTCACGGCACACCTGTGTAGTGAGTACACACTCACCATGGTTGGTGTTACTCACGGCACACCTGTGTAGTGAGTACACACTCACCCATGGTTGGTGTTACTCACGGCACACCTGTGTAGTGAGTACACACTCACCCATGGTTGGTGTTACTCACGGCACACCTGTGTAGTGAGTACACACTCACCCTGGTTGGTGTTACTCACGGCACACCTGTGTAGTGAGTACACACTCACCCATGGTTGGTGTTACTCACGGCACACCTGTGTAGTGAGTACACACTCACCATGGTTGGTGTTACTCACGGCACACCTGTGAAGTGAGTACACACTCACTCATGGTTGGTGTTACTCACGGCACACCTGTGTAGTGAGTACACACTCACAATGATTGGTGTTACTCACGGCACACCTGTGTAGTGAGTACACACTCACCCATGGTTGGTGTTACTCACGGCACACCTGTGTAGTGAGTACACACTCACCCATGGTTGGTGTTACTCACGGCACACCTGTGTAGTGAGTACACACTCACCCAGGTTGGTGTTACTCACGGCACACCTGTGTAGTGAGTACACACTCACCCATGGTTGGTGTTACTCACGGCACACCTGTGTAGTGAGTACACACTCACCCATGGTTGGTGTTACTCACGGCACACCTGTGTAGTGAGTACACACTCACCCATGGTTGGTGTTACTCACGGCACACCTGTGTAGTGAGTACACACTCACCCATGGTTGGTGTTACTCACGACACACCTGTGTAGTGAGTACACACTCACCATGGTTGGTGTTACTCACGGCACACCTGTGTAGTGAGTACACACTCACCCATGGTTGGTGTTACTCACGGCACACCTGTGTAGTGAGTACACACCATGGTTGGTGTTACTCACGGCACACCTGTGTAGTGAGTACACACCATGGTTGGTGTTACTCACGGCACACCTGTGTAGTGAGTACACACTCACCATGGTTGGTGTTACTCACGGTACACCTGTGTAGTGAGTACACACTCACCATGGTTGGTGTTACTCACGGCACACCTGTGTAGTGAGTACACACTCACCATGGTTGGTGTTACTCACGGCACACCTGTGTAGTGAGTACACACTCACCCATGGTTGGTGTTACTCGCGGCACACCTGTGTAGTGAGTACACACCATGGTTGGTGTTACTCACGGCACACCTGTGTAGTGAGTACACACTCACCATGGTTGGTGTTATTCACGGCACACCTGTGTAGTGAGTACACACTCACCATGGTTGGTGTTACTCACGGCACACCTGTGTAGTGAGTACACACTCACCATGGTTGGTGTTACTCACGGCACACCTGTGTAGTGAGTACACACTCACCCATGGTTGGTGTTACTCACGGCACACCTGTGTAGTGAGTACACACTCACCATGGTTGGTGTTACTCACGGCACACCTGTGTAGTGAGTACACACTCACCACGGCCTGATCCAATCTGCTTATCACCAACTCTTTAATCCTCTTGATTAGATACTGCGAGGCACCCAATCCCTTCACCCCCCCCCCCTGCCCAGGGACTGGGGGCTCTGAACCTCTACTACCGGGAGGAGGCCTGACGGCTGAGTGGACAGCGCTCGGAATTCGTAGTCCTAAGGGTCCGAGTTCGATCCCCGGCGGAGACGGAAACAAATAGGTAGAGTTTCTTTCACCTTGATGCTATTGTTCAGCTAGCAGGAAATAGGTACCTGGGAGTTAGGCAGCTGTTATGGGCTGATTCCTGCGATGTGTGTGTGTGTGTGTGTGTGTGTGTGTGTGTGTGTGTGTGTGTGTGTGTGTGTGTGTGTGTGTGTGTGTGTGTGTATGTGTGTGTGTGTGTGTGTACTCACCTATTTGTACTCACCTATTTGTGCTTGCGGGGGTTGAGCTTTGGCTCTTTGGTCCCGCCTCTCAACTGTCAATCAACTGGTGTACAGATTCCTGAGCCTACTGGGCTCTATCATATCTACATTTAAAACTGTGTATGGAGTCAGCCTCCACCACATCACTGCCTAATGCATTCCATCCGTTAACTACTCTGACACTGAAAAAGTTCCTTCTAACGTCTCTGTGGCTCATGTGGGTACTTAGTTTCCACCTGTGTCCCCTTGTTCGCGTCCCACCAGTGTTGAATAGTTTATCTTTGTTTACCCGGTCGATTCCTCTGAGGATTTTGTAGGTTGTGATCATGTCTCCCCTTACTCTTCTGTCTTCCAGTGTCGTAAGGTGCATTTCCCGCAGCCTTTCCTCGTAACTCATGCCTCTTAGTTCTGGGACTAGTCTAGTGGCATACCTTTGGACTTTTTCCAGCTTCGTCTTGTGCTTGATAAGGTACGGGCTCCATGCTGGGGCCGCATACTCCAGGATTGGTCTTACATATGTGGTGTACAAGATTCTGAATGATTCCTTACACAGGTTCCTGAACGCTGTTCTGATGTTAGCCAGCCTCGCATATGCTGCAGACGTTATTCTCTTTATGTGGGCTTCAGGAGACAGGTTTGGTGTGATATCAACTCCTAGATCTTTCTCTCTGTCCGTTTCATTAAGTACTTCATCACCTATTCTATAGGAGGTGAAGTACCTCTAATATATCTGTGTGTGTGTGTGTGTGTGTGTGTGTGTGTGTGTGTGTGTGTGTGTGTGTGTGTGTGTGTGTGTGTGTGTGTGTGTGTGTGTGTGTACTACCGAGACATCACACACCCAGTGGAGAGTAGAGGTGCCATACACCCAGTGTAAAGTAGAGGTGCCATACACCCAGTGTAAAGTAGAGGTGTCATACACCCAGTGTAAAGTAGAGGTGCCATACACCCAGTGGAGGGTAGAGGTGCCATACACCCAGTGGAGGGTAGAGGTGCCATACACCCAGTGGAGGGTAGAGGTGCCATACACCCAGTGGAGGGTAGAGGTGCCATACACCCAGTGGAGGGTAGAGGTGCCATACACCCAGTGTTAAGTAGAGGTGCCATACACCCAGTGTTAAGTAGAGGTGCCATACACCCAGTGGAGGGTAGAGGGTTGACGGTACACTGTATGAACATAAGTCTCTTGCCTGTTCAACCTAACTTTCCAAGAAGTCAAATAAATATTGGTGTAACAAAAGCATGTGTTTAAATAAGGCGACAGGACACATTCTTGCCAGACCTGCCAGGTTGTAGTTGACATATGGGCCTGCTGGCCGCGGCCAACACCAGCCTAACTCACCAAGTTATAACCTAAGACTGGGCTGGGAAGGTTGAATTCTGGAAATCGACTTCTGGTAAGGCTGGGTACTTTGTTACTGTTCTTAGTTCATGTAAACCATCTCCTGGAGGAGGCAAGGTCGCAGGTGACCATGGTTGCGGACGCTGACCACCGACCACGAGCAATGGTCAACATGTGGCTACTAGAGTTAAATCTCCCCCCAAATGTAAAGTGATGAGACCAGGAGGACAGCACAGTCTACGACGGAGGCAACTGCAAGACACAACAAAGTGGCAGAACCCACCTCCATACGCCGTGTATCTTCTTGAGGTTATCTTGAGATGATTTCGGGGCTTTAGTGTCCCCGCGGCCCGGTCCTCGACCAGGCCTCCACCCCCAGGAAGCAGCCCGTGACAGCTGACTAACACCCAGGTACCTATTTTACTGCTAGGTAACAGGGGCATAGGGTGAAAGAAACTTTGCCCATTGTTTCTCGCCGGCGCCTGGGATCGAACCCACGACCACAGGATCACAAGTCCCGTGTGCTGTCCGCTCGGCCGACAGGCTCCCTTGTGTACAACACAAATACTACACAAAATCTGAAGATACAAACCTGTCCATCTTTTCTCAATCTTTGGCGGCTTTGTTTACAATTATTAAACAGTTAATGAGCTCCGAAGCACCAGGCGGCTGTTTATAACAATAACAACATTTGATTGGCAAGTTTTCATGCTTGTAAACTGTTTAATAAATGTAACCAAAGCCGTCAAAGATTGATGAAAGATGTACAAGTTCCTAAGTACTTGCGTAACTGCTTCGTGAATCTGGCCCCAGGAGCTAAACCTCCCTCCCCAGAGACAGTATCAGGAGAGCACTCTTAGGTAAGCACACACACGCTCACGCATGCGCCCAGGCTTCACCGGCACACCTGTGCTCTGACAGTGACGTCACCACACCTGCACATACAGTGTCCATACAGACACAATGTTGCCAGACACGTATACATACGGTAAAGACTTGCGAGTCACTGAACCACTGAAAATGATGTGTATGAACGTGAATATTGGCCGGTGACAGGTCAATAATTAGCAGGGGACGTAACTCATCTTATAGAAATGGATATATATATATATATATATATATATATATATATATATATATATATATATATATATATATATATATATATATATATATACATATAATATGTGTGTGTGTGTGTATAAATATATATTATTTTTTTTTAATAGGGAGGGAGTACCACCTCTGGCTGGAAGAAGGGGGACCCTTAGCCTCGGAGGAAATCACACATAACACATTAGAGGGAATGTTTAGGTCCCCTCCAATACAGTTTCTATGTTCCTTTATCCTACCACCCTCTTCATTTTGTGTTTTTGTTGTGTTATATTATATATTTAAGATTATAAGATGTAAAGTGGTTATTACAATGAGTGTTTAAAGGTTTTGGAGCTCTTGGAGCTCCTCCGCTTCCGGACAGGAACCGAGGATACAGCAGGTATTCCCCCTCTGGATCGCCACACTGAGGCGCTGAAACAAAAAACTGGCAACTCTTGGGTCTCTGGTGACGTCAATGAGCCTGGAACACAATTCTTTGAGGAATCCCAAGGCACTCTTGCCCCAGGGGCCATGCGTCTCAGACGCTATGGGAACAAAGAGGTATTGACCTGCCAGTCGCCTGTACTTTATTGATTTTGTTTCCCTGTGGTTGGCCGCCCCACCTGCTTGATTAGCACCGAAGAATGTGTAGGTGTCAGCCAGGGTGGATACACATGTGTAGTCCACACCAGTTGTTTACCCCACTTCCAGGGGTATATATTGTGATGCCATCTGGGCGAAGTGCGGGGTCATCCGGGTTTTGGCCTCCTAGGATACGAGGTTCTCTCTCCGCTGGACACTGAGCCGAGACAAGGCTCCTCTTGATGATGTCATTGACCTCGTTGTGTCTTGCATGCCAGCCCTTGAAACTTCTGCAGTGCAACCCCATACAATCCCTATTGGTCTGCTTCCACCCTGTTGCAAATGTACTTGTATTCAGTGTGACTTGGGGCAGCAAGGGGGGGGGGGGGTCCACTGCTACATGAAGGGATTCTAGATCTAGATGCGTGCCTGTTGCCGACATGGGTACTGCCAGGAGGAAGTCTCCTGCATGGGGGGCACTGATCTGAGGCGGGCTTTCTCCTTGTCTGATGTTGCGGCGCTGAGCATGGCATCAGTAATTTTTTCCACTAATGTTTTGAAAGGCCAGCTGGGACAGCTGGACTGTTTGTGTTTTTTGTTGGATCTATGATGGGTGCTGGGGCTGCAAGGGCATCCCACTGATTTGAATATTCATTGAAAGCAGCATCGTGTATTCCTGCTGAATCATTCAGGGGTTCTGGTAGAATATCTCTTACCAGGTCGTGCGATGTATGGGAGGAGGAAAGGAAAGCTGGTAGAGTAATCTAGAAGGTTGTGCGGACACCAAGGTCGCCCAGTCTTACAGGGAGGTTGCTTGCTCCCATTGAGAGTCGTCCAACGGAAGGTTCAGGACTTTCTCCAGCATGGGCCTCAGAAGGGTGTCATACTCATTTAATTTAACGCTGTCAGGTGGCTCGACAACGAGATTATCTGGAAGAACAGTTTTTATTAGGCCAGTGATGTCTGGGGTAGACAGTCCTTGGCGCCATCTCCAAACACCGGGTTCAGCATTTGTTTGATGTGCTGGGGTCTTAACCCTGTTAAGCCCCCTGCTGAACCTGTTGGGAAAGACATGGCTGCTTTGTACACCTCAGATTCTCGAACACTCAAGGGTTCTATCCCAGTATTGTTTCCCTGGGGATCCCTGCTGCTGTACTCACCTAGTTGTGCTTGCGGGGGTTGAGCTCTGCTCTTTCGGCCCGCCTCTCAACTGTCAATCAACTGTTGCTAACTACTACTTTTTTTTTCTCCACACCACACCACACACACACACACACACACACCAGGAAGCAGCCCGTGACAGCTGACTAACTCCCAGGTACCTATTTACTGCTAGATAACAGGGGCATCAGGGTGAAAGAAACTCTGCCCATTGTTTCTCGCCGGCGCCGGGAATAGAACCCGTGACCACAGGATCACGCGTCCAGCGTGCTGTCCAGTCAGCCACCGGCCCCTATATATTTAGAACTGTCTGCACTGTCTGGAGCTCTTATGTGGGCGTTTGCCCTGTAGAGCCTCTGCTGTCGTGGCGTTCCTCGGGGCAATAGAGTCATCGCTGGTCATGATTCTGATGGCACCTGTGGTATTGCCCTCTTCTATTTTCCTGGTGATCTGTGCTCTCATTTTGTGGTTCTCAGGTGAGCTGTTGTTGGTCGTCCTGCGGCTGGTGTTCTTGGCACGAGGGGGGGTGAGGCGGACCAGGTTGTCTGCTCTGGGGAATTCATTAAGTGCCCTGATTACAGAGGTTGCTAATGACTTGTCTCTCCTGGGCGGTAATGCTAGGCATGCAGTCTCAAATAGAAGGAGATTGTGCCACGATCCGGTGGTTCTGCGGGTATGTTGACCTTTGTCAGCAGACTGGTGAGTTTGGCTGCTGCTTGGTGACGGGCAGCCTTGGGGATGTGGAGCAAGGTCCTGGTGGACGTTGCTTTGACTGCTTCAAGCAGATTGTCTGCTGAAATAAAGTGAGAAAGAGAGATATTGTTCCTCGCTCCTGCAGCAGGTTGTCCGTTGTCACTGCCCCGGGGCGGGCACCCTAGACAACTATCTGAATTGACAGAATGTTGGCGGACAGTTCCATCATGATTGAGACGGAACCGTCTGTCACACACTTGACAGTTTCAACTTGGGTGATCCCACTCTTGGCTGGAAGAGGACTGTGCGACAGGTGCGACATGCGCCATGCTTAGATGTCCCGACACCTGGCTGCCCATTGGGTACACCCTCTCCTTCCCGAGTAGAGTGTAACAAGTGAATGTTACACTCTACAAGTGTACCCTCGACCTGAATGGTCCCCAGGACTATATGCAACGGAAACTCTATTGCAATTGAAAGCAACTGAGGCTACCATCCTCTTTTCTCCGGTCGTGTTGTTCGAGCGGTTAAGGGATCCTGTACGCCAGCAGAGTACTTCTGGCAGTATGGGTTCGAGTCACTTTTTCGCATATATATATATATATATATATATATATATATATATATATATATATATATATATATATATATATATATATATAATGTCGTATCTAGTAGCCAGAACGCAGTACTTGGCCTACTATGCAAGGCCCGATTGGCCTAATAAGTCAAGTTTTCCTGAATTTATATATTTTTTCTAAATTTTTTCTTATGAAATGATAAATCTGTCCATTTCATTATGTATAAGTTAATTTGTTTAAATTTGAGTTAAAACTAACGTAGATATATGACCGAACCTAACCAACTCTACCTAACCTAACCTAACCTAACCTAACCTAACCTAACCTAACCAACCCTACCTAACCTAACCTAACCTATTTAACCTAACCTAAACTAACACAACTAAGTCAATAACTTATGTTCTAAATATGATATAATAATATATTCAAATAAACTAATTGGAAACAATTTATTGAAAATAAAGAAAATCACTCGGCCTATTAGGCAAATCGGGCCTTGCATAGTAGGCCGAGAAGTGCGTTCTGGCTACTAGGTACAACATTATATGTGCATTATGTGTGTGCACAATTACATTTCTGGTGCAAACTGTGTGGACCCATAGCCTCGGAGAAGAGAATAAAGAACATTCAATGTTAAACTTACCGTTAAACGTTAAATACATATGAGTATTTGCTTCAACCTACTTCTACCTGTCTCTGTCTATATCAATGTATCTCTCTCGATCTATCTATCTCCTTCTATCTATCTTGCCCTCTCTTCTTCTCTTTGTTCTCCCGTCTCCCCTCATCTTCCCCTCTCCCATACATCTTCATTATATACTGTCTTCGCGGAACAAATACAATTTTTACCCTTAAAAAAATCATCTGAGACATTGTCAAAAACATATTTGTCTAACATACAAAATTATTTAACTTACACAGATTTTGGTGTTATGTGAAGGCCTACGACCCTCTTAATGGTAATGACTTTAGCCTACTGACCAGCCAGCAAGGGAAGCCTAGTCCTGAACATTGGTCTAGCACTGATGTTGTTCAGCGTCTCCTCTACACCCCCAGACGCTGGCTACACCTCCACACACACCCAGACGCTGGCTACACCTCCACACACACCCAGACGCTGGATACACCTCCACACACACCCAGACGCTGGATACACCTCCACACACACCCAGACGCTGGCTACACCTCCACACACACACCCAGACGCTGGCTACACCTCCACACACACACCCAGACGCTGGCTACACCTCCACACACACACCCAGACGCTGGCTACACCTCCACACACACCCAGACGCTGGATACACCTCCACACACACCCAGACGTTGGATACACCTCCACACACACCCAGACGCTGGATACACCTCCACACACACCCAGACGTTGGATACAACTCCACACACACCCAGACGCTGGCTACACCTCTACACACACACCCAGACGTTGGATACACCTCCACACACACCCAGACGTTGGATACACCTCCACACACACCCAGACGTTGGATACACCTCCACACACACTCAGACGTTGGATACACCTCCACACACACCCAGACGTTGGATACACCTCCACACACACCCAGACGTTGGATACACCTCCACACACACCCAGACGCTGGATACACCTCCACACACACCCAGAAGTTGGATACACCTCCACACACACCCAAACGCTGGATACACCTCCACACACACCCAAACGCTGGATACACCTCCACACACACCCAGACGCTGACTACACCTCCACATACACACCCAGACGCTGGCTACACCTCCACACACACACCCAGACGCTGGCTACACCTCCACACACACACCCAGACGCTGGCTACTCCTCCACACACACACCCAGACGCTGGCTACACCTCCACACACACACCCAGACGCTGGATACACCTCCACACACACCCAAACGCTGGATACACCTCCACACACACCCAAACGCTGGATACACCTCCACACACACCCAGACGCTGGCTACACCTCCACACACACACCCAGACGCTGGCTACACCTCCACACACACACACCCAGACGCTGACTACACCTCCACACACACACACACAGACGCTGGCTACACCTCCACACACACACACACCCAGACGCTGGCTACACCTCCACACACACCCAGACGCTGGCTACACCTCCACACACACACCCAGACGCTGGCTACACCTCCACACACACACCCAGACGCTGGCTACACCTCCACACACACACCCAGACGCTGACTACACCTCCACACATACACACCCAGACGCTGGCTACACCTCCACACACACCCAGACGCTGGCTACACCTCCACACACACACCCAGACGCTGGCTACACCTCCATACACCCCCAGATGCTGGCTACACCTCCACAAACACCCAGATGCTGGCTACACCTCCACACGCACACCCAGACGCTGGCTACACCTCCACACACACACCCAGATGCTGGCTACACCTCCACACACACACACCCAGACGCTGGCTACACCTCCACACACACCCAGACGCTGGCTACACCTCCACACACACCCAGACGCTGGCTACACCTCCACACACACCCAGACGCTGGCTACACCTCCACACACACACCCAGACGCTGGCTACACCTCCACACACACACCCAGACACTGACTACACCTCCACACACACACCCAGACGCTGGCTACACCTCCACACACACACCCAGACGCTGGCTACACCTTCACACACACACCCAGACGCTGGCTACACCTCCACACACACACACACAGACGCTGACTACACCTCCACACACACACAGACGCTGACTACACCACACATACACCCAGACGCTGGCTACACCTCCACACACACACACAGACGCTGGCTACACCTCCACACACACCCAGACGCTGGCTACACCTCCACACACACACACACCCAGACGCTGGCTACACCTCCACACACACACCCAGACGCTGGCTACACCTCCACACACACACCAGACGCTGGCTACACCTCCACACACACACCCAGACGCTGGCTACACCTCCACACACACACCCAGACGCTGGCTACACCTCCACACACACACCCAGACGCTGGCTACACCTCCATACACCCCCAGATGCTGGCTACACCTCCACAAACACCCAGATGCTGGCTACACCTCCACACGCACACCCAGACGCTGGCTACACCTCCACACACACACCCAGATGCTGGCTACACCTCCACACACACACACCCAGACGCTGACTACAACTCCACACACACCCAGACGCTGGCTACACCTCCACACACACCCAGACGCTGGCTACACCTCCACACACACCCAGACGCTGGCTACACCTCCACACACACCCAGACGCTGGCTACACCTCCACACACACCAGACGCTGGCTACACCTCCACACGCACACCCAGACGCTGGCTACACCTCCAGACACACACCCAGACGCTGACTACACCTCCATACACACACCCAGACGCTGGCTACACCTCCACACACACACCCAGACGCTGGCTACACCTTCACACACACACCCAGACGCTGGCTACACCTCCACACACACACACCCAGACGCTGACTACACCTCCACACACACCCAGACGCTGGCTACACCTCCACACACACACCCAGACGCTGGCTACACCTCCACACACACACCCAGACGCTGGCTACACCTCCACACACACACCCAGACGCTGGCTACACCTCCACACACACCCAGACGCTGGATACACCTCCACACACACACCCAGACGCTGGCTACACCTACACACACACCCAGACGCTGGATACACCTACACACACACACCCAGACGCTGGCTACACCTCCATACACACACCCAGACGCTGGATACACCTCCACACACACCCAGACGCTGGCTACACCTCCACACACACACCCAGACGCTGGCTACACCTCCACACACACACCCGACGCTGGCTACACCTCCACACACACACCCAGACGCTGGCTACACCTCCACACACACACCCAGACGCTGGCTACACCTCCACACACACACACCCAGACGCTGGCTACACCTCCACACACACACAGACGCTGGCTACACCTCCACACACACAGACGCTGGCTACACCTCCACACTGGTTCTTATGAAGGTTAATGAATTTCGAATTTCGAAGGTTATTTACTCTAGATAGTTTTACATGAGTCCTAACACCACCTGTAAGAGTACAGGTACAGTGGTCCTAACACCCCTGTAAGAGTACAGGTACAGTGGTCCTAACACCACCTGTAAGAGTACAGGTACAGTGGTCCTAACATCACCTGTAAGAGTCCAGGTACAGGGGTCCTAACACCTGTAAGAGTACAGGTACAGGGGTCCTAACACCTGTAAGAGTACAGGTACAGGGGTCCTAACACCTGTAAGAGTACAGGTACAGTGGTCCTAACACCACCTGTAAGAGTACAGGTACAGTGGTCCTAACACCACCTGTAAGAGTACAGGTACAATGGTCCTAACACCACCTGTAAGAGTACAGGTACAGTGGTCCTAACACCTGTAAGAGTACAGGTACAGTGGTCCTAACACCACCTGTAAGAGTACATGTACAGTGGTCCTAACACCACCTGTAAGAGTACAGGTACAATGGTCCTAACACCACCTGTAAGAGTACAGGTACAGTGGTCCTAACACCACCTGTAAGAGTACAGGTACAGGGGTCCTAACACCACCTGTAAGAGGCCAGGTACAGTGGTCCTAACACCACCTGTAAGAGTACAGGTACAGTGGTCCTAACACCACCTGTAAGAGTACAGGTACAGTGGTCCTAACACCACCTGTAAGAGTACAGGTACAGTGGTCCTAACACCACCTGTAAGAGTACAGGTACAGTGGTCCTAACACCACCTGTAAGAGTACAGGTACAGTGGTCCTAACACCACCTGTAAGAGTACAGGTACAATGGTCCTAACACCACCTGTAAGAGTACAGGTACAGTGGTCCTAACACCACCTGTAAGAGTACAGGTACAGGGGTCCTAACACCACCTGTAAGAGGCCAGGTACAGTGGTCCTAACACCACCTGTAAGAGTACAGGTACAGTGGTCCTAACACCACCTGTAAGAGTACAGGTACAGTGGTCCTAACACCACCTGTAAGAGTACAGGTACAGTGGTCCTAACACCACCTGTAAGAGTACAGGTACAGTGGTCCTAACACCACCTGTAAGAGTACAGGTACAGTGGTCCTAACACCACCTGTAAGAGTACAGGTACAGTGGTCCTAACACCACCTGTAAGAGTACAGGTACAGTGGTCCTAACACCACCTGTAAGAGTACAGGTACAGTGGTCCTAACACCACCTGTAAGAGTACAGGTACAGTGGTCCTAACATCACCTGTAAGAGTACAGGTACAGGGGTCCTAACTGTCATGGATTGAAAATACGAATTATCACATCTGTTAGATTGTCATTACTTTATCATGATAAATAAAAATTTACTCTTTAATTCCTTTAATAATTTTAACATTTTTAAGTAGCCTAAGAATATTTTTTAATCCGCTCGTATATTATATACAATACATATTTGTATTTATTATTTATTTTCCTAAATGTTTTCCTATTCGGGTATATGATAAATGTTTATAAATTAGGAATAATGCGATTTAGAAAAAGCGGACTCTCTCGTTCAGTAGGCTATAGAACCAGGTAACTATAATATCCAGCAGCTGATTGGCGAAGCAGTTGCTGTTGGTGGCAGCTGTCGGGAGGCAATTGATGCCTCTATCAATGAAACGATTGTAAGTACTAAAAATCATACACATATATAAAATAAATCGCCATATCGATTCGTAATTTTTGTGCGGCGGATTGGCGGTCGCAGACGACTGAGTTGTGTACTTGTCTTGGGTTTGAATCCCTCTATATGAGTACTGTATGAGTACTGTATGAGTACTGTATGAGTACTGTATGAGTACTGTATAAGTTCTAGTAGGTGCAGGTTAATAG
>WNGS01092210.1:5888699-5901784 GCA_020271785.1 Procambarus virginalis
GAGGTGTAGCCAGCGTCTGGGTGTGTGTGGAGTGTGTATCCAACGTCTGGGTGTGTGTGGAGGTGTATCCAGCGTCTGGGTGTGTGTGGAGGTGTATCCAACGTCTGGGTGTGTGTGGAGGTGTATCCAGCGTCTGGGTGTGTGTGGAGGTGTAGCCAGCGTCTGGGTGTGTGTGTGGAGGTGTAGCCAGCGTCTGGGTGTGTGTGTGGAGGTGTAGCCAGCGTCTGGGGTGTGTGTGGAGGTGTAGCCAGCGTCTGGGTGTGTGTGGAGGTGTAGCCAGCGTCTGGGTGTGTGTGTGGAGGTGTAGCCAGCGTCTGGGTGTGTGTGTGGAGGTGTAGCCAGCGTCTGGGTGTGTGTGGAGGTGTAGCCAGCGTCTGGGGGTGTGTGGGTGGAGGTGTAGCCAGTCTGTGTGTGTGTGTGTGGAGGTGTATCAGCGTCTGGGGTGTGTGTGGAGGTGTATCCAGCGTCTGGGTGTGTGTGGAGGTGTAGTCAGCGTCTGGTGTGTGTGTGTGGAGGTGTATCCAACGTCTGGGTGTGTGTGGAGGTGTATCCAACGTCTGGGTGTGTGTGGAGGTGTATCCAACGTCTGAGTGTGTGTGGAGGTGTATCCAACGTCTGGGTGTGTGTGGAGGTGTATCCAAGTCTGGGTGTGTGTGGAGGTGTATCCAACGTCTGGGTGTGTGTGTAGAGGTGTAGCCAGCGTCTGGGTGTGTGTGGAGTTGTATCAACGTCTGGGTGTGTGTGGAGGTGTATCCAGCGTCTGGGTGTGTGTGGAGGTGTATCCACGTCTGGGTGTGTGTGGAGGTGTATCCAGCGTCTGGGTGTGTGTGGAGGGTAGCCAGCGTCTGGGTGTGTGTGTGGAGGTGTAGCCAGCGTCTGGGTGTGTGTGTGGAGGTGTAGCCAGCGTCTGGGTGTGTGTGTGGAGGTGTAGCCAGCGTCTGGGTGTGTGTGGAGGTGTAGCCAGCGTCTGGGTGTGTGTGGAGGTGTATCCAGCGTCTGGGTGTGTGTGGAGGTGTAGCCAGCGTCTGGGTGTGTGTGGAGGTGTAGCCAGCGTCTGGGGGTGTAGAGGAGACGCTGAACAACATCAGTGCTAGACCAATGTTCAGGACTAGGCTTCCCTTGCTGGCTGGTCAGTAGGCTAAAGTCATTACCATTAAGAGGGTCGTAGGCCTTCACATAACACCAAAATCTGTGTAAGTTAAATAATTTTGTATGTTAGACAAATATGTTTTTGACAATGTCTCAGATGATTTTTTTAAGGGTAAAAATTGTATTTGTTCCGCGAAGACAGTATATAATGAAGATGTACGGGAGAGGGGGAAGATGAGGGGAGACGGGAGAACAAAGAGAAGAAGAGAGGGCAAGATAGATAGAAGGAGATAGATAGATCGAGAGAGATACATTGATATAGACAGAGACAGGTAGAAGTAGGTTGAAGCAAATACTCATATGTATTTAACGTTTAACGGTAAGTTAACATTGAATGTTCTTTATTCTCTTTTCGGAGGCTATGGGTCCACACAGTTTGCACCAGAAATGTAATTGTGCACACACAAACGCACACACACACACACACACAGACACAGACACACACACACACACACCACCAACACACACACACACACACACACACACACACACACACACACACACACTCATAGTTTATATTATATATATTATATATATATATAATATATATAATTTGTACCTAGTAGCCAGAACACACTTCTCGGCCTACTATGCAAGGCCCGATTGCTAATAGGCCGAGTGATTTTCTTTATTTTCAATAAATTGTTTCCAATTAGTTTATTTGAATTGTTATTATTATATCATATTTAGAACATAAGTTATTGACTTAGTTGTGTTAGTTTAGGTTAGGTTAAAATAGGTTATGTTAGGTTAGGTAGAGTTGGTTAGGTTCGGTCATATATGTACGTTAGTTTTAACTCAAATTTAAACAAATTAACTTATACATAATGAAATGGACAGATTTATCATTTCATAAGAAAAATTTTAGAAAAAATATATAAATTCAGGAAAACTTGACTTATTAGGCCAATCGGGCCTTGCATAGTAGGCCAAGTACTGCGTTCTGGCTACTAGATACGACATTATATATATATATATATATATATATATATATATATATATATATGTATATATATATATATATATATATATATATATATATATATATATATATATATGCGAAGAAGTGACTCGAACCCATACTGCCAGGAGCACTCTGCTGGCGTACAGGATCCCTTAACCGCTCGAACAACACGACCGGAGAAAAGAGATGGTAGCCTCAGTTGCTTTCAATTGCAATAGAGTTTTCAGTTGCATATAGTCCTGGGGACCATTCAGGTCGAGGGTACACTTGTAGAGTGTAACATTCACTTGTTACACTCTACTCGGGAAGGAGAGGGTGCACCCAGTGGGCAGCCAGGTGTCGGGACATCTAAGCATGGCGCATGTCGCACCTGTCGCACAGTCCTCTTCCAGCCAAGAGTGGGATCACCCAAGTTGAAACTGTCAAGTGTGTGACAGACGGTTCCGTCTCAATCATGATGGAACTGTCCGCCAACATTCTGTCAATTCAGATAGTTGTCTAGGGTCTGGGTGCCCGCCCCGGGGCAGTGACAACGGACAACCTGCTGCAGGAGCGAGGAACAATATCTCTCTTTCTCAACTTTATTTCAGCAGACAATCTGCTTGAAGCAGTCAAAGCAACGTCCACCAGGACCTTGCCCCACATCCCCAAGGCTGCCCGTCACCAAGCAGCAGCCAAACTCACCAGTCTGCTGACAAAGGTCAACAATACCCGCAGAACCACCGGATCGTGGCACAATCTCCTTCTATTTGGGACTGCATGCCTAGCATTACCGCCCAGGAGAGACAAGTCATTAGCAACTTCTGTAATCAGGGCACTTAATGAATTCCTCAGAGCAGACAACCTGGTCCGCCTCCCCCCTTGGGCCAAGAACACTAGCCGCAGGACGACCAACAACAGCTCACCTGAGAACCACAAAATGAGAGCACAGATCACCAGGAAAATAGAAGAGGGCAATACCACAGGTGCCATCAGAATCATGACCAGCGATGACTCTATTGCCCCCAGGAACGCCACGACAGCAGAGGCTCTACAGGGCAAACGCCCACATAAGAGCTCCAGACAGTGCAGACAGTTCTAAATATATAGGGGCCGGTGGCTGACTGGACAGCACGCTGGACGCGTGATCCTGTGGTCACGGGTTCTATTCCCGGCGCCGGCGAGAAACAATGGGCAGAGTTTCTTTCACCCTGATGCTCCTGTTATCTAGCAGTAAATAGGTACCTGGGAGTTAGTCAGCTGTCACGGGCTGCTTCCTGGTGTGTGTGTGTGTGTGGGGTGTGGAGAAAAAAAGTAGTAGTTAGCAACGATTGACAGTTGAGAGGCGGGCCGAAAGAGCAGAGCCCCGCAAGCACAACTAGGTGAGTACAGCAGCAGTGATCCCCAGGAAAACAATGCTGGCATAGAACCCTTGAGTGTTCGAGAATCTGAGGTGTACAAAGCAGCATGTCTTTCCCAACAGGTTCAGCAGGGGCTTTACAGGTCTAAGACCCCAGCACATCAAACAAATGCTGAACCCGGTGTTTGGAGATGGCGCCAAGGACCGTCTACCCCCAGACATCACTGGCCTAATAAAACTGTTCTTCCAGATAATCTCGTTGTCGAGCCACCTGACAGCGTTAAATTAAATGAGTATGACACCCTTCTGAGGCCCATGCTGGAGAAAGTCCTGAACCTTCCGTTGGACGACTCTCAATGGGAGCAAGCAACCTCCCTGTAAGACTGGGCGACCTTGGTGTCCGCACAGCCTTCTAGATTACTCTACCAGCTTTCCTTTCCTCTTCCCATACATCGCACGACCTCGTAAGAGATATTCTACCAGAGCCCCTGAATGATTCAGCAGGAATACAAGATGCTGCTTTCAATGATATTCAAATCAGTGGGATGCCCTTGCAGCCCCAGCACCCATCATAGATCCAACAAAAAACACAAACAGTCCAGCTGTCCCAGCTGGCCTTTCAAAACATTAGTGGAAAAAATTACTGATGCCATGCTCAGCGCCGCAACATCAGACAAGGAGAAAGCCCGCCTCAGATCAGTGTCCCCCCATGCAGGAGACATCCTCCTGGCAGTACCCATGTCGGCAACAGGCACGCATCTAGATCTAGAATCCCTTCATGTAGCAGTGGACCCCCCCCCCCCCTTTGCTGCCCCAAGTCACACTGAATACAAGTACATTTGCAACAGGGTGGAAGCAGACCAATAGGGATTGTATGGGGTTGCACTGCAGAAGTTTCAAGGGCTGGCATGCAAGACACAACGAGGTCAATGACATCATCAAGAGGAGCCTTGTCTCGGCTCAGTGTCCAGCGGAGAGAGAACCTCGTATCCTAGGAGGCCAAAACCCGGATGACCCCGCACTTCGCCCAGATGGCATCACAATATATACCCCTGGAAGTGGGGTAAACAACTGGTGTGGGACTACACATGTGTATCCACCCTGGCTGACACCTACACATTCTTCGGTGCTAATCAAGCAGGTGGGGCGGCCAACCACAGGGAAACAAAATCAATAAAGTACAGGCGACTGGCAGGTCAATACCTCTTTGTTCCCATAGCGTCTGAGACGCATGGCCCCGGGGGCAAGAGTGCCTTGGGATTCCTCAAAGAATTGTGTTCCAGGCTCATTGACGTCACCAGAGACCCAAGAGTTGCCAGTTTTTTGTTTCAGCGCCTCAGTGTGGCGATCCAGAGGGGGAATACCTGCTGTATCCTCGGTTCCTGTCCGGAAGCGGAGGAGCTCCAAGAGCTCCAAAACCTTTAAACACTCATTGTAATAACCACTTTACATCTTATAATCTTAAATATATAATATAACACAACAAAAACACAAAATGAAGAGGGTGGTAGGATAAAGGAACATAGAAACTGTATTGGAGGGGACCTAAACATTCCCTCTAATGTGTTATGTGTGATTTCCTCCGAGGCTAAGGGTCCCCCTTCTTCCAGCCAGAGGTCGTACTCCCTCCCTATTAAAAAAAAATAATATATATTTATACACACACACATATATATATATATATATATATATATATATATATATATATATATATATATATATATATATATATATATATATATATATATATATATATATATATATATCCATTTCTATAAGATGAGTTACGTCCCCTGCTAATTATTGACCTGTCACCGGCCAATATTCACGTTCATACACATCATTTTCAGTGGTTCAGTGACTCGCAAGTCTTTACCGTATGTATACGTGTCTGGCAACATTGTGTCTGTATGGACACTGTATGTGCAGGTGTGGTGACGTCACTGTCAGAGCACAGGTGTGCCGGTGAAGCCTGGGCGCATGCGTGAGCGTGTGTGTGCTTACCTAAGAGTGCTCTCCTGATACTGTCTCTGGGGAGGGAGGTTTAGCTCCTGGGGCCAGATTCACGAAGCAGTTACGCAAGTACTTAGGAACTTGTACATCTTTCATCAATCTTTGACGGCTTTGGTTACATTTATTAAACAGTTTACAAGCATGAAAACTTGCCAATCAAATGTTGTTATTGTTATAAACAGCCGCCTGGTGCTTCGGAGCTCATTAACTGTTTAATAATTGTAAACAAAGCCGCCAAAGATTGAGAAAAGATGGACAGGTTTGTATCTTCAGATTTTGTGTAGTATTTGTGTTGTACACAAGGGAGCCTGTCGGCCGAGCGGACAGCACACGGGACTTGTGATCCTGTGGTCGTGGGTTCGATCCCAGGCGCCGGCGAGAAACAATGGGCAAAGTTTCTTTCACCCTATGCCCCTGTTACCTAGCAGTAAAATAGGTACCTGGGTGTTAGTCAGCTGTCACGGGCTGCTTCCTGGGGGTGGAGGCCTGGTCGAGGACCGGGCCGCGGGGACACTAAAGCCCCGAAATCATCTCAAGATAACCTCAAGAAGATACACGGCGTATGGAGGTGGGTTCTGCCACTTTGTTGTGTCTTGCAGTTGCCTCCGTCGTAGACTGTGCTGTCCTCCTGGTCTCATCACTTTACATTTGGGGGAGATTTAACTCTAGTAGCCACATGTTGACCATTGCTCGTGGTCGGTGGTCAGCGTCCGCAACCATGGTCACCTGCGACCTTGCCTCCTCCAGGAGATGGTTTACATGAACTAAGAACAGTAACAAAGTACCCAGCCTTACCAGAAGTCGATTTCCAGAATTCAACCTTCCCAGCCCAGTCTTAGGTTATAACTTGGTGAGTTAGGCTGGTGTTGGCCGCGGCCAGCAGGCCCATATGTCAACTACAACCTGGCAGGTCCGGCAAGAATGTGTCCTGTCGCCTTATTTAAACACATGCTTTTGTTACACCAATATTTATTTGACTTCTTGGAAAGTTAGGTTGAACAGGCAAGAGACTTATGTTCATACAGTGTACCTTCAACCCTCTACCCTCCACTGGGTGTATGGCACCTCTACCCTCCACTGGGTGTATGGCACCTCTACCCTCCACTGGGTGTATGGCACCTCTACCCTCCACTGGGTGTATGGCACCTCTACCCTCCACTGGGTGTATGGCACCTCTACCCTCCACTGGGTGTATGGCACCTCTACCCTCCACTGGGTGTATGGCACCTCTACCCTCCACTGGGTGTATGGCACCTCTACCCTCCACTGGGTGTATGGCACCTCTACCCTCCACTGGGTGTATGGCACCTCTACCCTCCACTGGGTGTATGGCACCTCTACCCTCCACTGGGTGTATGGCACCTCTACCCTCCACTGGGTGTATGGCACCTCTACCCTCCACTGGGTGTATGGCACCTCTACCCTCCACTGGGTGTATGGCACCTCTACCCTCCACTGGGTGTATGGCACCTCTACCCTCCACTGGGTGTATGGCACCTCTACCCTCCACTGGGTGTATGTCACCTCTACCCTCCACTGGGTGTATGGCACCTCTACCCTCCACTGGGTGTATGGCACCTCTACCCTCCACTGGGTGTATGGCACCTCTACCCTCCACTGGGTGTATGGCACCTCTACCCTCCACTGGGTGTATGGCACCTCTACTTTACACTGGGTGTATGGCACCTCTACCCTCCACTGGGTGTATGGCACCTCTACCCTCCACTGGGTGTATGGCACCTCTACTTTACACTGGGTGTATGGCACCTCTACTTTACACTGGGTGTATGGCACCTCTACTTTACACTGGGTGTATGGCACCTCTACTTTACACTGGGTGTATGGCACCTCTACTTTACACTGGGTGTATGGCACCTCTACCCTCCACTGGGTGTATGGCACCTCTACCCTCCACTGGGTGTATGGCACCTCTACTTTACACTGGGTGTATGGCACCTCTACTTTACACTGGGTGTATGGCACCTCTACTTTACACTGGGTGTATGGCACCTCTACTTTACACTGGGTGTATGGCACCTCTACTTTACACTGGGTGTATGGCACCTCTACTCTCCACTGGGTGTGTGATGTCTCGGTAGTACACACACACACACACACACACACACACACACACACACACACACACACACACACACACACACACACACACACACGCACACACACACACACACACACATCGCAGGAATCAGCCCATAACAGCTGCCTAACTCCCAGGTACCTATTTCCTGCTAGCTGAACAATAGCATCAAGGTGAAAGAAACTCTACCTATTTGTTTCCGTTTCCGCCGGGGATCGAACTCGGACCCTTAGGACTACGAATCCCGAGCGCTGTCCACTCAGCCGTTAGGCCTCCTCCCGGTAGTAGAGGTTCAGAGCCCCCCAGTCCCTGGGCAGGGGGGGGGTGAAGGGATTGGGTGCCTCGCAGTATCTAATCAAGAGGATTAAAGAGTTGGTGATAAGCAGATTGGATCAGGCCGTGGTGAGTGTGTACTCACTACACAGGTGTGCCGTGAGTAACACCAACCATGGTGAGTGTGTACTCACTACACAGGTGTGCCGTGAGTAACACCAACCAGGGTGAGTGTGTACTCACTACACAGGTGTGTCGTGAGTAACACCAACCATGGGTGAGTGTGTACTCACTACACAGGTGTGCCGTGAGTAACACCAACCATGGTGAGTGTGTACTCACTACACAGGTGTGCCGTGAGTAACACCAACCATGGTGAGTGTGTACTCACTACACAGGTGTGCCGTGAGTAACACCAACCATGGGTGAGTGTGTACTCACTACACAGGTGTGCCGTGAGTAACACCAACCATGGTGAGTGTGTACTCACTACACATGTGTGCCGTGAGTAACACCAACCATGGGTGAGTGTGTACTCACTACACAGGTGTGCCGTGAGTAACACCAACCATGGTGAGTGTGTACTCACTACACAGGTGTGCCGTGAGTAACACCAACCATGGGTGAGTGTGTACTCACTACACAGGTGTGCCGTGAGTAACACCAACCATGGTGAGTGTGTACTCACTACACAGGTGTGCCGTGAGTAACACCAACCAGGGTGAGTGTGTACTCACTACACAGGTGTGCCGTGAGTAACACCAACCATGGTGAGTGTGTACTCACTACACAGGTGTGCCGTGAGTAACACCAACCAGGGTGAGTGTGTACTCACTACACAGGTGTACCGTGAGTAACACCAACCATGGGTGAGTGTGTACTCACGCTGGAATTTATCACTGTTAAGTGTCATGTATTCCGTCGTCCAGCATTGTTCCAGCTACTCCCCCCCCCCCCCCTCAGCTGTTCCACTCTGTGGTACAGTCATTCGTGGATGACTGTCAAAGGCTTATGACACTGTCAAGACTCAAACCACCACTCCTCTACACACTCACGCCCAGCTGTTGACTGACAGTTGAGAGGCGGGACCAAAGAGCCAGAGCTCACCCCCTCGCAAGCACAACTAGATAAGAACAACTAGGTGAGTACTTGCTGTCTCGGCATAGGACTTACGAAGAGACATCAACCATATCTTAATAATAATAATAATAATAATAATAATAATAAAAATAATAATTTATTTACAAGAAGGTATAATGGGTTGGCCAGATTACATTAGACTAATATTTTTTACATTCCTGTAAAGAATATTGTTTCTGGCTACCCCTATCTATGGGGCCCTGACAGCTGAGTGGATAGCGCTCGGGATTCGTAGTCCTAAGATTCCGGGTTCGATCCCCGGTGGAGGCGGAAACAAATGGGTAGAGTTTCTTTCACTTTGATGCCCCTGTTCACCTAGCAGTAAATAGGTACCTGGGAGTTAGACAGCTGCTACGGGCTGCTTCCTGGGGATGGGGGGGTGAGGGTGTAACAAAAAGGAGGCCTGGTCGAGGACCGGGCCCCGGGGACGCTAAGCCCCGAAATCATTTCAAGATAACCTCAAGATAGATCCTAGTTAGAGAGTTATGAGTTAGTTATGAGATCCTAGTTAGTTATGACTCACAACACTGTTAGTTATGACTCACAACACTGTTAGTTATGACTCACAACACTGTTAGTTATGACTCACAACACTGTTAGTTATGACTCACAACACTGTTAGTTATGACTCACAACACTGTTAGTTATGACTCACAACACTGTTAGTTATGACTCACAACACTGTTAGTTATGACTCACAACACTGTTAGTTATGACTCACAACACTAACTGTTAGTTATGACTCACAACACTAACTGTTAGTTATGACTCACAACACTAACTGTTAGTTATGACTCACAACACTCTTAGTTATGACTCACAACACTGTTAGTTATGACTCACAACACTAACTGTTAGTTATGACTCACAACACTGTTAGTTATGACTCACAACACTAACTGTTAGTTATGACTCACAACACTAACTGTTAGTTATGACTCACAACACTCTTAGTTATGACTCACAACACTAACTGTTAGTTATGACTCACAACACTAACTGTTAGTTATGACTCACAACACTAACTGTTAGTTATGACTCACAACACTAACTGTTAGTTATGACTCACAACACTGTTAGTTATGACTCACAACACTGTTAGTTATGACTCACAACACTGTTAGTTATGACTCACAACACTGTTAGTTATGACTCACAACACTAACTGTTAGTTATGACTCACAACACTAACTGTTAGTTATGACTCACAACACTGTTAGTTATGACTCACAACACTAACTGTTAGTTATGACTCACAACACTGTTAGTTATGACTCACAACACTGTTAGTTATGACTCACAACACTGTTAGTTATGACTCACAACACTGTTAGTTATGACTCACAACACTGTTAGTTATGACTCACAACACTGTTAGTTATGACTCACAACACTAACTGTTAGTTATGACTCACAACACTAACTGTTAGTTATGACTCACAACACTAACTGTTAGTTATGACTCACAACACTAACTGTTAGTTATGACTCACAACACTAACTGTTAGTTATGACTCACAACACTAACTGTTAGTTATGACTCACAACACTAACTGTTAGTTATGACTCACAACACTAACTGTTAGTTATGACTCACAACACTGTTAGTTATGACTCACAACACTGTTAGTTATGACTCACAACACTAACTGTTAGTTATGACTCACAACACTAACTGTTAGTTATGACTCACAACACTAACTGTTAGTTATGACTCACAACACTGTTAGTTATGACTCACAACACTGTTAGTTATGACTCACAACACTGTTAGTTATGACTCACAACACTGTTAGTTATGACTCACAACACTGTTAGTTATGACTCACAACACTGTTAGTTATGACTCACAACACTAACTGTTAGTTATGACTCACAACACTAACTGTTAGTTATGACTCACAACACTAACTGTTAGTTATGACTCACAACACTAACTGTTAGTTATGACTCACAACACTAACTGTTAGTTATGACTCACAACACTAACTGTTAGTTATGACTCACAACACTAACTGTTAGTTATGACTCACAACACTAACTGTTAGTTATGACTCACAACACTAACTGTTAGTTATGACTCACAACACTAACTGTTAGTTATGACTCACAACACTGTTAGTTATGACTCACAACACTAACTGTTAGTTATGACTCACAACACTAACTGTTAGTTATGACTCACAACACTAACTGTTAGTTATGATTCACAACACTAACTGTTAGTTATGACTCACAACACTGTTAGTGTTGTTGGTATTCCCTGTTCACGGCAGCCACAGTTGTAATGATTCGCATAAATCGGTTGTTAATACAACTGCATCAATCAATGATATATGCCAACGATTACTGTTCATTAAGAGTTGTGTGTATGTGTGAGCACATTGACGCAGCTCCTCTGGGCTACATGACGACAAGTGACAACAGCGACATAGGAAACGGTCAATGATGTTGTCCTTTTGTGCGTAGAAGAGAACAACGTCCATACCCTCGTGGCGAAAGTTGACAGTTAGAGAGCGACATGTGATGAGTAGTCCAACATGGCGGACTCCCGGCGTGATGAGTGTGGCGCCATGTGGTCAGCGGCGCTCCTCCTCCTCCCTCATGACTCAAGCACGTTCTCAGCACTTGTACAAGTGACCTTATGGCAACACTTACGGTCACCATACATTTACCGAAGGTTAATATAAGCAGTAATAAGTTTGGTCAGTAGCTGGATAGATTACGGAGGGTACAGTCTCGGCCTTGACTACATGCAGCGACCACAGCCAGCCAAGGAGGTTAGGGGAGCCGGTCGGCCGAGCGGACAGCACGCTGGACTTGTGATCCTGTGGTCCCGGGTTCGATCCCAGGCGCCGGAGAGAAACAATGGGCAGAGTTTCTTTCACCCTATGCCCCTGTTACCTAGCAGTAAAATAGGTACCTGGGAGTTAGTCAGCCGTCATGGGCTGCTTGCTAGGGGTGGAGAGAGGAGCCACCCACTACCACCCACATCTCAAGATAACCTCAAAATTTCAAGATAGGGAGCTGCTATATGTCAATGGTGCCAGGGGAGGCAAAGCTGATTACGAATGTAAAAACCGAGGAAGGGAAGGGCAGGGAGCTATCAGGGGTGTGGGAGAAGCGCCAAGCCACTACGACTATATATAGCACTGGGAAGGTCAGGATACACCTTCCTGTGCCAGGTAAGTCGACTACGGGCTCACCATAGCCGGTGCTACTTGCCCCGCTCTTGTGCCAGGTAAGTTACGGGCTCACCATAGCCCGTGCTACTTGAAACTTGTTCCGAGTAGCTGAATCTATAACAACAACAACAAGTCAGGATATGGGGAGACATCTCCCGTCACGCAGGGTGCAGTCGCACCTCCACAGATCTCCAGTATCAGGTCTTGATACTGGCTCAAAAGGGTCACCACTTACGCATGGTGACCCTTTTGCCCGTGCCACCTTTTGGGTGGCTTAATCTTCATCATCATCGGTCAGGATAAGGATTTGGGATGGGACGGGGGGGAAAGGAATGGTGCCCACCCACTTGGACGGTCGGAAATTGAATGCCGTCCTGCATGAAGCGAGACCGTCGCTCTACCGTCCAGCCCAAGTGGTTGGGCAAAAAAAATACAGTAAGATCTTGATGAACTCGAGGAGTGGGTTCTTGTAATTAAATCCCAGCAAGTGTATGGTAATGGTTCAACTCTTACAAATTTCGTCTGAATTTGGCCGTTTGTCCGTATGGCCAAAAATGGATGTAATTTGAAAATGAAAAACAATTGAAAATAATTTTTTTCAAACATTAAGCTAAGGTGGCCATGTGTTACAGAGTATTTATGGTAGGTGATAGCTAATCTCTGGTAGGTTAGGAGGGCAGGAAGTTCTCCTAAGGTTTCAGAACGTCGAATAAATGTCGAACGTTAAATGTAGAATATGTTGCGATATTCTACATTTCAAAGATTTGAAATGTAGAATATCGCAACATAAATACTCTGTAAGACATGGCCAATTGTCTAATGCTTTGTTTGTTCATTTGTCAGAAGATGCTCACCAAATTGATTGGGAGTTGGCTTCTTCAATAACAAATTGTAATACAGTGAGAGATATGAAAGCAGGCGGGC
>WNGS01092210.1:5915399-5928190 GCA_020271785.1 Procambarus virginalis
AATCCTCCCCTCCTCCGTACCGAGCCAACATATTACTGGAACCTGCTATTAGTGTCAATAAAGCTAGCTGACAGCCCATTCCACAAGGAAGGGAAATATCGAATAGGGAATATGAATCCAGGGTGAATATTTAATTACAGGGAGGGTGGGGTGATTAAGAATACGAAACGAGACGGTGTTATAAGCAAAATAAGCATATTGTTTATATATATATATATATATATATATATATATATATATATATATATATATATATATATATAATGGGAAGGATGTTGCGTGAAATGATGGAGCTCTCTGGTCTTGGCTACTGACAATTGATTTTCATCGACTTCATGGAACTGGCTATGGAGTCGATCCTCCTTAAAATAGGGGCAATGGGTTCGAAGATAGACAGACGATGATAACCCTCTAATTCCTCCCGATTCACCCTGCAAAGCTAAATGAGGCTAGCCCCAAGCATCTGACCTTCAACCTTGAAAAACAACCTATGGGAACTAACACAGGAATGCGGCTTAAGGCTAATAGCGAGCACCCTTGCTAGTGAGTGAGCAGAAGAGAAGTGTTGTCGACCCCTATGTCAACTCCCCTCTTACGAAGCTTCAGCTGGATGCCGGTTGAGGAGGAACTCAGTGAAGTCAGTAAAAACAGGTATGCTGTAACTATTAATATTAATAGGAATGTGGACCACCATCCTCTCTCGAACGAAACCTACCCACACAGCGGTATCTGCCCCTCTCCTGTTACTCTATTCTATGGGAACCTCTTTTCCACAGCTCACAAAACGGAGGAAAGGGTCCTGAAGAACATTTTTGATAGAAACTTGACCATCAACAAGCATGAACACAAAAGCGTCCTACTCTTCCAAAAGAGTAAGAAGAACGCTAGTGAAGATGTTGACACGGATCAATGACACGTACGCATCTCTTAGAGTCAGACTATAATATAACTGTAAAATGACCTGTGGGGAGTTTATTTTTCATCTTCTGTCTCAAAATGAAATATAATAGAATTCGGTCTAGAATGAGTGCTCAAACCTTTTCTATATAATATTCAATAATGTATCCCTGTAAACACACACACAGCGTAACGGTCCATAGTGTTACAAAGTTGTTACAACTTGTTATTATGTTTTTATGACGCGTTAGAAAGTTGCAACAAGTTGCTAGATAGTTGTTACAAATTATTAGGTGTTACAACTTTGTCAAACGTTGCAGCGACGTCGTAGTTTGGTCACGTGTGTTCCGGGAAGTCTACAAGCACGACTGCTAGCACTACACACACACAGACACACACACACACACACACACACACACACACACACACACACACACACACACACACACACACCACACACACACACACACACATATATATATATATATATATTATATATATATATATATATATATATATATATATCAGACCTCATTTGTTCTCACCAACAGCAACAAAACACTGCCTCTGGGTCGATCATATGTGACTATAACTTACTAATTTAAGATTTACTGAGGTTTCTGCTTAAGTCCACACCACACGCACTCCGCACACAATGGCGGTTGATGGCACTATTCGCTGTCCCTCTGGCATCTACGCACGCGCATACACTCGCGTAAACACGCACTAGTCGAGTACAAACGAGTACACACGATCGAACAACACACAAACGAAGGCCACAGGAACTATGGGACATAAGAATAAGAAATAAACCTTAGTCTGGACTGGGTTCAGGATAACTACGTACCTGTAGCTACTGAAGGCCAGGAAGCTATTGTATGTGGCCTTAATAGCCCTCTAGAGACTGATATTGTTGTTGTTGTTTAAGATTCGTTACTTGGAACAAAAAAGTTCCAAGTAGCACTGGCTATTTTGAGCCCGTAGTTCAGAGACTGATAGGCTTCAAGCCCACTAACAGCCCAGAGACAAAGGGTCGTAGATGCAACATAAGAACCTAAATGAAGCTTAAGGAGGGTATATATATAGGTGTTTCAGTTATATACAGGAAGGGCAATGATGTCTTGAATGCAATCGGGAAAGAAAAACTCTAAGAAAACTCAAGTGATCATAACAAACGCTTAGTAAACCCAAAGAAGTAGCATAAGGATCGTGAACTGATGCCCATAAGCTGAAACTCAACCCCTGCAAGTAAAATAACATAAAAATACTCAAACAATTCGCACAAGCACACTTCTGAATGGAAAAATAAAGGGCAACGATGCGGGTACAAGTTAAAAAGATAATATATGAGTTTGGGATACAAGAAAGATCAACCCCTACGGGCTCACCATAGCCCGTGCTACTTGGAACTTTGTTCCAGGTAGCGAATCTTAACAACAACAACAACAAAGACCTCAGAGTGCACAGGAGACTCCATGATAATCAAAGGGAATGTTTGACCTGTTGCTACATTCGCAGAAGACCATTCTATTCGCTGTTTTATGACGGAGGATATTACGGAACGAAGTAGGAGGTGTGGTCCAAGAGCTTGATTACGCCTCCATGGCTGCTGAAGGCAAGCGCAAACGCGCACACACTTATGCACACGCATTCTCGCACACGCACACGCAGGCTCACAGGACGCGCCAATAACAACATACCTAGATTCACAGCCTATCCTTCCTCCTCCCGCAATCCTTCTTCAAGTCCAAACACTTGCAAACACCCGTAAAAAATAATATATACACACAAATTAGAAAGACGCACGCAAATAGGTCACACGCACTCGCAATCCTGCACTCCATCACGGACACACACACACACGCGAGGCTCAGAATGGCTGGCAACACGACTACAAGCGGTCCGTGTACCGCTTGTAGTATAGCGGTCCGTGTACCGTGTATAGCGAAGCTCTGTTGAAAGTGTAATATGTGTCTTTTGAGACACATCTTACCTGCAGGACCTGCAGGGCTCCCTAGCTAACACCGGAATGTGAAATGCTCGATAGGGCTTACTGAGGTAGGGAGAGTTAGAGGGGGGGAGGGGAGAAGGGTGTTTGGGGGAGGGGCAGAATGGGGGGAGGTGTGGGGAAGGTTTATGTGGGGGAAGGTGTGGTGGTATTGGGGGTATGACAAGAGGTATGGAAAGGTAACACAGACGCCTGGTGGCTGAGTGGACAGTACTCAGGTTTCGTAGTCCTGTCGACCGGGAATTGATCCCCGGATAGCGGAATTGATAGCGGAAATAAATGGGCAGGGTTTCAGTCACCCTGATGCCCCTGTTACCTAGCAGTAAATAGGTAGCTGGGAGTTAGTCACCTGTTACGAGCTGCTTCCTCTCTGTGTGTGTGTGTGTGTGTGTGTGTGTGTGTGTGTGTGTGTGTGTGTGTGTGTGTGTGTGTGTGTGTGTGTGAAAAAGTAATCGTTGATTGACAGTTGAGAGGCGGGCTGAAAGAGCCGGAGCTCAACCCCGCAAGCACAACCAGGCGAATAAAACTAGATGAATACACACGCACGCATGCACGCACAAAGCCGAGGGGACAGCGCTTTGGGGTCGTAGCCCAAAGGACCGGGGTTCTATTCCCGGACGAGGCAGAAATAAATGCCCAGAGATTCTTTCACCTAATGCCTCTAGTCACCTAGCAGTAGTAAATAGGTATCTGGCAATCAGACATCTGCTACGGACTGCATCTCGGGGATGTCAATCCTCTCCAATTGATCGTTATCAAACATCATTGGCCTCTTCTCTAGGGCTATGAGGGTAGGTCTATTCGTATCACCCTATTCGTATCAGCTTATTCGTATCACCCTATTCGTAATATTTATTTTCACCCCCCTCCCTTCTCCACCCCCCCCCTGGCAACAAGATACCAAACCAATCTTATTTGATTTATCTAATTAGAACCCTCCCTTGCACTGGATTACTTATCTGCATCATTACTCTACGGTGAGGGGGGGAAGGCCTGACGGCTGAGTGGACAGCGCTTGGGATTCATAGTCCTAAGGTGCCGGATTCGTTTCCCGGTGGAGGCGGCAACAAATAGACAGAGTTTCTTACACCTTGACGCGAATGTTCACCTAGTAGCAAATAGGTACCTGGGAGTTAGACAGCTGCTACGGGCTGCTTCCTGGGGGTGTGTAACAAAAAGGAGGCCTGGTCGAGGACCGGGCCGCAGGGACGCTAAGCCCCGAAATCATCTCAAGATAACCTCAAGATAACGGTGACACCCGCTCGTTGCAATATTCTCAGGTAAGTGATTATAGTTTTCTTGCTCTATCTCTACACAACCAATTAGGCGAAGGACTAAGTGTCTTTAGAGTAATTATTCCTGAATAATTAATGAGTTACCAACGCTCCGGTTGACACTGATATTATTTACTTATACATTACTGACTGGATGATATATTGCACAATTTGAGATTTGTTTGATATCCTGACAGCTGTGAATAATCCACATCAATATATGCCAGTGATGCAAACTAGTGTATAACAAATGCTCCAAGTTTCCGAGAGACATTAATCTTATGAGGCACTCGAGTTATTATTAATTCTCTCACTCTATTCTTGTATATTATTTGAGGAAATAACCTTATTTATTATTTTGAATAATAATCTTCCTTCCAGCCGGTCGGCCGAGCGGACAGGACGCTGGACTTGTGATCCTGTGGTCCTGGGTTCGATCCCAGGCGCCGGCGAGAAACAATGGGCAGAGTTTCTTTCACCCTATACCCCTGTTACCTAGCAGTAAAATAGGTACCTGGGTGTTAGTCAGCTGTCACGGGCTGCTCCTGGGGGTGGAGGCCTGGTCGAGGACCGGGCCGCGGGGACACTAAAAGCCCCGAAATCATCTCAAGATAAGATGGTAGCCAACCTCTTAGACTGGACGGTAGAGTGTTGTTGTTGTTGTTTTAGATTTAGCTACTCAGAACGAAGGGTCCATGTAGCACGGGCTATGGTGAGCCCGTAAGAGGTAGAGTGATCATCTTGCTTCTTGTGGCCTCGTCTTTATGGCTGGTTTAGGGTGTAAGGGGCAGGTTTTCCTTTTACGGTTGGGTGCACTTTGCTAAGTACGGGCTGTGGGTGTGCGTTGAAGACCAGGGGCCAGATTCACGAAGCAGTTACGCAAGCACTTAGCGAATCTGTACATCTTTTCTCAGTCTTTGGCGGCTGTGTTTACAATTATTAAACAGTTAATGAGCTCCGAAGCACCAGGAGGCTGTTTATAACAATAACAACAGTTGATTGACATGTTTTCATGCTTGTAAACTGTTTAATAAATGCAACCAAAGCCGTCAAAGATTGAGGAAAGATGATGTACGTTCGTAAGTATTTGCGTAACTGCTTCGTGAATCTGGCTCCTGGGGCCTGTGGTCGTGTTTTGTTGCTCAATATTGAAAGATTCTTCACCGTGAGCTTCTAGCCTTTGTAGTTCGTCTTATTTATTGGGTCATTACTGTTGGGGGTGACCTGAATTGGTCATTACTGTGGGAGGAGGGGGATGGGGTGGGGGTGGGGGTGGGGGGTGGGGGGTACGGCACGAACACGTCCATGCTGTGGGGTTGAAATGAGTGACTCATTACTGTGGAGGTTATTTGAACGGGTCTTTGCTGTGGAGATCAGATCAGTTTGGGGTTATGCCTTATACTCTCCCTCCCCTTTTACGGGCTATTCATGCCCGTGCCTCCTCATGGGCGGCTTATTCTTTTATCAATCAATCATCTCCCTCCCCATTCTCTGACCTTAATCCTAGTGACGTGACTAGCCTCCCCCCATATTCTCCTCTTCCCCCTCCCAGCCCCATTTAAGTGGTCTGCCTTCCTCACTGTGTACTACCCCCCCCCCTCCCCCGCCCCAAAGACATGACCTACCCTCCCCATTCCTCGTGCAGAGCCACAACAACAACAACAACCTGACCCACCCTCCCCATTTTCCGTCCTTCCCCCATTCTCAGTGACGTGACCTGCCCTTCCCTATTCCCTGTCACCAGAGCCAGAGTGACGTGATCTCACGATACCACCGGCTCGTGCTAAACCGTGACGAACGACACCACAGGGAATGGCGTGGTTTGGTCTGCTCAACGGCGTGTTTACGTGGCAGTCGTGTGGCAACGGCAGCGGCTGACACTGCCGTGAGCTGTGGCGTAGTTTGGCGGGAGTTCTTTTTATCTTTCGTGACTTGTAACCCATTATTTCCCCGCTGATGTATGGTGTGGCTCTCTCTCCAGCGCCATTGTTACCACCTGCAGGTACCCTTTAGGTACCCTTAGGTACCCTTAAATACCCTCAGGTACTCTTAAGTAACACTCAGGTACCCTTAAGAACCCTCAGGTACCCATACGAACGCCTCAAGTAACCTTACGTATACTTAAGTACCCTTTGGTACTCTTAAGTACCCTCAGGTACCCTTAAGTACCCTCAGGTAACCTTAAGTACCCTCAGGAACCTTTAAGTAAGCCTCAGGTACCCTTACTTACGCCTCAGGTACCCTTACGTACGCCTCAGGTACCCTTACGTACGCCTCAGGTACCCTTACGAGCCCTTAGGTACCCTTAGGTACCCTTAAATACCCTCAGGTACCTTTAAGTACCCTCAGGTACCTTTAAGTACCCTCAGGTACCCTTACGTACCCTACAAATAGCCCCAGGTACCCTCAAGTACCCCACAAATAGCTCGAGGTACCCAAAGTACTCTTAGGTACTCTCAGGTACCAGAAGTTAGTACCCCTGCCTTGAGGCCAGAGTTATTTGCTGAAGAATTATGGGTTCTTTATATTCCCGAGGAATGCGGTAAGAATAATCCTTCTGCTTTCATCTGTTCATTTCTTTCTCTCTCTCTTCTTTCTTTCGTCTCTTGTTTTATTTGTTTCTTCAGCTTTTGTTTGGAATATTTGTGTTTATGTTTCTCCTGGGTTGTACAGGCAGTTGTACTCACCTAGCTGTGCTCACCTAAGTATTCTGCAGGAAACGAGGTTAACGCTTGGAACCTCGTCCTACTACGCTACGGAGGGGATACAAGTTTTTTCCCCTCTGGCGATCGCAGGTTTGTTTGTATCTGCAGGTGTGGAAATGCAGGTCCCCTTACACCCTAAGTTACCCCTCACATTGAACTTCCCTCTTGCCCCTCATCCTGAGTTCCCCTCACCCTTTAGTAACGCTTTCTTGTAGCTCTATGGATTATTTGACAGTTCAGTTCCCTTTTGTGTGTAGAGTCTAAATAGAGCCTTCCCCTCACTCAGCTATTGTTTACCTGTCAAGGTATATTCGTCAGTGTATCTGTACCTGTTGTATTACATTTCTCGATGATATTGTATTAAATTTGACGGTGCTATTATATCAAGTTTCTCATTGGTTCTTGTTTTCAAAGTCCTAGTTTAGTGACTTTATTATGATATAAAATTTCCTGATTTTTTTTTAGCAGCTGTTGTATTAAATTTCCTTGTGATTTTTGCAATATTTTTACTAATAACTATTGCATCAAAGTTCCTAGTAAATGTTTGTATTTTGTTCCTTTTTCGGCATTATATTTCCTAGTAACTATTGAATAAAATTTTCTAGTGAATATTATATTAAATTTCCCAGTAACTATTGCATTAAATTATATTTTAATTGCAGTTGTATTAAAGTTTCTAGTACATATTGCAATAAATGTCTTTGTGATCATTGCAATCAATTTCCCAGTGATCATTGCAATCAATTTCCCAGTGATTATTGCAATCAATTTCTCAGTGATCATTGCATTAAAATCCTTGGAATCAAGATGCTTGATAACCTTCATATATTGCAGATCGATATGGATGTCCAGTTAATTAATTTAATTATGAATTTTATTGTATAAACAACGTTCAGTTCATATGGGTGAAATTCGTATTTGAAGTTGATGAATCTCCGGTTTGTTGTTGGAACGGGGCATTATTGAAGCTTTTATGGACTATTGACGGAGCATTATTGAAGCTTTTATGGACTATTGACGAGGCATTATTGAAGCTTTTATGGACTATTGATGGAGCATTATTGAAGCTTTTGTGGACTATTGACGAGGCATTATTGAAGCTTTTATGGACTATTGATGGAGCATTATTGAAGCTTTTGTGGACTATTGACGAGGCATTATTGAAGCTTTTATGGACTATTGATGGAGCATTATTGAAGCTTTTGTGGACTTTTGACGGGGCATTATTGAAGCTTTTGTGAACTATTGACGAGGCATTATTGAAGCTTTTGTGAACTATTGACGAGGCATTATTGAAGCTTTTGTGAACTATTGACGAGGCATTATTGAAGCTTTTGTGAACTATTGACGAGGCATTATTGAAGCTTTTGTGAACTATTGACGAGGCATTATTGAAGCTTTTGTGAACAATTGACGGGGCATTATTGAAGCTTTTGTGGACTATTGAGGGGCATTATTGAAGCTTTTGTGGACAATTGACGGGGCATTATTGAAGCTTTTGTGGACTATTGACGGGGCATTATTGAAGCTTTTATGGAATATTGATGGAGCATTATTGAAGCTTTTGTGGACTATTGACGGAGCATTACTGTAACTTTTATGGACTATAAGCGACGCGTTAGTGAAGCTTCCGTAGACCATTCGCCGTTCATTACCAAAGCTTTAGTGGAATATTAGCTGAGCGTTACTCAAGCTTTAGTGTACCATTATTGGAGCACAATCTGTGCATTTGTTCACAATTCACAGCTATAAACGTATGTAAATTTCTCGAGTCAAAGTAGTAGCCGAGTCGCGTTCGGCTCTAACGCAAATTCATGGGAATCGTTCATATAACATTAAGAACAGAAAAGAGACTTAATTTAGCTATTACTCAAGTAATTAAGCAGAGCTTTCGAAGTTAATAATCGTTAATAGTCAATAGAACACTGAATGCACACACACACTGCATTTACTAAAATAAAAAAGAAAAAAACCTTATCACCAAAAAACTCGCTGAAAAACATATCTATGGTTAAATGTATATATATAAGGGTAAGCCAGCAATCAGGGCAAAGTTCTCAGGAGTTCCTTCGTACAAGAATGTTTCCGATACTACGACGATCTCCAGACGACGGGGAAGAGGGGTCCAAGGGACTGTGCTTGCTTGCAGTGTTAATGGAGATGCTTCCGTTGGCTGACATTATGCAAATGCCCTTGGGTCTTTCTTCGCTCACTTTCTTTTGGCCCTGCAATTTGTGTCACCCTCTCCTGTTCCCTCACAACTATATGGCCCTCTATAGCATTTTCATTCTAATTTGTTCTTCTCTATCCTTCGCTCTCTCTCTCTCCTCTCGTCTCTCCTCTCTCGCTCTCCGTTTCTCGTCTCGTCCTTCGTCTGGCTCTCCGGTTAGGTCTCACCCTCGTAATCTTGCACAGTGTATGCTGTACAAAGGCATCTAGGCATCACTAATGTTATATTATCCTCTCTACTCTTCTTTCCTATCTTGCCTCCTTCCATATCATCTTAATATCTCCTATTGTCTTCCTCTCCATCTCAGCAGCCCTCCTTTCCTATCTGCTCATATTAATCATGCGTTGCGACCAAGCCTCTGAACGTCGTCTAGCTCATTTTTGGCGCCAAGCAGCATTTTACGTCCTATGCATGCAGCAGCAGAGTGCAGTCATGCTGCAGGACCAAGCAGCACGCGTCATGCTGCCAGGCCCAAGCGCAGCATGCAGCATCAATGCTGCCGGACCGAACGCAGCTCTCACCTCGCACACTTTTGCGCCCAGGGAAGCCGCACGCCTCTCGTATAAACACAGCTCTCGTCTCATCTCTCATCGCTCTTCTCTCTCCTCTCTCTCTCCTCTCTCTCCATCCTTCCTTCTCCTCTCTCTCTCCTATCTCTCTCTCTCTCGTCTACCTCTTCCATCTGTATCTCCCCTCAGACGCTCTCATGCTTTCGTCTTCTCTCATCTCTCACCTCGTCGCTCTCGTCCCCCAGCGTCTCCTGTTTCTCACCTACTTTTCACCTCCTGACTTTCCTCATTCCCTCAGCGCCTCCTGTCTCTATCCCTCCACTTCCCTCAGCGTGTCCTGTCTCTCCCCACACCATAGACAAGCGTCGCTCCTCCTCTGTTCCGCTTCCTCCCACACCCAATCCAGCTTCTTGCTACTACGAATCATTTATATCACATCGTCGCCTTCTGTGAATCCCTCCCAGTGATGCCGTGTTAATATTCGATCCCTAGCTTCTCTCTCTTCTCTCTCCCTTCCTCTCTTCCTTCTCTTACTCTTTTCTCTCCCCTTCTCCTCTCTCCTCTCTCCCCCTCTCTCGTCTCTCTCACCTCCTCCTCTTCTCTCTCTCCTCTCCTCATTATGCCTCTCGCTATCTCTCTCTCACTCTACCTCGAATCAAACATCCTACTTAATCTATCCAGAAGCCGTGTATAGAAAATATTAATATGGTAGCTGTATTACTTAATCTAAATAAAGTAAAATTGTAATGTAACGAAACGTCGCATTTCTTAAAGAATTTGGTCGGTCCTTTAAAAAAAATCCTACTTTGATGGATGGGTTGAACTATCACCTTGCAGGATATGACTTAGTTCGACTCGCTGGCCGTGTTGTTTAACTCCTCTCTTGTCTGTCTCCTGGTTTGTGAATATTGGCACTACGTTTGGCAATCTTCAGTCCTTTTGGTAGTTTCCTCTTTCGTGTTACCTGTTATGTGTCAATGTTGAGTGGCAACACAGTTGCTTCAGATCCAAGAGTCATTTCCTAAGCTCCGCCTTTCAATAATTTTCTAACAATGTAATGTAGTGTGACTCAATTCTCTCAAGTTGCTTCATCATACTTACATTAAAAACATTTTAGTCTTTTTTTATTACGTTAACTAATATAATCTGATTCATAACTTGCATTCATAATCGTCAAGAGAGACTGACGTTATGATTACGGTTGCCTAGAGTTCACCTTTTTGTTTTTTTCACATTCTGCTGTTGTTTCGCTCTGACCTTACGCATACGGTGGGGCGATTTTCCCATTGTATGTGGCGACCATATGTTCTCATGTTCCGTCTCTTCTCCGTGGGCTAGGGAACCAGTTCCCTCAGCTTGCTCACAGTGGGGAACCAGTTCTGTCCTCACTTCTACAGTGCTGGGAACCAGTTCTCACCTTCTACGTTGCTAGGGAACCATTCTCTGCTCAGCTGTTCTACAGCTAGGAACCAGTTCCTCTCACTCTGACAGTGCGGGGAACCAGGTCTCTCACTTACAGTGCTAGGGAACCAGTTCCCTCACTTCTACAGTGTTAGGGAACCAGTTCCCTCACTTCTACAGTGCTAGGGAACCAGTTCTCTCACTTCTACAGTGCTAGGGAACCAGTTCCTTCACTTATACAGTGCTAGGGAACCAGTTCTCTCACTTCACAGTGCTAGGGAACCAGTTCTCTCACTTCTACAGTGCTAGGGAACCAGTTCCCTCACTTCTACAGTGTTAGGGAACCAGTTCCCTCACTTCTACAGTGCTAGGGAACCAGTTCCCTCACTTCTCCAGTGCTAGGAAAACCAGTTCCTTCACTTCTACAGTGCTAGGGAACCAGTTCCCTCACTTCTACAGTGTTAGGGAACCAGTTCCCTCACTTCTCCAGTGCTAGGGAACCAGTTCCCTCACTTCTACAGTGCTTGGGAATCAGTTCCCTCACTTCTACAGTGCTAGGGAACCAGTGTCTCTCACTTCTACAGTGCTAGGGAACCGGTCCCTCACTCTCGCCTCACAGCTCAGGTCCTCAGCTGAGGGGACGAGCCTGTAGATAAATTTGGGGTTTATTTGTTAATTTTGTTACTGTGGGGTTGTTGTTGTGTGTTTTTTCTGTTTGGGTTTACATGCGAATTTTTTTTGTTTAGTTTACATGCTGTTGTTTTTTTCTGTTTCGGTTAACATGTTCTTAGATTACTTTCTGTTGAGCTTTTTTGCTGTTGAAATTATATTACAGGTAACTTGTTGTTAAAATGTGGCAGGTCTTCACCTAGACTTTATCTCTAATTCAGCCTGCCACCCATTACTGTCCTAACAGTTTTTGGGTGTGTTCTCAGGATAAGTTCATTAGGCATTTCTGAGTCCGTGTGGTGTGTGTGTGGGTGTGTGTGGTGGTGTGTGTGTGTGTGTGTGTGTGTGTGTGTGGTGTGTGGTGGTGTGTGTGGGTGTGTTGTGTGTGTGTGTGTGTGTGTGTGTGTGTGTGTGTGGGTGGGTGTTGTGTGTGTGTGTGTGTGTGTGTTGTGTGTGTGGGTGTGTGTGTGTGTGGGTGTGTGTGTGTGTGTGTGTGTGTGTGGTGTGTGTGTGTGGTGTGTACCTCTCCACTGGATGAACAGCCTGCTTACTAAACTCTACACATTGGTGCAACGAGACCAACTTTTCATTCTGATAACGCCGTATAAATATTTACGATATCCTAAATGGGTAATTAAGTTGAAAAGCTTAGACTTTGAAGTTGAGTGTAAGCTGTAGATATTTAGATATCAATTTGTCTATTTTTGGCGACATTAATTATTCTGATGTTTACAGATGACTTAATATAGATGATCTGGATAGGGAATGATTCAGCATGATTCAAATGATTCGAGTACGATGCAATATGACACCTATTGTATAGTGCCAATCGTTCAGATGCGTTACGTATTGTTTGAAAAATTTAGTTTATATTAAAGTTAACAAAACGATTTCATATATATATATAATATATTATATATATAATTATATATATAATACTATATAATATAATATATAGATATTATGCGACAAGCCTGAATGGCCCCCAGGACCTATATTCGAATGAAAACTCACACCCCAGAAAACTTCACACCTTTCTGGGGGTTTCTTCATCTATATATATATATAGATATTATATATATTATATTATATAATATA
>WNGS01092210.1:5934154-5945498 GCA_020271785.1 Procambarus virginalis
AGACGGGCTGTTATGTATTTGCGTCGTTCAGGTAGTCACAGTTACCCCACAGCATAAGTGAGCCCTGCCAGAAGTGAGCCACAGCATAAGTGAGCCCTGCCAGAAGTGAGCCACAGCATAAGTGAGCCCTGCCAGAAGTGAGCCACAGCATAAGTGAGCCCTGCCAGAAGTGAGCCACAGCATAAGTGAGCCCTGCCAGAAGTGAGCCACAGCATAAGTGAGCCCTGCCAGAAGTGAGCCACAGCATAAGTGAGCCACAGCATAAGTGAGCACAGCATAAGTGAGCCACACCAGAAGTGAGCCACAGCATAAGTAAGCCCCACCATAAGTGAGCCCCACGAGAAGTGAGCCATAGCATAAGTGAGCCCCACCAGAAGTGAGCTCCAGCTAAGTAAGCCACAGCATAAGTGAGCCCCACCATAAGTGAGCCACAGCATAAGTGAGCCCCACCAGAAGTGAGCCCCACCATAAGTGAGCCACAGCATAAGTGCGCCACAGCATAAGTGAGCCCCACCAGAAGTGAGCCCCACCATAAGTGAGCCACAGCATAAGTGAGCCACAGCATAAGTGAGCCACAGCATAAGTGAGCCACAGCATAAGTGAGCCACAGCATAAGTGAGCCACAGCATAAGTGAGCCACAGCATAAGTGAGCCACACCAGAAGTGAGCCACAGCATAAGTAAGCCACAGCAGAAGTGAGGCCCACCAGAAGTGAGCTCCAGCAGAAGCTCTATCTCGCCAAGCTTCAACCACATCATGAAGACATAAACTTAATCTAAAATGAATAAAACAAAAAAAGCTGTCAAATATTTGGCATCATTCCACAACAAACGCATTTAACCTCGTAAATAACTCTACAGGATAACATTACGAGACACAGGCCAGATAAATAACCACAAAAATCATCTAATTAGATACAGTCCTGTCTGAAAAAGAACTAACCAATATATACCATTAAAAAATTTAAGCAAAATTGTAATATTTATGTAAAAATATGTAAGATTGATTTAAAGTATCCTCTTGTCCAGCAATTATTATAATGATCTCAATAATTTGTAACAAAGACAGTTTCTAATTCTAATTATCAGAAAGGATCTTTTTCAGTTGACATTTTCTTGAACAGCTTTTTGTATTAGAGAAAGTCATATTGTTAAAGTGGGGCGTTTCCTATTTATATTTGTCTCAGTGCTGCAATAAAGACTCTTTAAATTATTTAACAAGACGGTGCTTTATGTCTTCCTGTTAAAGCGAAGAGACGATCTGCTGTTAATACGGAACAATACATATTTATAATACCATCTAATAATAAAAATATAATGTTTATTTAAAAAAATAACCCGTTTTTTATATAATAGCAACTCGTGTTCTCTAGTTCTCAGGGGGACGCTACAGGCTACACAGGTAAGGCATAGCCTCCAAACCAGTGCAGACTAACACTGAGGTAAAGGCATCATGGCCTCCAAGGACGACGCCACCTACTAGCAGATTAACACTGAGGTAAAGACATCATGGCCTCCAGGGACGACGCCACCTATAGCAGACTAACACTGGATAAAGGCATCATGGCCTCCAGGGACGACGCCACCTACTAGGAGACTAACACTGAGGTAAAGCATCATGGCCTCCAGGACGACGCCACCTACTAGGGATAACTGTAAAGGTCTCCGGACTCAGCAGAAGGATCCCCAGGGCACTTACTAGCAGACTAACACTGATAAGGCAGGCCTCAGCGCACAAGCGCTAACAATAAGCATAGGCCTCCAGACACGACGCCACCTACTAGCAGAGCGACCGTAAATTTCTCCGCTCTGTCAATATGTTGATTAACTGCTGTACATGTTGTTTTTGTTATAGTGATGATGTTCAAGCAATACTGCATGTGGGTAAACAGTTACTTTCCCCTTCAACTGTCACTGTTCCTGAAGCTACTGTCTTTTGTTGTTATTTCCAGTTTAACTTCTGCAGACTAATGCCTCATCTATTAATACTGTTTTGCCTCACGTTTTACCGTTTTTGCTGCAGTTTGGGTGCTGTTCTAACTTCCATTGTTTGCTATTATTCGTGGTATTGTTTCCTGCTGCAAACTGTGTTATTCGGCGAGGACAATGCCCTCCCGACTTCGTGTGTGTGTGTGTGTGTGTGTGTGTGTGTGTGTGTGTGTGTGTGTGTGTGTGTGTGTGTGTGTGGTGTGTGTGTGTGTGACATGGCCTGCAGCCTGGTCCTTACTGTCATGCCAGAGGCCAAAATGTTTGTTTATTCTGGCCAAAAGCAAGGCCGTATGTCAGATCACGTCTGATCCTGGTACTCACACATCACTATAATGCCCATTCTGGCCAATATTTGGTTCTTGTTCTCTTGTGTCTTCCTATGTCTCTTATCTCCTTCTATCTCTCTCTCTCTCTCTCTCTCTTTCTCTCTCTCTCCTCTCTCTCTCCATGGCTTTCGATATACATTGCTCGGTCTCTGATTCGTCGTTCGCTATCTCCACTTTCTTTACTCTCTTTTTTCAGTGAAATTTGCTGTATCTAAATGGAAACTTTGATTGTATATTCTTCGCAGCGAACGAGCGTCATCATGGTTTACGTGTCATACACTGTGAGTACTGAGAGGGCAAACGGGTATATATATGTAATGTAGGTTCGAAAAATATATATGAAAACGGGACGTGTGTTTTGGAATAGAGGACATGCATAAAACAAAAATACGGAACGTGTATGAATAGGATCGTGTATGGATACGGGGCGCGTGCATTTAGATACGAGACGTGTGTGTGGGGGTGTGTGTGTGTGTGTGTTGTGTGTGTGTGTGCGTGTGTGGTGTGTGTGTGGGTGTGTGTGTGTGTGTGTGTGGGTATAACAACTTAAGTACATGGAGCGACCACAACAGGTCTGTTGGGCCCATACTAGGGCGGATTCCGTTTAAATCCTCCCCTCCTCCGTACCGAGCAAACATATTACTGGAACCTGCTATTAGTGTCAATAAAGCTAGCTGACAGCCCATTCCACAAGGAAGGGAAATATCGAATAGGGAATATGAATCCAGGGTGAATATTTAATTACAGGGAGGGTGGGGTGATTAAGATACGAAACGAGACGGTGTTATAAGCAAAATAGCATATTGTTTATATATATATATATATATATTATATATATATATATATATTATATATATATATATATATATAATGGGAAGGATGTTGCGTGAAATGATGGAGCTCTCTGGTCTTGGCTACTGACATTGATTTTCATCGACTTCATGGAACTGGCTATGGAGTCGATCCTCCTTAAAATAGGGGCAATGGGTTCGAAGATAGACAGACGATGATAACCCTCTAATTCCTCCCGATTCACCCTGCAAAGCTAAATGAGGCTAGCCCCAAGCATCTGACCTTCAACCTTGAAAAACAACCTATGGGAACTAACACAGGAATGCGGCTTAAGGCTAATAGCGAGCACCCTTGCTAGTGAGTGAGCAGAAGAGAAGTGTTGTCGACCCTATGTCAACTCCCCTCTTACGAAGCTTCAGCTGGATGCCGGTTGAGGAGGAACTCAGTGAAGTCAGTAAAAACAGGTATGCTGAACTATTAATATAATAGGAATGTGGACCACCATCCTCTCTCGAACGAAACCTACCCACACAGCGGTATCTGCCCCTCTCCTGTTACTCTATTCTAGGGAACCTCTTTTTCCACAGCTCACAAAACGGAGGAAAGGGTCCTGAAGAACATTTTGATAGAAACTTGACCATCAACAAGCATGAACACAAAAGCGTCCTACTCTTCCAAAAGAGTAAGAAGAACGCTAGTGAAGATGTTGACGGATCAATGACACGTACGCATCTCTTAGAGTCAGACTATAATATAACTGTAAAATGACCTGTGGGGAGTTTATTTTTCATCTTCTGTCCAAAATGAAATATAATAGAATTCGGTCTAGAATGAGTGCTCAAACCTTTTCTATATAATATTCAATAATGTATCCCTGTAAACCACACACAGCGTAACGGTCCATAGTGTTACAAAGTTGTTACAACTTGTTATTATGTTTTTATGACGCGTTAGAAAGTTGCAACAAGTTGCTAGATAGTTGTTACAAATTATTAGGTGTTACAACTTTGTCAAACGTTGCAGCGACGTCGTAGTTTGGTCACGTGTGTGTTCGGGAAGTCTACAAGCACGACTGCTAGCACTACCACACACACAGACACACACACACACACAAACACACACACACAACCACAACCACACACACACACACACACCACACACACACCAAACCCACACACACATATATATATATATATATAATATATATATATTATATATCTATATATATATCAGACCTCATTTGTTCTCACCAACAGCAACAAAACACTGCCTCTGGGTCGATCATATGTGACTATAACTTACTAATTTAAGATTTACTGAGTTTCTGCTTAAGTCCACACCACACGCACTCCGCACACAATGGCGGTTGATGGCACTATTCGCTGTCCCTCTGGCATCTACGCACGCGCATACACTCGCGTAAACACGCACTAGTCGAGTACAAACGAGTACACACGATCGAACAACACACAAACGAGGCCACAGGAACTATGGGACATAGATAAGAAATAAACCTTAGTCTGGACTGGGTTAGGATAACTACGTACCTGTAGCTACTGAAGGCCAGGAAGCTATTGTATGTGGCCTTAATAGCCCTCTAGAGACTGATATGTTGTTGTGTGTTTAGATTCGTTACTTGGAACAAAAAAGTTCCAAGTAGCACTGGCTATTTTGAGCCCGTAGTTCAGAGACTGATAGGCTTCAAGCCCACTAACAGCCCAGAGACAAAGGGTCGTAGATGCAACATAAGAACCTAAATGAAGCTTAAGGAGGGTATATTATAGGTGTTTCAGTTATATACAGGAAGGGCAATGATGTCTTGAATGCAATCGGGAAGAAAAACTCTAAGAACAACTCAAGTGATCATAACAAACGCTTAGTAAACCCAAAGAAGTAGCATAAGGATCGTGAACTGATGCCCATAAGCTGAAACTCAACCCCTGCAAGTAAATAACATAAAAATACTCAACAATTCGCACAAGCACACTTCTGAATGGAAAAATAAAGGGCAACGATGCGGGTACAAGTTAAAAAGATAATATATGAGTTTGGGATACAAGAAAGATCAACCCCTACGGGCTCACCATAGCCCGTGCTACTTGGAACTTTGTTCCAGGTAGCGAATCTTTAACAACAACAACAACAAAGACCTCAGAGTGCACAGGAGACTCCATGATAATCAAAGGGAATGTTTGACCTGTTGCTACATTCGCAGAAGACCATTCTATTCGCTGTTTTATGACGGAGGATATTACGGAACGAAGTAGGAGGTGTGGTCCAAGAGCTTGATTACGCCTCCATGGCTGCTGAAGGCAAGCGCAAACGCGCACACACTTATGCACACGCATTCTCGCACACGCACACGCAGGCTCACAGGACGCGCCAATAACAACATACCTAGATTCACAGCCTATCCTTCCTCCTCCCGCAATCCTTCTTCAAGTCCAAACACTTGCAAACACCCGTAAAAAATAATATATACACACAAATTAGAAAGACGCACGCAAAATAGGTCACACGCACTCGCAATCCTGCACTCCATCACGGACCACACACACACGCGAGGCTCAGAATGGCTGGCAACACGACTACAAGCGGTCCGTGTACCGCTTGTAGTATAGCGGTCCGTGTACCGTGTATAGCGAAGCTTGTTGAAAGTGTAATAGTGTCTTTTGAGACACATCTTACCTGCAGGACCTGCAGGGCTCCCTAGCTAACACCGGAATGTGAAATGCTCGATAGGGCTTACTGAGGTAGGAGAGTTAGAGGGGGGAGGGGAGAAGGGTGTTGGGGGGAGGGGCAGAATGGGGGGAGGTGTGGGGAAGGTTTATGTGGGGGAAGGTGTGGTGGTATTGGGGGTATGACAAGAGGTATGGAAAGGTAACACAGACGCCTGGTGGCTGAGTGGACAGTACTCAGGTTTCGTAGTCCTGTCGACCGGGAATTGATCCCCGGATAGCGGAATTGATAGCGGAAATAAATGGGCAGGGTTTCAGTCACCCTGATGCCCCTGTTACCTAGCAGTAAATAGGTAGCTGGGAGTTAGTCACCTGTTACGAGCTGCTTCCTCTCTGTGTGTGTGTGTGTGTGTGTGTGGTGTGTGTGTGTGTGTGTGTGTGTGTGTGTGTGTGTGTGTGTGTGTGTGAAAAAGTAATCGTTGATTGACAGTTGAGAGGCGGGCTGAAAGAGCCGGAGCTCAACCCCGCAAGCACAACCAGGCGAATAAACTAGATGAATACACACGCACGCATGCACGCACAAAGCCGAGGGGACAGCGCTTTGGGGTCGTAGCCCAAAGGACCGGGGTTCTATTCCCGGACGAGGCAGAAATAAATGCCCAGAGATTCTTTCACCTAATGCCTCTAGTCACCTAGCAGTAGTAAATAGGTATCTGGCAATCAGACATCTGCTACGGACTGCATCTCGGGGATGTCAATCCTTCCAATTGATCGTTATCAAACATCATGGCCTCTTCTCTAGGGCTATGAGGGTAGGTCTTCGTATCACCCTATTCGTATCAGCTTATTCGTATCACCCTATTCGTAATATTTATTTCACCCCCTCCCTTCTCCACCCCCCCCCTGGCAACAAGATACCAAACCAATCTTATTGATTTATCTAATTAGAACCCTCCTTGCACTGGATTACTTATCTGCATCATTACTCTACGGTGAGGGGGGGAAGGCCTGACGGCTGAGTGGACAGCGCTTGGGATTCATAGTCCTAAGGTGCCGATTCGTTTCCCGGTGGAGGCGGCAACAATAGACAGAGTTTCTTACACCTTGACGCGAATGTTCACCTAGTAGCAAATAGGTACCTGGGAGTTAGACAGCTGCTACGGGCTGCTTCCTGGGGGGTGTGTAACAAAAAGGAGGCCTGGTCGAGGACGGGCCGCAGGGACGCTAAGCCCCGAAATCATCTCAAGATAACCTCAAGATAACGGTGACACCCGCTCGTTGCAATATTCTCAGGTAAGTGATTATAGTTCTTGCTCTATCTCTACACAACCAATTAGGCGAAGGACTAAGTGTCTTTAGAGTAATTATCCTGAATAATTAATGAGTTACCAACGCCGGTTGACACTGATATTATACTTATACATTACTGACTGGATGATAATTGCACAATTTGAGATTTGTTTGATATTCCTGACAGCTGTGAATAATCCACATCAATTATGCCAGTGATGCAAACTAGTGTATAACAAATGCTCCAGTTTCCGAGAGACATTAATCTTATGAGGCACTCGAGTTATTATTAATTCTCTCACTCTATTCTTGTATATTATTTGAGGAAATAACCTTATTATTATTTTGAATAATAATCTTCCTTCCAGCCGGTCGGCCGAGCGGACAGGACGCTGGACTTGTGATCCTGTGGTCCTGGGTTCGATCCCAGGCGCCGGCGAGAAACAATGGGCAGAGTTTCTTTCACCCTATACCCCTGTTACTAGCAGTAAAATAGGTACCTGGGTGTTAGTCAGCTGTCACGGGCTGCTCCTGGGTGGAGGCCTGGTCGAGGACCGGGCCGCGGGGACACTAAAAGCCCCGAAATCATCTCAAGATAAGATGGTAGCCAACCTCTTAGACTGGACGGTAGAGTGTTGTTGTGTTGTTGTTTTAGATTTAGCTACTCAGAACGAAGGGTCCATGTAGCACGGGCTATGGTGAGCCCGTAAGAGGTAGAGTGATCATCTTGCTTCTTGTGGCCTCGTCTTTATGGCTGGTTTAGGGTGTAAGGGCAGGTTTTCCTTTTACGGTTGGGTGCACTTTGCTAAGTACGGGCTGTGGGTGTGCGTTGAAGACCAGGGGCCAGATTCACGAAGCAGTTACGCAAGCACTTAGCGAATCTGTACATCTTTTCTCAGTCTTTGGCGGCTGTGTTTACAATTATTAAACAGTTAATGAGCTCCGAAGCACCAGGAGGCTGTTTATAACAATAACAACAGTTGATTGACATGTTTTCATGCTTGTAAACTGTTTAATAAATGCAACCAAAGCCGTCAAAGATTGAGGAAAGATGATGTACGTTCGTAAGTATTTGCGTAACTGCTTCGTGAATCTGGCTCCTGGGGCCTGTGGTCGTGTTTTGTTGCTCAATATTGAAAGATTCTTCACCGTGAGCTTCTAGCCTTTGTAGTTCGTCTTATTTATTGGGTCATTACTGTTGGGGTGACCTGAATTGGTCATTACTGTGGGAGGAGGGGGATGGGGTGGGGGGGGGGTGGGGGGTGGGGGGTACGGCACGAACACGTCCATGCTGTGGGGTTGAAATGAGTGACTCATTACTGTGGAGGTTATTTGAACGGGTCTTTGCTGTGGAGATCAGATCAGTTTGGGGTTATGCCTTATACTCTCCCTCCCCTTTTACGGGCTTTCATGCCCGTGCCTCCTCATGGGCGGCTTATTCTTTTATCAATCAATCATCTCCCCCCATTCTCTGACCTTAATCCTAGTGACGTGACTAGCCTCCCCCCATATTCTCCTCTTCCCCCTCCCAGCCCCATTTAAGTGGTCTGCCTTCCTCACTGTGTACTACCCCCCCCCTCCCCCGCCCAAAGACATGACCTACCCTCCCCATTCCTCGTGCAGAGCACAACAACAACAACAACCTGACCCACCCTCCCCATTTTCCGTCCTTCCCCCTTCTCAGTGACGTGACCTGCCCTTCCCTATTCCCTGTCACCAGAGCCAGAGTGACGTGATCTCACGATACCCCGGCTCGTGCTAAACCGTGACGAACGACACCACAGGGAATGGCGTGGTTTGGTCTGCTCAACGGCGTGTTACGTGGCAGTCGTGTGGCAACGGCAGCGGCTGACACTGCCGTGAGCTGTGGCGTAGTTTGGCGGGAGTTCTTTTTATCTTTCGTGATGTAACCATTATTTCCCGCTGATGTATGGTGTGGCTCTCTCTCCAGCGCCATGTTACCACCTGCAGGTACCCTTTAGGTACCTTAGGTACCCTTAAATACCCTCAGGTACTCTTAAGTAACACTCAGGTACCCTTAAGAACCCTCAGGTACCCATACGAACGCCTCAGTAACCTTACGTATACTTAAGTACCTTGGTACTCTTAAGTACCCTCAGGTACCCTAAGTACCCTCAGGTAACCTTAAGTACCCTCAGGAACCTTAAGTAAGCCTCAGGTACCCTTACTACGCCTCAGGTACCCTTACGTACGCCTCAGGTACCCTACGTACGCCTCAGGTACCCTTACGAGCCCTTAGGTACCCTTAGGTACCCTTAAATACCTCAGGTACCTTTAAGTACCCTCAGGTACCTTTAAGTACCCTCAGGTACCCTTACGTACCCTACAAATAGCCCCAGGTACCCTCAAGTACCCCACAAATAGCTCGAGGTACCCAAGTACTCTTAGGTACTCTCAGGTACCAGAAGTTAGTACCCTGCCTTGAGGCCAGAGTTATTTGCTGAAGAATTATGGGTTCTTTATATTCCCGAGGAATGCGGTAAGAAAATCCTTCTGCTTTCATCTGTTCATTTCTTTTCTCTCTCTCTTCTTTCTTTCGTCTCTTGTTTTATTTGTTTCTTCAGCTTTTGTTTGGAATATTTGTGTTTATGTTTTCTCCTGGTTGTACAGGCAGTTGTACTCACTAGCTGTGCTCACCTAAGTATTCTGCAGGAAACGAGGTAACGCTTGGAACCTCGTCCTACTACGCTACGGAGGAGGGATACAAGTTTTTCCCCTCTGGCGATCGCAGGTTTGTTTGTATCTGCAGGTGTGGAAATGCAGGTCCCCTTACACCCTAAGTTACCCTCACATTGAACTTCCCTCTTGCCCCTCATCCTGAGTTCCCTCACCCTTTAGTAACGCTTTCTTGTAGCTCTATGGATTATTTGACAGTTCAGTTCCTTTGTGTATAGAGTCTAAATAGAGCCTTCCCCTCACTCAGCTATTGTTTACCTGTCAAGGTATATTCGTCAGTGTATCTGTACCTGTTGTATTACATTTCTCGATGATATTGTATTAAATTTGACGGTGCTATTATATCAAGTTTCTCATTGGTTCTTGTTTCAAAGTCCTAGTTTAGTGACTTTATTATGATAAAATTTCCTGATTTTTTTTTGCAGCTGTTGTATTAATTTCCTTGTGATTTTGCAATATTTTTACTAATAACTATTGCATCAAAGTTCCTAGTAAATGTTTGTATTGTTCCTTTTTCGGCATTATATTTCCTAGTAACTATGAATAAAATTTTCTAGTGATATTATATTAAATTTCCCAGTAACTATTGCATTAAATTATATTTTAATTGCAGTGTATTAAAGTTTCTAGTACATATTGCAATGAATGTCTTTGTGATCATTGCAATCAATTTCCCAGTGATCATTGCAATCAATTTCCCAGTGATTATTGCAATCAATTCTCAGTGATCATTGCATTAAAATCCTTGGAATCAAGATGCTTGATAACCTTCATATATGCAGATCGATATGGATGTCCAGTTAATTAATTTAATTATGAATTTTATTGTATAAACAACGTTCAGTTCATATGGGTGAAATTCGTATTTGAATGATGAATCTCCGGTTTGTTGTTGGAACGGGGCATTATTGAAGCTTTTATGGACTATTGACGGAGCATTATTGAAGCTTTTAGGACTATTGACGAGGCATTATTGAAGCTTTTATGGACTATTGATGGAGCATTATTGAAGCTTTTGTGGACTATTGACGAGGCATTATTGAGCTTTATGGACTATTGATGGAGCATTATTGAAGCTTTGTGGACTATTGACGAGGCATTATTGAAGCTTTTATGGACTATTGATGGAGCATTATTGAAGCTTTTGTGGACTTTTGACGGGGCATTATTGAAGCTTTTGTGAACTATTGACGAGGCATTATTGAAGCTTTTGTGAACTATTGACGAGGGCATTATTGAAGCTTTTGTGAACTATTGACGAGGCATTATTGAAGCTTTTGTGAACTATTGACGAGGCATTATTGAAGCTTTTGTGAACTATTGACGAGGCATTATTGAAGCTTTGTGAACAATTGACGGGGCATTATTGAAGCTTTTGTGGACTATTGAGGGGGCATTATTGAAGCTTTTGTGGACAATTGACGGGGCATTATTGAAGCTTTGTGGACTATTGACGGGGCATTATTGAAGCTTTTATGGAATATGATGGGCATTATTGAAGCTTTTGTGGACTATTGACGGAGCATTACTGTAACTTTTATGGACTTAAGCGACGCGTTAGTGAAGCTTCCGT